>CM030864.1:12814508-13219508 GCA_018105865.1 Metaphire vulgaris
GAAAGTGAAGGTTCTACAGATGAATGGCTTCAATGCATGCAGGTTCTACAGATCAATGCACGCGTGTAAAATGGATACTAACGAAATAGATAACATTGAAGACGAACAGAAGTATCTTCGATAAAGCCTTTGCCATCTCTTCTCTCTCTCTTCTCTCTTTTCTCTCTTCTGAGTCGACTGAAACAGTTCGTTTGACAGTCACAGCTTCATTATGACATCAAGACAATTCCTAACACATGTTATGATGTGAATCAAAACTTCTGCAGTGTCTATTTCATAAGCCTATATAAGAAACGGTTAGAAACCACGTCCATGGTTATAGCCCATCAGAAGATCTCGTCGGCGACGGAAAATTCGTCTCTTGAGGTCTCCGCCACTCCTAGGTCTAAGTTAACTCAATTGAGTCGGAATCTCATCATCTCATAATCTTAGCTATCTGATTACTTTTCGCTTCGAAAGCAATGAACGCAAGACAAAAGTTGAAACCAAAGGAGGAAGAAGAAGAAGAAGAAGAATCGACTTCTAAGGCATCTAACTGCGGCTGTATGATCATCGCAAGTTTACGCACGATGTCTATCTCCTTGTCGTGCAATTTGACGCAATTAAGTTGGCAAAACCAATACTATATAGTGCTGAAGGCAACTGGCAAATGTTTAGTTTTGCATTGGTAATAAAAAAGCAATCTTAGTAATAAAATACCATGTTATAATACTTATCAATTCTGTTTGATCTCTGGTTGTTGACAACAGAGGTTCTCACAGTAGCTTCTATGCTAATTTACATTTGTGACAAATGAATGCGTTGGTCTGCTATTCATCCTGCTAGCCAAGATGAGCCTATGTTGGTAGACAGTACTCGGCCTGTACTAGACATACTCTATACTCTCTGTAGGAAAAGACATTTAATAGGACCGGTACCTGTATAGGTAAAAACACCTGAAACTCTCCAAGGAATCAACCGATCATATAACGTTTATATGAGACGACTGAAATTGGTCGAAACTCAGGGCGTAGATTCTTCGTTACGAGCGAACTTTTACAATTAGGGGGAAAGAATTTCCAATGATAATCGTCTTCGCCTTCAGAGGCTTCGAGTTGAAACTGAGACGAATAAGAGGGGTCGTGACAGTTTCTTTCTCTCGAAATGCACTTACCAGAGCATATTATTAGCTCCCTGCAAAGAGTCCACAGGTCAGGCTTATCTACTGTACCTGTCCAACGTGTTATCTACTCTGCCTTCAGACAAATACTCAAGATAGCAATGTATGATTGCTCTGGCGTGAATGTATATGCAATCGGCTTCGACTATTGAGAAGGTCATTCCCACGCACAGGTTCTAAATTAATTAGGTACCGGGTCCAGTTGCCATGGGACGGTGTAGCAACAACTGAAAATCGCCCCAGAAATTGTACCCCACGAGGCTGAATATATCAAGAAAAACGGACGATAGGGTCTGTGGTCTGCGTTCTTTTGGCGCCGATAAACTGTAGACAACAAAAAGTAGACAAAATGCAAAAAGAGTGACAGCGATTGCTTCTGAAACTGTTTGGATCGAACGCTGATTAAGTTCTCTCTCTCTCTCTCTCTCTCTCTCTCTCTCTCTCTCTCTCTCTCTCTCTCTCTCTCTCTCTCTCTCTCTCTCTCTCTCTCTCTCTCTCTCTCTGACGTCAATTCCTTCAGAAACTAAATACGACGAAACTAATACAGCAGTAGGTTATCGTCTTCAAACGAGTCATTGGTGGTAGGGGGATATCGTAAACAACTTTTCCTTTCTCTTCGACTGTCTCGATGACGCAATATGCATGACTTTACATGACGACTCTTTTGCTTCCAGTCCTTTCTCAAATCTGGTAAAGAACCGATCTCCTGTTGTTACCGCGTAGCCCATGCATGGGAGGCGTAGGCCCTATATGTCGCTGACTCAGTTCTGCGTCTAAGAGAGCAGCAGTTGAGAACGTCGGTCGACAGAAAAAGCGTTCAACTAGGAAGACGTCAAATTGAATGATTGATTGATAATTATAAAAAAGACACACAAATAAACGACTTCGCTGTTCGAGTCACGCAATCTGCACATGACGCACTTTTGACCGATCGCGGCTAATAAGTGATTGCGATTGCGATTGTTGGCTGTGATAAGGTATCTAGCAACAGAAGAGAAACACTTCGCCACTTCGTTCATTCACTTCATCACAAAAGAATCAGAGTCAGATTTAAATGAAAAGTGCACAACAATCAACATAACACAATTATTAATAAGCCTACTCTCTCCCTCCGTCTCTTTCTGGATCTGTCTGTCTGTCTGTCCGTCTCTGTCTGTCTGTATCTATCAGTCTCTGCCTTGCTTTCTTTGCAGATGCTTCAACTGGTGTTTTAGACCTCATCTAAACCCTGGTCGATCAGCTGATTCGCCGGTCAATAGATTCCAGAGCACATCTAGACTCGATTAGAGTTTAAGTCAAAAAGCAGATTTCCAGAAGAGATGTTCTGGATGTTTATTTTATTTTCAAAGTTTAGCGCCCTGGCGAATATTCATGAAATTACAACCGCCCTCGAAACTACAGCCGATTGCTCCTAGCGAATGCTCCTTAAACTTCACTTACTCCTAACGAATACCCACGCAACTACTAAAGGCGCCCCAGCGAATGGTCAAGAAACTACTAAAGGGTGCCCTAGCGAATTGTCAAGGAACTATTAAAGGGTGCCCTAGCGAATGGTCAAGGAACTACAGGCGATTGCTTCCAGCGAATGGTAATGGAACTACTAGTTTTGCAGCTAGTCAATCAATCAGGGATATTTTTACACCCCGAATTTGAGGTCGACACCCCCAAAATTTGATGTGACAATGGTATGCATACAAAATGCATACTAATTAGCCATGAACACCCCCAAATGGAGAAGTACACTCCAACTCCAGTAGAGACCTCCAAATTCCGACACCCCAGATTTTCCCCGACACCCCTCCCAAGATTCACAATCCTACAAATTGTTCCCACACCCCCAGATTTTGCCGAAACCCCCGAAATTCACAATCCTAGAAATAACCCTGCAATCAATCAATCAATCAATCAATCAATCAATCAACCAAGTGGTCAAATGGTGCGTCTTCGTCAACTTCATCACCTTGGGATGATGATGCTCCTCCACTATTAGAAGATGACTCAGCGACATTAGATGACCAGATGACCACTGAATTTGTCAATGTCCATCTCGTGACTATGCTAATGGTCATTAGCTCCTTTAACAGGGTATGGGGACAAGCCCCCAAAATTTATATTAGATTAAAAATCAGCCATTCTTTGTGGCTGCAGACAGACACACCCATCTACTACACCTGTGCATGTGCAGTTTACAATGCTCCTCCAGCCACGTATCCTCTATAGCCATGTATCCTCCAGCCATGTATCCTGTGGTGTAGAGACGATTCAAATGTCTTGACGGGCAAAAAAGGTCGTTGTTTCAAACGATTTAAAGTCTGGTTCACTTTCCTCTATCTAATACTACCCTATACAGTCATACCCCCCCCCAACTATACACTGGCTTTGGACGAATCTCACGACCGGTCCTAATCCGAATAGGTAGGGGGGGGGGCCACAGAGAGCTGAGGGAGCCACACCACAAGCAAGTTCTGGTTTTGTGTGTAACTTGTAATATAATCACATAAGGGCATTACTTTTGTCAATGCTATTGGAAAAGACGTGGATAGGGCATGTTCTGAGAGAAGAATCATGCCTACTAAGAGAACCCCTGCAACCCTTTTTGTGATTATATTACAAGTAACATTTCCCTGTTACATAAATCAAATGCTACACAGAAGTTCAAGGCTGACATAAATTTTGCAAAATGTTTTAACTTTGAAAAACTGAATTCAAATTGAAACTCAAGCAAAAACTTTTAAACAAACAAATCACAAAGTTTTATCACCTAATCTAATCAAAGTTTTATCATCTAATCTAATCAAAGTTTTATCATCTAATCTAATCTGATCTTAAACTTTTATAGTGCCACTTCATAATGCAGAGCAGCATCAGCTGATGGCACACCGAATCCAAATCGGGTCCAATCCAGGGTATCCAGCTGGATGAACGGGTTACAGTCTATGGTGGATAAGCCAGGTCAAACAAGTAAATTGAAATTCTAAGTACAGTGCAACAAATTAATAACAAAATAAGTTGTTTTAACAAATGGCATATCAAAGGCTGGATGAGTCTCCAATTACAATTGGGAAGCGCTGGCAATGAAGCGCTGACGAAGAATTACAAGGAACGAGTGCCAATCATCAGTCTCACTCAGCCGAGCAACAAGCCTCCTCAGGTCACGAATATGCGGCCGACAATCAGTCACTAGAAACAGAAAAACCTTGAATCAAACACAGAAAATAAACGACCAGATAGCTTATATGGACTTATTTGCACTCAGCAGAGATATGCATGTAAGAAAGGTGACATGAAATACACAGGATTAAACTACGACTGGTTAGCAGCAACAATATCTGGATGCATTGTTCAAATCAGCACCAAACATCATCAGCAGACTTTAAAGAAGAGATGATCAAAGATTTACCAGAATATGATCTGTCATCGTTCAATTTAATTGAAATTGAGAAGATCTTCTCAGGATTTCGTTTGTCAATGTTTGTGAATTGAAACTCGTTGTGGAATTCTACAAAGCAAAGAGCAGACAAAACATTCCGGAAACTAATTTCATAAACCAAATGAAAGAGAAGCCATGAAGATCAGAAAACTGGTTGTGAGAAACAAACATTTTTAAACAACTATGCTTAAACTTAGGCAAAATGAAAATGCAAAAGACAACAAAAGCAACTGGCATAAAGTGATTCATGAAGAGATCCTGTAAATTTCTCTCACTCTTAAGAAAGTGCAGAATAAAGTGAAGCACAGCTGATCTTACTGGACATCCATGACCAATGAAAAAGCAAATTGCATCAGAGTAGAAATGAGGCATCATTATAAATAAAACATAAAGCCAATATCCACAGCAGAATATATCGATAGAGCAATGATGACAATTGCATCTATCAAATGTAATTACAACCAATGTTCCTCTAATTCTTCAGCATGAATTCTGTGTGCATGAAATTTCTCCTGGACAACAATTTCCCACTTGAATAACTTTTGGGCAATTTAGCTTCATGCAAAGTAACAAAATCACGCGTGCTAATAGAATTAACCCCTTAACCGTGTATTTAACTGTAACTCAATGTAAAATGGACGGATATATCCGGGATCCCCAGTTAAGGGGTTAAGTCTGCGACCATAATAAACCATGTGCTGGACAGGAAGTCGTCTCTTAAATTGAGTCACTGAGAATAAATATTTTTATCTAGCACAGCACTTGCAGTGACTTAATATTGAATATTTAAATATTTATTATTTTTAATTTAAAAAAATAAAAGCTCCAGCAAATTTTTTGGACAATAGAAAATTTTTGTGGCACATGTCTCACCGTTTTTGGACTTGCACCCACACACCCACCTTAGAGGGAATATTGATTACAACCAACAAGACGTCCATACGACTAATTAACACCCAGCAAAACAGCCAAAAGCTCCTAAATATCTCGTCCTATGCATCAACAATCAAATGAAATGCAAAACGAAACCAACTGGAAGCACTTGAAATTCTTCTAATTCTCAAACCGAGACTGTTGCTGTTGAAATCAACAAACTCCTGGTTTTCTGCCACTTCAACTGACGCCATTTTCTGCTTCTCTGACACCTCTGAATAAACAAAGGAAAAGACAACCAAGAGACAATTATAATGAACAAAACAATGATAACAAATAAATCTTAAAGCAAATCACAAATAAATTAGCAACATCTTGAGAGAATAGAAATAATATTACTGTTCATGAAATGAAATACAAAGCATAATAAATTATGAAGATCAAAATTTATGATCAAAATTGTGAGAGAAAAATAGAAAATAAGTGAAAAGCATTGTCAGAATGACAGTTCACTTTGCTCGAGAGCATTGTTGTCCGCAATCAGAGAATTCAGTTTTGCTTCCTCGTCCTCACAGCAACGCTGACTAACATCGAGTTGCATCAGGAGATCTTTGTGTCTCATCTTAGCATCAGTCACATCGCTCTCCAGCTTCAACAATTCTACGCATTAAAAAGAAAAATCAATTCTAACCTATGCATTCATTATTGCAGAGGTTGTGGATCAAGTCAGGGATCATTCAAAGAGTTTCTAAACATTGGCTGGATCAGATTCAAACCCAGGGATGAACAACTCTCTCTCTTTCTCTCTCATTGGCTCTCTCTCAGATTCAAACTCTCCACTCAAATCTTATTCTCTCTCTCTCTCTCTCTCTCTCTCAATTCCATGTCCAGAATCCTAGCACTGCTTCACCACACATGATGCAACTCATCAATAAAAGTTTCTTCACATTTACATGTAAAACACTAACACAAACCTAAGCAGTGGTGAAAGTCAGGGGGAATGCGGGGGAACTAAGTTCCCCCACCTTTATGGACCCTGAAAATTTGTTCCCATAATTTTTCAATATTTGTTCCAATATTGTAAAAGCACCGTGTACTTGTTGCAAAACCATTAAGCTAAGATTTAAAAAGCGCTACAAAAATGTAAATGATGGCTACCCATAGTTTGTTGAGGTTAGGTTAGAGTTAGAGTTCCCCCACCTTTCTTCACAGACTTTCAGCACTGAACCTAAGCATATTCAGACAACAAAACAGAACATCAGATGCACTTTTGACAGCTCAGAGCAATCATTTTTGGAGAAGAAATAAAAAATAGTCAAAACAAAAAGCACAAAAGACAAAGCTTTTTAGTGCAGTTATATGAAAACTTCACCAGTGATTTCTGAAGAATTACTCTCTTTGAGAGTTTGTAATAACAATACTGGATTTTGCACACAGTCATTACTATAAGACAATTCTCAAAATGAATCTACGTTCTGATTTTCTCTTGTCATTTGTGAAACATAGAAATGAAACGTCTAACTTGTGTCTTTGTGACCATCAAAGACTTCATTAGGACAATGACCTGCAGCTGAAACGAAACAGTGTTTGTATTGTAGAGAAATAATAGTTTCTCACCATCTGTACAGTTGGTCACTTTCTGTTCCAAGCTCTTCACACAATTCGTCAAGGCTTCTGTTGCAAAAAACAGACCAAAAAAGCAATGTTTTGGCAGTTTTATATATATATATACATATATAACAGTACGGAAGCTGAGTAACAGTTCTATAATTTAATAATTGAACTAGCACTAGATTACAAGTATATCAGTTCAGATAAATTCTCTTAATGCGATGTTATCTTGTCATGAGTTTTCAGTTGTATATTGAGTCCACCTCGGCTGCAGAAGATCTTCAGGATTAAACTAAACCGATGACCGCTGATAATGGCGCTATATAAATGTAGGATCTCTACCTGAAGGAGGTTTCTGGATGTCGTCTATCGCTTTTTCGATGGCGTTCAGCTTCTTTTCTGCGTTGTTGCTCAGCTTCTGTCTTACGTTGAGCAACGCTTTCGCCAACATCTGCTTCTCGGCGCCGAAATCCATTCTAATTTTCGAAATAAAACAAAACTAATTATGAAAATTCTTTCAAATAATGCGCTCGATGCTCGCGTGAACGCGTCGAGTGAGTAAGAAAGTCGCTGATGTCATTGATGACAGTTAAAAGAAATCCGTCTCAACATAATTTTATACGATAATAGCTAAGAACTGTTTTATTAAAGTTCATGCTCCTAATATTTCATTAAAGGATTTTAGTTTGGCATTGTGAATCGCTGTTTAGAAATTTTAACATGCATTGTAACCAAATCATTTATTTCTTTACTTTCCAGCTCTTTGATAAATATTGTTTGAATTATAGGCTCATGTTTTTTTATATGATTATCTCATACTTAATGTGATAAATCAGAAAGGCTCTATCAATTGCCTTTTCTCACTTTATGAAACCTTAATAAAATTTGTAATTTATATGCTGTACAATATTGTAATAATTATTATCTTTCTAGTGTATTATTATGTAACCTTTCTGAAATTACTATTGTGATGTACAGCTCTCTGAGCGATGTGAAAGTCGTGCACCTTTATAGGATTTTTGTTTTTTATGACTATCTGAATGACCATTAATGATTTAGGATATGCAAACCTCATTATACATTTCAATAGGTATTGATGTTTTTGGTAAAGAATTTACTAATTATTGTGTGATTGGGTGGTGTTTAGTGTATACTGTCACCTTTGAAGCATTGTTTTATAAAAGTGGCATAGTTTGTGTGCTTTATTGCTTGTAGACATGACATAATTTTTTTTTGAAACTGTAGTTTATCTAGGGCCTATGCTATTTTTTTACTTAGATTACTTATTATCAAACTGATATTTTGAAGTTTGGTAGACAATTGGATCCAAAGTATGAATAAAATATGAATTATGCAATAATTTATTTACACAATTGTACATAATTTTTTATTACGACTGGCAAAGTCCCGTGCTTTGGATGGTCTATGATCGTTCCAACCACCATTGTCAAACTGAGATCATGATTCAATGGCATATAATGCAATGGATGGCATTTTCAAAGGCCGGCCCCCTAAGGAACTGGCTGCTGGAAGCAGCTTCATCCCTGTCCTCCTTTTCCTCTCCTACCTCTAAACGGGGTCTGGCAGGGAAATCTACATCAATTATTAAGACTCATCATCATCATCATCATCACACCATCATCATCATCATTATCATCATCATTAAAAAAAAGTTCCGTATAGGCCTAAGACTTTCACTGGACATTGACAACCCTCATCCCCGCAAAATCTATTAAAAAGAAACAATAACCCTTCCAAATCAATAGATGATGAGTTTCATTGTGTTTTGGACAACAAGTCGCACAGGTGCACCAGGATCTCGACCAGTAACTTCTAATTCTTAATTTCTGGAAAATTACAACAGTCACAAAGTATTTTATATTTGAAACTATGGAGAGATATCACAATAAACACTGTTTACTATTCAAAATTACCTGCAAATTATCTATTCCAATATGACCACATTCAAATGCAAATAAAATAAATGTTACTTTTAGTATTTATTTTAAAAGTTATATTTCTCAAACAACCACACTTACATTATTTTACCTAGAAGCATTAAAGCTGCAACAACTGTTTGGGCAACTAGACTTAAGAACTGACTGAAACAAGCAAATTATAATTATTACCTAACAGTATTTAATTGCACCGCTTCACAGTTTTAAATGGATTGTAACCACAGATGGATCTTAAGGCTGCAGTAGTGGAGGGAGCTGCAGTAGCCTAATTTGGAATGTAAACTGTCAGTCTATTAGTTTTGTTATAAACATTTGATTTCACAAAATTGCATATTCATCATTAGAATAAAATCCCAAAACTTGTTAAAGTGGCAATAAAATAGAATTTTATGAATGAATGAATGATAATAATGAAACTGAAAGAACTGAGTACCAGTAACCCTAAACTCAATACAAATTTCTGCAGTAAAACCAGTAATTGTTACAAAATGTTAATATACTACTGCAGCATGATATTCAAAACTGGGGAATATTATATTTTTTCAAGACTATTTTCCCCAAAACTCTACCCCTGAAAGAACTTCAGATTCATCTGGCTAATTAAAACAACGTTAGAAAACTTAAAAAGACTGAAATGACAACAAACTTTAACATCTGGTCAAAACACAGTTCAATGCCTTTCCTTTCATGTAAACTCACTTTGCACAATCTATTAAAAGAAACAATACATATTCCACCCACAGTGATGGTAGGACAACATGAAACAGGCAGGATCCGAGAATTGTAATCTTCTGAAAGCAATAGCCCTTGTATTTTACACAATACACAATTAAACACTGTTTACAAAGACAGCAGTCGTGCCCAGGTTCCATAGAAGAGCTAATTGGACTGAGTACTGCAAATAAATGGATCAAAAGGCTCAACCCTACAAATAACACACGAACACAAGATCAAGAGAGGAATTCATCGTCTCATGTTTGAGCAATTCATTCTGTAGACTTCTGATATTCTTCACCTGCTGTGTTCCGTGCTCAGCAGCGTCTCTCTGGGAACCACAGAGGATCTTAAAATTGGTGGACGGAGCATAAGATGACAACTGTCACCACAACACCAGTTAACATTTGATCGAAAATAATATCACTCAAATAAAATCCCACAGATTTATTAACCAACCAAATGTCTCATAAAATCAAGAAAATATGACAAAAGAAAGAACTGTAATAACCCTAAACTCAATACAACATTCATACAATTCAAATCATTACAAAATGTTCTACTGCAGCAGAAAATTCAGCATGGAGATATTATATTAAGACTATTTTCACCAAAACTCTACCTGAAAGATTTCATATTCAAAGTAATTAAAACATTAGCAAGCCTAAAAACCCCAACACAACAAACTTTGCAAGTGACTACCACAAATTCTTACGTGTATCACGCACAAATTCAAAATTAGTATTACAACAATAATAATATCATTTTAAAATTAAGTTTAAATTGCAGCTTCCTGTTACGTTCATAAATTAACTATATACATCCAAACAAGACAGACTCTCAATGACCTTCACCAGCACAGAACGGACCAAAAACAAGAAGTTCGGTGATTGAATGAGAGGTTTGATTTCAAATACAAGCGTGTTTTCAATTTGATATTATTACAGTGGAAATGTTTGCTGTCTTCATATTATGCTCAGCGGCAGAAGAATTCAGAGAGGTGACAAATGGGGAAAAACCAGAGAGACATTATGATGGTGAAACAACTGTAGACCATCAAAACTTCAAAGAAATCACACAAAATATCATTCATCAAATCGCCACAATTATTCATTAAAACAAACCAAACTGAAAGGAACTGTTAGTCATGAAGCAAAACATTAATACGGGACAGAAACAAAATCAAGACTCAGAAAGGAATTTTCAAACCCAACTGTAAAACGGAAAATTCTGGAACATAAAGATTGATGACCAACGACCAATAGATAAGAGAGCACCTAAAATGCAACTGTCATAGCTCATCTCGTAGTATTGTGTATCTTGTCCTAACAATCACTAAATAAATTCAGGACGATAATAGTCTTTGTGGCAGGCGGGAACCATTCGTTGTTTGAAGCATCCTGATCTGGCTCTTTGGGGACGTGGCCAGTGGCGTCATTAGACGAGTCAGATTTCTAGAACAAACATTAAAACAAAGAATTCAAAGGCAAATCTGTGCAAAAGTTAAGAAGGGATTCAGATCATATTACATGCAAAACACTAACTGCGCTTGTTCTTGGCTTTGCTATGCTTACGGCGCTATATAAATTGGCCAGCATCCATACACTTGTTTATTCTGAAGAATGACAATGGCGAATACACAACAAAGATAACGGATGTGGTTAATGTGGTCTGACTGAACAAGTGGACACGCATCAGAAGCCACCAGGAAACTTACATAACAATCACTAGATAAACAACATAATATGTTGCTTAAAATCATAACAGAAAACTTAAAGAATGCTGTCAGTTAACATTAGTCAACATAATAATCTAAGTGAGCGATGATCAGTGCTGTTTTGCGGGACTTACGACGTCCACTGGAGGCGAAGTGGGATCGGGACCCTGATGAAATTCCCGATGCAATTTCCCCGACTGAAGGTCTTGAATGAACTGCTTCAAGACACCCGGCTTACTACAATACCAATACCAATCAATTGCATATCAGACTAAGACAAGACTACACGTTCTGCTTCTATAGTCAGCCAATGCTTAAAACTATCAAACAAACTTCAAATAGAAATACAACATCAGAGTCAGATTTAGAAACGATTTCCTCTTCGCCACAGACATCATCTTCAATAGATTAACATCAAGAGACCCTCTATTCAGACAAACACACACACACACACACACACACACACACACACACACACACACACACTCCACGTCAAAACGTACTCGATGTCACTGCGAGGATTGCCACTCCACAGGTACATGTGACGGAAACTGTCAATGGAAAGAATCGGAAGGTCACTGGCAGACTTTCCAAGATGGTGAAGAGGATGCGTGAATTTAATTCCATCGGCGATCAGGAAGTTCACACTTGCTACAAAATAAAGCATTCAATGTTCACATGAAATAAATCTCTTAGTAGTAGCAGTAGTACTGCTTCTGAATAGAAGACAATGGTGTTGTTCTGGAAACCATTCAAAAGCCTCAAATGGAACAGTCTCATTGGTTAACGATCCTCTCATCACGCCAAACATTTGAAAATGCTTCAGTACTTAAAGTATTCGCTAAAGAATTAAAACATAGAGAAATAATGTAAACACCAAACTCATTTTAAACATAGAAATGTGTGAAGTCAAATGTCAGTTCCAGCTGCCAATATCAGACATGGCAAAAAGCAGCAAATCATCCGTGAGAAACTGTCACCTTTTTCCGAAGTCAATTCCTCGGCAACGATCCTGCGGAATTTTTCGGGTGTTTCCAGGTCCTCTGGATGGTGGAACAAAATTAGAAATGGCAAACCTTCTTCGGTCAGTTCCTGAAATCACAACCAAATCACCAACAACATTAAGAAATCAATAAAACAATGGATGCGTTAAGATCATCGCGTATACTGTTTTCTCTTGCGTGCAACTAAATTTTAACAAATATTTCAATGACTTAACTGAAAACTATGAAAAAATAATCTTCATAAAGCAACCTCTGCATTTTCGAAGGTGATTTCCCTGACGAGAGGAACGCACTTGTCCATTGTCCAGCCCAGCAGTGAACTGTAGTCAGCCAGTGACCCTGAGAACTCTTCATCTTCTCGAACATCCTGACGTTCAAATGACGAAGTAAAGTAAAGTAAAGATTTCACCCGTAGGCTCAATGCCCGTAGGGTCCGGTGCTGATCCCCGTGTTTTGTAGCCAACAGCCCATAGGTGGCTGAGCCATACATCGACGGTGGCCAGTCTCTTCCGCCCGAACCTCTTTTCAATCCATTGCTACTCATTTTGATGTTACTAACATCTAGCGATTAAGGCTGAGTCTTAGGGGCTCCTACGCCCGTGTCAGTGATATTACCACTCATCTATCTTCCCGCCCCCAAATGACGAAGAGAAAATTAAAAACCCAAGAAATAAAATCCCGTATAAAATAATCTCTCTATGACAGCATTGAGAGTCAAAGCCTCTAATGTAGAATGATATTGAGAATAATTCAATTAATCAGAAGATTAACTGCTTGATCCACACGTAACCTACACATTTACACAATGTTGAAAATGTCTTCGCTAAAAACCAATTTGAGGAAAGAGACGGCGAAAAATTTTCAACGCTAACATCAACCGAAAGCAGAAGACATTGTCAATGCAAATAAGCATAAATTAGACAAAGGCAATGTTACTTAAACACACTTTATTTGAGAATTTCTGATGAAAATACATTTAAAATACTAACTCCTGGCGGTCTAAAAATTATCTTGTTTCCATTCACCCGCTCATTTTCAGAAACAGCTCTAAAGTAGGCACAACATTACTTCTTACTAAATAATTAAGAAAAAATAATTACTAGCTCAAAAAAACAACAACTTCACAATAGCATTCACACAACATCAAACAAGAAGTCTAGCATAATAAGTCAGCATAAAACTTCAGCACAGAAGGAATTTTGATTAAAAGAATCCACAGCATCTATGATAGTGAAAAATGAAAATGTGCTGTGAGGGTTAAACATATTCATCGGTTAGCAGACCAGACGTCCTTTGGTTGCTCTTCCTCTGGGGTGTGAATAGTAAATCACAGCCAAAAATAGATAGGTCTTTCTTTTGCATTTATATACAAAATACATAATGCTAAATAAATTTCAAAATAAGTCAGCAGCAGCAATAAATACAAAACCCGTAAACAGCGACGTGCATCCCTGCACTAGCCTCAATCTGACATTAATTCATAAAATCATAATTATTGAAAGCAGCACCCAGAGGTGCATCAGTTCACCCGACAGCAGCGTGGAACGAGCAGTCGTCCCTCAGAACACTCGCAACCTTTTTAAACACAGCTGAGTAATCATGTGAATCTTCACTATCAAAATATCCAACGACATGTCTCTTTTTCCGCTGACAAATAAAAAACAACAACAACAATAACTAAATTCTGCACAATCAAACAAGA
The DNA here is from genome assembly GCA_018105865.1 of Metaphire vulgaris. Taxonomy (NCBI): domain Eukaryota; kingdom Metazoa; phylum Annelida; class Clitellata; order Crassiclitellata; family Megascolecidae; genus Metaphire; species Metaphire vulgaris. Next base: position 12,828,677 of record CM030864.1, read on the forward strand.
AAAATCACAGAGAACGTGAGACAACCATTCTACATAAACCTATATATCCTATAAAATATGAACACTCACTTTTTGAGTAAAACCGTGGAAGGCTTCTCCGGGACCCAAGCAAGTGCAAACATAACATTTTTCAACAGCTTAAAAACCTTTGAAACGTCCAAACTAATTGCTCTGCACTGCAACACAGCAAATTACGGTTGGAAAATCAAGTATTGCGTTATCCATAAATATGAAGCCCAGCTTCAAAGAGAGCACGTGAAATATCACTTGCTCAGTAAATTTAATCCAAAAGAGAACTTCCAATCGTGTCCCAGTTTCAACAATCTTTGTGAGAGCATCATAGGCAGTTGATGAGCAAAAATCCTGCAATAATTTCTGCAAAGCAACATTGATATAAATGAAATAGTAAAAGACAACGACTGAAACTAAGGAACCACACTCACATCAAGCGTTCTCAGTTCGTTGAGATTTCCAACCGAACCAATCGGGCTTTTCAGTTGCTCTCGTATGAAATCTGCAATCGCATCAGTTGACCTCTGACCTCTGTATTCACGCTTTGCTGACGATCCATGTCGGAACATCTTAAGGGTGGGGTACTTAGAAACATGATACTGCGCTGCAATTCCAGCTACAACAGCAAAATCAGACAATAACATCACAGGCAGATCATTCGTTAAATAAACTGAAAATGGCAAACAGCAACAGTCGACTAAGGAAGAGCCAGTTTTTCAGTGAGATTCTTAGTACATGCACAAAATATTGAACAGAAAAGCAAGTTATTCACATCTTAAGTCAGCAATTAATTAATAAAATATTAATTTTATATAGTGAAAATTCACAAAATACAGAAGGGCTCTGCATTAGGAATATCCTTACAAGTAAAGATCAATTAACCATTGCATTGAGACAAATCAGCTCAGGGTTGTCTTAATGTGAAATAAGTCAGTTAGAGCTTCACAGTCACATTTTACAGAAGCTGTACAATGGGATAAGCAGCAAGTAAAAAATACACGTATTTTAAAAGCCAAAAGTATTTGGTTTTGAGTGGATTTGGTTTCAAATAGAATCTACCAGTTTTCAATGGTCAAGCGACTATTTTAGCCCGTTTCTGACGTGGTCAAGTGCATTTGCAATGACTCTATGCCGTCTACGGTTGGCCTGCAGGCTGCAATTATCATCAGAAATGATAGACATGAGACTACACACCTTCTCTATCACAGTCCACTTTCCCAAAAACAACCTGATTATTTGCCTGCAAAATCAATAAGAAACAATTATTTTTAGTATCTTCATAAAACACTGATTACATAAATACCTCTGCACAGTACAAAACAGTGATTTCATAATTTAAAAGAATAAAAATGATATAGTACATATAAGATAATTATTATTTAAAGTTGCAAAAACATAGGCCATATGAAATTGTTAGCCTCTTTTCAAAAGCAAATACCGCAAAGTGAACAACATTCAATGCATCGTTTTTATTTTGGAAAGTTCTTTAAAACAAGACATTAATCAATAATAGAATGTAACACTTGAGCACCAGTAAATCATGGACTAGAGTATTACAAGATGTTGCACTCACCTAAAAAGAGCAAAAATCAAAGAAGGTACGCAATAGGAGAATGTAAGATGATCGTAAAGCCTTCTAATGACAACATTTTGAATGAAGAACAAAAGTTCACAGGAATGAATGAAACTGTAGAAGAGAGGTGACAGAAAACCAGAACAGTTCAAATGTCAAGACCTATGACCAGCACAGAACAAGGCAGAAGGTGAGTGACAACCGTTCTGAGCTGAGTCTGTAAGACTCAATCATTCTTATGGGGAAGAAATCCAGAAAATATTATTCTGAGAAATACGCTGACAGCAACAACATGTTCTAAAGCCAACACATAACAACCATCTACAAAACAGTAGAATCACTGGAGAAAGCTCGACTGACAAATGCAATTCCATATCACAATGGAATTGAGAATCCAATCTGAAACCAATGGACGCATAAGAACAGAAACTCACTGGAAATTCCTGAACGACTTTCACTGCAGCTTCTTCGTAGATTGGAGCAAGAATCTGACTAAATCGACACCTAATCAAAACAACATTAAGCAAACCAACTGCTATGTCTCTATGCTCTGCTAAGAAACACTCTGCTTCAACTATATCTGTTCACATGAACTCCCAACAGGGAGAGGCAGAGGCAGTGTAACAATAAAAGACTCATGAGTAAAAGTTTTCTGATGTCTTGAATGTAATCATCGTGACCAGTGAGTGCTTAATTCTTCTAAGAAAACAAAGAGGCGTCAAGACCACTACAAGACCAAAAAATTTTCAACCACCAGTGGGAGGACGCTTAATGTCCCCCAAAACCTCAGAAAATTACACATAAATCATTTTAGAAAATGCCAAAGAAGAAAAAATATTAAAGCAAAAATTGAAAATATCAACATCTGATAAAAGTTTAAGATAACAAATTTAATTTACACAGCTGACCATCAACAGATTCTCAGGACAACAAGACACCAGATCATTTAGCTCTACACAATAATAATAATAATAATAATAATAATAATAATAACAATAATAATAGTCATTATTATTATTATTGTTATTATCATTATCATTATTATTATTAGTAGTAGTAGTACTATTACTATTATTATAAAGCACTTTTAAAGCAGTTTATAATATGCAGCTATATCAATTGATGGTACTCCAAATCCAACTGTAAGAGACCAGGTCAATTCCACACATAACTATTATTAGCAGACATATTTCACTTTAAATTAAAGTTCTAAAATTTAAATACACTTTTATTAAATGCAGTTAAAAGTAAACTTGAAGAAATAGGAAACTTACCAATCGGCATAAAAATTAATAAACACCAACTCGTAGCTGGCTAAAAAAGTTTAACAATATAATGTTAACTAAACAACACAAACACATAAGAACAAGACAAATGCATGAATCAGATCTACATATCAGTAATTTCCATCATTATAATAATTCCCCATTTAGTTCATGCTTGAAGAACTTAACTTATAATTATCATTAGTATGAACTATCTTGATGAAATCATTGAAGTACTAAACTGCAGAAACAAGTTCTTATTAGTTCAGCTGAAATGTCATCGAGTGCAAATCCTCAGCCATACCCTGTCATTTCTATCAACGTCATTTAAACCCCATTTGCTTTCTAATATACAGAAACTCCTCCCAATCCAATTAGTCCATTCATTTTCTACCTTCTCGATGTCACATCAAACTAAACTTCTCACTGCAATATCTTCACTGAAAATCTCGTCAACCACATGTTAACTAAAAGTCAGAGATTTGGTGATACATTAAAATGATACTACCAAGTCCAATCACAGACTACTCAGTTACAACACAGACAATTGGTTAACTGAAACTCCAAAAATAATCCCAGAAGAAAAATTCCACCAAAAAAGTCTAGTACATGACAAACTCTGTCCATAGTGGATAATTCAACAGGTCCACTGAAGCATTTACATATTCAAAAGACTAACAGTAATGAACATGCCAAGGACTCTTCAGACTCAGAATATTTGCAATTTATCTATAAATGAAATAAGTAAATTACGCAGAAGTCCTCAGAACTAGAGGATGTTAAGTGCATCTAATTTGGTTTCAGCAATCAACAAAAAGCGAATGCACCGGAAAAGACATAGAAATGCTGATTTGTCACTCAAATATGCCTACTTCTTAAATAAAGACTCAATACATGACTCTGCATGTTATAGTAAGCTATTTTACCGAGGATGTCATTGAGGTTTGAAGATGTGAACTGTACAACGGATGACGTGGACGCATGAAATCCCTGCTGCAAATAAACACACTCAGTCATTTGGAGCGTCTCTGACAAGACATTTCATAACAGAAAGTCAAAATCAGCATTTAAGTTTCTGCACTAAACGTGTTTTTAATTGCATTTTACTTTTTTATCAGCTTATTATAAAAACAGCTGTGATGCTTCCGACCAACAGACTCAGACCAGAGTCAATGTCATAAGTGTAAGACTCTGTAGAGCTGAGTCTAATACATTATTGAAATGAGTTTATCCTCAGTAAGTATACCTGCAAGGCTGCAATCCTATCATCATTAGAAATACCATATAAAGAAATTAATACAATATGCTTGTATACTGAAAATTCTCTGTGGGATAGAAATATGGGTCTAATAAAGAAGAGAGGAAGGCAAATTATTGTTGATGGGCCAGTTGGCAAGAATAGAACACAATAAGTAAGTAGAAAAGATAGGATCAGAGCAGAGTCATAGAGAAATAACTAAAGTAAACAATACACCATGGCCAATAGGCAATAGCCATTGTATGAAAGCAGTCAAGAGGATAAGAAATATTGGAAGTGTCTTGTATGCGGGCTGCCCCCATTCTAATTAAACAGATGATTGGTCAAATGAATCACGTGGTTAGGGTTAGAGTTAGGTTCATTCAACCAATCAGCGGTTTAGTTAGAATACGGGCAGCCCGCATAACAGACACCGCCTAAGATATTCAGGTAGTTGAAGAAGGGTTGAGAAGCAGGAACATGAATACACAACAGTTATTAACAAGTAAGCAAGAGAAAGCATAGCCTGAGAATCACAAAAGTAACAAAATCCCCAATGCTGGAAAAGGACGAAGAAGAATTTAGATCCTGACATCATAAAACTAAAGTCCATAATGTCCAAGCAAAGTGTTGCTGATTGAAAGCATTGCTATCCAATTATTAACCAATGCTTCAACCAGTGATCAAACAATTTTGACAAAAGGACGAGTACTCAATGTGGTCCCGAGGGAAACCTGTTCTACACAATGCTCAAATCAAGTCAATTAGACACAGCAGAAGCTGTTAATCCTATCTGAAATGTCAAAACACGTTTGGGAACGCTAAACCCCAAGATTACCCAAAACATTACGAGAAGAACCCTGTCCGGTGGAAGAAGTAGTGGAGATGGATAGGGAGGGCAGATGGTGATCAAACTGTCGACCAATGCCGACCGGCCACGGTAGGAGGCCGCCGAACACAGCGATAAGCCAGAGTGAGAGTGACGGCGTTTTACCGATATGAGAATGAGGAAGGCGAATGCCCCGAATACCGGCTGAAACATCGCGACGATAGAGTCTCCGATTGGAAATAAAAACAGAAGAGGTTCTTTCAATTTTCCAGAACAGCAGCTGCCGCATCCGCCATTACAGGCGAAAGTCGACGACCAAGTCTCGTCTTCAGATCTCGTCCACGCCGCTCTCAGTCGCGAGATCTCGTAGCCAAAGAGGGCAGAGACCATAGATTTATTATAATACATGATATTAAAGTCTATGGCAGAGGCAACATTAAATTTTGTCCAAATGAAGATTTTAGGTTTGGAATTAGTCAATTAGAACTACATTCATTGATTAGGAAATCTGGCACTCTACTACCTACACTCATTCCCGTGGATATAATATGTAACAAAGTGATTACCATAGTCACTATGATATGATATGCAATCAACCTAATTTCTCGTGCGCTTTTTCACCAGCATTTTTCTCATCTTCAATTCTCTTCTGTTCTGTCTTGTGTTCTTTCGACAAAACAGTTATATATCTTGATAATTGTGAGTGGCTGCTTTGTCAAGTATTTAATATAGCGGCCCGTCTTGGTAAGCACGTAAGTAAGTAAAACGACATTTTTATAGCGCATGCCTAGAGTTTGGTGCAAGCATAGATTTATTATTATACATTATGAAAGTCTATGGGCGCAGGTATTTAAAGCGAACATAGATATAAAAATTATAAAATGTTTATAAGTATTATAAGATCTTACTAAGTTATTTTACATGTGCTGCGTTTATAGGTCAACGTATGGCGGCTCGAGAGTGTGCATCCCGATGTACCGGCAATGTTCCCATGGCACTGGAAAGTTTCCGTGAAAGTGACGGGAAGCGATGACACTGTCCAACACCAGCTTGCCGGAGTACCATGTTTATCCGCAAAGATAGTTTCTGCACCAACTCCAAGTTGCCAATCAAGGACAGCATAATGGTAATTTATCCGTTAAACTGTCATCAGTTTATGGAATTCATTTCAGTTCGTTTACATAGTATTTACTTTATTAGCAAGCTATAGCAAGCGACACTGGGCTAGTGGGCGTAGTGGCTTCGTGTTGACGTGCAGCACACTCTCCCCCACTGGTTTAATATGCATCACGATCTGTGTATTGATTGGATGAACGAACATCCGATCCAGATCGGCGGACCGGGACACGTCGTCCACATCGTCCAGATCAACGAATCTGTAATTTCCTTGGCCAAAGGGGCTGCTAATGGCCAGGCGCGTCGACATCACCAGCGGTGGGTGTTTGGGGTCTTAGACACCACTACCAAAGAATCATTCTTGGTCGAAGTACCTGCCAAGTCACGGCCATGCTCATCCCCATCATACAGCAGCGGCTACTTCTGGGAACAACCATGTGGAGCAATCAGTGGAGAGTGTACAATGCTATCACTCAACAGACCAGTCTAACTCACACCACTGTCAACCATTCCATGAACTTCATCAAGCCACGGACAGGCGTTCACATCAACCACGTTGAAACTCTTTGGAAATGCGACAAATTCAAGCGGATTCATGGCACATCTGCTCAACACATCACGTCCTACCTGTACGAATACATGTGGCATCGTTCGTACTGTAGATGGGATGAGTGTTTTCACAACACTGTTGAAGTGATGAGATGGAAGTATCCAGTGCCACTTTAAACAGGTGGGATGCATCGCATCTGTTTATTGTCTAATTATTTGTGTTATTTTAGCGCAATCTTCTGATTTGGACTGACTCTAACTTAGGATCTTTACTTTTAATGAATTCCACAATTTTTATATATTTATGTTTGCTTTAAATACCGTTAATGTCGGGTCTTCAAGATTCTTTGAGAAAGCAAGATTTTTCTAATGTACAAATAAAATGTTTTAAAAAATTGTTTAAAGACCTTTTTATGTCCTTGGATACTGCTCGTCAAGACCTTTCCAAAGGTATAAATATTTTTAATATAAAACGCGTTGAAGGGGTAGAGAAGGTGTCCCATGGTTTTGCCGATGTTAGTTTCTTCCTTATACATTTATTGTCAGTTGTTTTTAATTCAAATCTTCTTTTATGTTGTTTATCCATTTTTTTCTGGGCCTGTCTCTTCATTTTTTATCTTCCTTGTATGTGTGGAGTGCTTTTTTGGGAAGTCTTGAGTCTTCCATCCTGTTTACAACATGTTCATGCCATGCTAGCCTCCTTTTTCTGAGTTTGTCCATGATGGTATTCTTTAGCCCAGTCCACTGCCATATATCTTCATTTTTAAGTTTTTGAAGTCTGCTAACTCCAAGCGTTCTTCTTAGGCAGCTCATTTCTGTAACGAGTAGTCTTTTTTCATCTTCTCTTTTTGTGAACCAGGTTTCAGATTCATAATTATAGTATTTGTGGAATGACAACGGTATTATAGATTTGGATTTTGGTGCTTATTTTGATTTCTTTAGAGTTTCAGATGCATTTCAGTCTTCCCATTGTTTGTAATCCTTTTGTTACTTACTGTTTGATGTTTTCTTGGTGGCTTCCATTGCTTGTTATTTGTCCTCCTACATATGTAAAGCTTTAGACCTGTTCAATTTCTGTACTTTCTAGAGGTAATTTTAATTTCTTAACCCCTTTTTGCTGACCGCCATGATTTTAGTTTTTACAGCGTTTATCGTAAGGCCGAATCTTTTGGCTTGTTAGGGGCTGTTCATTAATTACACCAACAATTTTTGGTCAATTTTTTATCCCCTCCCCTTGTCAACAACTGTCAAACTTTTAGTGACCCCTCTATAATTATGTCAGAAACCATTCTGTTGGGTCATGTTCCATCCTTACTGCATTTTCTGCTTTTCTATAAACTGTTTGGATATTAGGTTGATTGATTTTTCGTCGATTATGAAATTTCTCATTGCCTGCCACAGCCCATCATAGCACACAATTAATCAAATGCTCTTTTGTAAGAAATTAAGTTAATGTAGCAACTGCTGCATCTTCATTATCTCTGCTATCTCAGCTCAGTGAATCTTGATACATGTCGCAGACTATTTTAACTTCCACTCTGTTCCGGCAGACATGTGACTGCCTGTAAATTTATTCCTGCTTTTAAGTGGTATTACACATGGCAATTGTTTAGCTGTTTTAATTATTTACACTAGTTCTTATTTAACAATCTGAGCTATTTTGCATTTTGTTCTCATTTGTGAGACTCTTGCTTTCATGTAAAAGTGGACGTCATCTGGTTCAGAGAGGAGTGCTTTGCTGAATATGTGTGCTGCTGAATAAGTTTAAGAGATAATAACGGAACATTTGACTGTTTGCTTTGATCGCCGCACAGCCTTTAGAAGCTCTGTTGATTGAGTTTCTCTTCATTCTTTGCTTAGTCTATTGATTTTTCAATATGAAAATCGATGACTGTGACCTGAAAAGAAGAGCAGCTGTACGACACATTAAATCATGACTACGTCCTTAGTCATGTGCTGAGCGCCAGATGCTGTCAGCAGTTGCGTTGGTAGAGTGTATAGGGATGCACCAAATGGATATTGAATATGCAGAATGCTCGGCTGTGATGTTGTTCCTTTAGCAAAACTGTTTGTTTCAAACTATTTTGAATTCTGGATGATTAGGAATTTTTCGAATGCCGTGATTTTATGATTTAAGTTCTATCCACATGGATTTTCAAAGCATTCCAATCTGGATTTTTGTGCGAGTTTAACAACAGATAGAAAGGTGTGTTTTAGATATTGTGCAAATCTGCAAATTTCTTAACAATGGCGATTGTATAGTATGGTGTGGATTTTAATGCATAAAGGTATCGAGTGACGGTACTCCAAATTCATGTTCACTTTCCAGCAGAGGTAAATCACAGTGGGAAAGAAATTATGGAGGAGAAGCCCGTAATGGAAGAGGAGATGTGTTTTAAGCCTAAATTTGGATATGCTCAGTTCATTGGAAGATCTGACAGAGGAAAGATCAATAGCAGAAAACCAGTTGACCAATTTCACACTGTTGGTTCTAGATGTTTTGTTTTAAGGAATCAGAAGACTTATTTGCTATTTACTTGCATGGATTCAAACTGAACATGAAAATTGTTAGTAATTTGTCATGTTCAAATTAACATTTTAAAAATCTATGTTGAACCGCCCGAAACATTGTCATTCAACAAGGTTTGCTGATTCATTGTTGAATGTACCTATAGAACCAACACTGAACTTGGTAAGAGAGCTTTTTCTATTTCTGGGCCAAACGTCTGTAACTGTCTCCCTCTGATTGTCAGATCTTCCAATAGGCTGAATATTTTCAAATCTAGGCTTAAAACACATCTCTTCCAATTGGCATTTCCTCCATAGCTGTGCATTGCTGTTTCCCACTGACTGATCTCTATGATGACCTGTTGCTTTGCAGATGGATTTTAAGTACTTTGCCATCGATTGGTACCCTTGGGTATTAGAAATGGTGCTATAAAAGTGCTTAATCTTAATTATTATTGTTATGTTTATTGTATGACTTTATAATTGATTTTCAGTGTTTCAATTCTTGTCATTCTCTTCTCTCCACCTCAGATTTTTATTCTGAAACTTGTCTTAAACTTAATTCTTGATTGTTGTGACTTTTGATTTTGGCCTATGATTTTGAAAATTCATTTTCATGATGTTAAGCCTTCTGTACACATTTGGAAATTGTCTTATCACATTTAGTGATTTTTTTGCAGGGACTGCGAGACATCTGAAATGTACGCCGGACATTGGACAAGCGTCGACTCTGGAATGTCCAGCGCCGCCATTCTGAGTTCACAGAGTTTGGTCGGAAATGATTCTGGTGAGGTCAAAGTAAGGTCAACGTGGGGTCAAAGTGAGGTCAGAGCTCGAAGGTTGAAGTAACCTCTGACCTCAAATTGACTCTAGCTTCACACCTCAGATTTTCATGCATGTGATCGCAAGGGAAGGTGAATGGTTATAGATCTGCCATAAGTTCACAGGTGTCCTATGAAGAATGTTAGGAGTTACAAGAAGAGATACAATCAGGAACGAAGTAACCAGAGAAAGAACGAATATGATGGACGTAGCAATGGATAAAATCCGAAGGAGAAGACTACAGTGGTTTGGACATGTGACAAGAATAGGAGAAGAAAGACTGCCTCTGAGAGCTCTGCACTGTCATTTTGAGAGAAACAGAAGTAGAGGAAGACAAACTAAGAGATGGATAGATCATATAAAAGAAGATGTCGGAAAACAAAATCTGAACTTAGAAAAGAAGCAACACACATGCCAAGAGACAGGAAGACCTGGAGTCATCGCGTATCAAACTCATCGTCATCATAGATGATGGAAGAAAAAGAAGAGGAGGAAGAGGAGGAGGAGGAGGAAGAAAAAAAGAAGAAGAAATTTTTATTTCATTGTATTTTATTTTATAATTCTTGAAATGATGACAATATAGATGTAGCTGCTGTTATTGTGTTATGGCTTTTGTTTTCATTTTGACAACAGGTGTTCAGGATCCAAATCAGCTCAACCACCATCTGACATCAGAATCAGAACTGCACGACAACGAAAACAACCACGATGACCCTTCCCTCAAGCCCTGGTTGCCCACAATGCAAGAGCTCTTCTCCCCCTCCAATTCCTCTGGGTCAGGAGACAATTACGGTCTTCCTTCTGCCAGAAAATCGAACAAGTCGGCTCCAAAACTTTTCTCAACTCAGGTCTTTATCTGCTAATTCATTTTGCATTTCTTCTTTGAGTTTGAGGTTTTATTACTGAAACCAGTATTGATTTTTAAGCCAGGTCTGTCCAATTCAGGTAATAGAAAGTGATGTTATTGCTGCATTTGGTTGGTTTTCTTTCTAGGTTATCGTCCATCTTAAATTTTGAGACTTTGTATTTTGCTGTTGGTTGTGAGATTAAGCACGTGGTTTTAGGATGAGTTGGAGAGTCAGATGTTGCAAGTGAAGTTGGATTGCAACTCACTGAAACGACAAAACAAGCAGCTGAAGGACAGATGAACTATCAGGACAGAACTGCGTCATTATTTTGCTTTCATTCATTCCTTGACAATTTCTATAGCGCTGTAACAAGGCTGAGGCCCACAACAAAAGCGCTTTAACATCTCAACTATAACCCAACCTAAACAGATCCTAACTGTCTCGGGAGTAGCAGCCATGGTGGTCTCATCAGGAAGAGAGTTTTTGATTTAAGGATCTTGCCTTGGATGGGGAGGAACATGAATCTTAACGAATAAATGTCTTTAGAGACTGAAATCATTTGTCTCAAATCTTTTGAATTAACTTCCAATGTGTTTCAAAATAATTTTCCAATCTGGAATAAATGTCTTTAAAGACTTCATATAATTAATTCTGTGTTTCAAAATAATTTTCCAGAATAATAATTTTCCAGAATGGACTCAGTCTCATTGGGTCATTAACATGAAAATGCATTAGAATTATTGTTTAGATTTAAATATATAAAGTATTTTGGGTTATTTTGTGTTTGTGGTTAATCAACCTGTTTATCTCTTTCTGGACATTTGACCCTAAGTCCTTGGTAATTATTAAAATTATTATTATTATTATTATTATTATTATTATTATTATTATTAGCTTTAGCTTCTTCTATAGCAACATGGCATAATGAAGTCAAAGTCAAGGCCTGAACAGAAAGTCATTTGTATTACAGAATAAAGTTGAAAAGATGTTTGAAAACAAGGGCAAAAATACTTAGCCAGTGATGGGAAATGTGAGAAAGACATAACATCAAGAATAGGAATGGACAAGAGCATTCTGGGAACTCAAAATGATACTTAAAATAGACATCTCTTGCAAGAATGCTCAGAAGACGTTTGGTCAGTCCTCTTGAAGGGCAGAGACATGGACTATATATCCAAGGCCATGCAGAAGAAATTAATAAGAAATGTGGTTTTGCGAAGGATGCTGAAGATGCATGGACGGAAAGAAAACCAATGAAGAGATCTTGAATGAAAGTGGAATAAAAAGAAGTCTGATGGTAACCATCAAAAATGCAGCTTTCCTTCTTTGGGCACATAATGAGTAAGGAAGGCCTGGGGCATTTGGCAATAACCGGAAAAATGGAGGAAAGAAGATCAAGAGGAAGACAGAGAAACACCTATATATAGACTGCCTACGAGAAAATACAGTAAAGAACAACATCGATTAATAAGAATGTCAAGATTGAACAAAGTGTCCACGACTAACGTCTAAAGAAGAAGATGCGTGTGAGTGTTGAATAAAGTGAAAGAAGCTTCTGAATAACTCTGTTGTAACTCTGTTGACTTTCCAACTTATCAAAGTGTCGTATTGTTTGATGGAAATATTTTTAACAGCATTGAGTTCCATCTTCTTCAGTGTATGAACTCAATATGAAAGTACTGAAACAACCCTTCCATTGGCAGTTCACATCAATATCTCCTCTGTGTTCTACTTGCTCTGATCTATTCCCATGCACTATTCATCATCACTGAGTCATTTGTTGTTGGCATTTTGTCAATGTTAGAGTCAATAAAACTATTACAAGAATACAGGCATAATTTGCTCCTTATAATTAGCACATCGTGTGCATAACCAATCTTCTGAATAAATGACAACGTGCTTGTTTTTTTGCTTGTTTTTGTCTTGATCTATTTCACATCTGATATTATCAAGAATCTAGGAAGAGGGAAGATGTCTTTGACTTTGGTTGCATTGTTTGGTTCCTGGTTCAGTGTTTGATTTTTCTTAAAAACAAGAGATGACTTCTATTTTCAGACCCAAGTTTTCTAGCATTAGTAAGAATTTTGACAAATTTTCAGCCTTTATTTGAGAGTGGTTGGATGTGTCTTTAGCTCCAACCTCTCACAAATTGAACGTGCATAGACTATGTCTGCCATAGTGTTTATAATTTAAGAACAATTGTGTTTTCTGTTTTGGTTTAACGGTTATTGTTGTTTATGTTCTCTGATGGTTCTTATTTGTAGGACTAAATGAACAGATGAAGTCTCAGATAAAGGCAGATGCCAATGGATTCTATGGCAGACTGCACGAGTCATTGATTCAGAAGATTGTCTCTGCAAAACAGCGCAGGACAGATTGTAACGAAGAGGAATTTCGTGAACACTTGTCTCGACTGGAAAGAGAAAAGGAAGACCTCAGACAAATGGTGAAAATTGTCTTGACATTCTTCAACTGTAGACTGAATTTTAACCATTAAAAGTAAAGCAACAATTGCTAACCAACTTTTTTCATTTTTCAATTTGAACTTATGTTTAACTTGAATTTTCAATCCTGCATGACTCTGAATTTTGGGGTGCTAATACTATCTTGCCATTTGGCATTTAATTCTAAATATGCTAGTGTATAGCTTTTACACTGGATTACAAGTAATGCTTTCTTTTGCTATCATGTGTCTTTATTTATATTTATGTTTTCAATCTTATTTTGACATTAGGAACTGATAAAGTAATGGTATTTTTCTTAAAGTTGCAAAACAAAACGTACTTATTGGTGTAACTATTTAGGAGTTTTCAAAATAGGAATTATCGTATTTGTCATAAAAGGCTTTCAATTGTGATGACTTTCAGAATGTTGCTCTTGAGAGCGAGATCAGCGCATCTCACGAGAGCGACCAGAGACAAAGACACCGGTCAAAGGAGTCGTCTGATTTCAGGGTCAGTTTTTTTAATTAGGAGTAATAAAAACTGAAATTGTATATTTGATATTTGTTTAATTAATTTGTGTTAAATATATGAAACCTAATATAGTTGCTGAAACAGCTCTAGTTGTAATCTGTAATCAATCTGTTGGGGACATGTTAAGCATCAGTGAAGGACACTGAATGAAAATAAAGGAGGGTTTGCTTCTTGATTAGGGGCGTAAGGAATGCGCTGTCAGTGAGGAGTTGCTGTCATAGTTAAGGTGTAATGTATATCTTAGATGTTGATGTTGTAGTCATATGATGGCTTTAATTGTTATTCCTCTGCATTTTTATTGCAATGGTTATCACTTTGCTTATTCTTTTAAATTGTTTAGTTTTTGAAATACATTTCTTCTGATTAATTTCCTTTGCTGTGCTTCATACTGATGAAGGATCATAGAATTTCTAAACAAATCAATGATTTATTAGTTTTTAAATATTTTCAGGAATTGACTGAGTATCTTCTTCAGTGGAAAGCAGAGATGTCAGACTGTTTGTGATGTTCTGTTTAGGAAGAGTTGTTGAGACTTGGAGAGCTGTTTAAGCGCTGTGAAGAGAAGCGATACATGGATCTGGCGAAATGGCGAGAGGACGTCGACTGCGTCACTCGGATCGGGACGCTTATGGAGCGCTTGCAAAAAGAACTGGAACAAGTTGACGAGTACAGAGCGGCGTCTAAGAGGGTTCGTCTAGTTAGACAATCCAATCTCATGATATTTGCTATCGACTTGGAGATCCTTTAACCCCTTAACCGTGTATTTAACTGTAACTCAATGTAAAATGGAAGGATATATCCGGGATCCCCAGTTAAGGGGTTAAATAGTACATTAAGTCTGTATCTTTGTTGTAATGTGTTGTTATATTTCATGTGTTGTCTTATTGCGTTGTCTTGTTATACCTGATGTAGGCAGAATGTATGGAACAACGTGTGAAGATGTTGGAAGAGTCTTTGCAAAAGGAGCGATTGGACAGAGCAATGAGTCTGTCGTCGGTTGAGGAGAGACTTCTGCTGGAAAACGCCAAACTTCAGGTCACTGACATTTGCTGAATCTCAGTTTCGTCTGACATGAGATCCGTTCTGAGTTGTTCTTTGCAAAAGCACGCTTCTTCTGAGAGACGCAAATGTCTGCACAAGTTCTGTGTCATTTGTCAGCGTTAATTTAATTGCTTTAAATTTGGAATATTTTTTTTCATCTCCATCACCCAAGATTTCTTTGCTCCCCTCCCCAGGAGAAGAGGAAAACAGCCACTGGACATGGGATTGGCTTTCTGGAATCATCTCAGCTTTGATTTATTTTGGCTTCTGAGGGCACTCTTGGTGGCCATTCATTTAGGGCTTTGTCAGTCGTGTCACTATGTAACATAAGACGAGACAACTGCATTTTCTCTTTTGACAGTTTGTCAGTGATCTTATGTAAGAATTAGGCAAATTAATTAATTAACTGTCTAATGGAAAGAGAGCTCCATTAGTTATGATGTACGACAGCCTGCAGTTCAATGCAATAAGTTCTGTTAATGTAACATGTTCATTATACGCTGTCAGACATTTGCATACAGTGCTGTTCGGGTCACTCGTCTCCGCTGTGTGTTTAATGGCACCTATTTCACCTTATGTGCGATATCAAGAGGGGTTCATCTTTAGTTGATTTCTACTTCTTGATTCATTGATTTCTTTACCCGGCTACTGAATATTTTGTTTTCGGTCTGTTGCTATCAACCTCTCCGTCTCCTTTTCTTCCAGGTATCAGAAAAAGAAGTGCGGAGACGTTTGACGCAGACAACGAATCAGTTGAAATGTCTGCAGGAGAAGTACTCTGAGGCAAAGAGAGTCTTAGAAACGCACGATCTGCAAATTCAAGATGTTGATACAATGCCAGAAAATGGTGGACCATCGCCTAGAGACATCATAAGTCGAGTGAGTGTTTGCAGTAGAGGAGTGCGGATATACCCTACCTGTACCCGCAGGGTAGGGTAGGGCAGGGTACACATTTTACAGGTACAGGTTGAGTACGGGTATAGTGCTACGGGAACGGGTGCACCCGTTTTTACTCGTACAAACATGATATTTTCATTTCTCACTGCTATGACAAATTAGCAATGCAGTAATAGAAAAAATGTTATTGAGTAAAGGTCCTTGTACCCATGCCTGCAGGTACGGGTAGGGTAAGGAAGTTTTTGCATGGGTGTGGGTAGAGTAGGCATTTTGCTGTACCCACACATCTCTAGTTTGCAGCATTATGGTTTTGTTGATATGTAAAAAAATTGTGAATTGAATGAGTCTTTGCTTAGACTTTTTTCCCTGTGTGTGGGAACCATTATGTTCCACCTGGCCATTCATTTACATTATGGTAGGTTTGTTCCTGTATTCTCCTTCTTTGTCTTCTTGTCTTTGAGTCTACAACATGCATTTATCTGCACTTAATTGTTCAAAGTCTGTTTATTTTTAGTTATCTTGAAAAAACTGTCTTTTAAGTTTTGTTTTTCACTTTATGATTTAATCTTTCCCCCTGCAAGACTGATATTTAGGCTTCATTACCTATTGATTTTATGGATCACTTTGTGCTCAAAGCGTTAACGCTGTCTTGAAGTGAATTTTTAAACTGTAAGTCTCATTTATAAAAAAATTGCAAATTCTTTTCTTATATAAATCCTTCAGAATGCATTTTGAATTGTTGCAGTTGTCTTATAAGGAGGTCTACCTGTTGACAGTTTACCTGTAGGGCAGGAAGATCTCACGTTTCCAAACTGCTCTTTAGCTGCTCAATGCTGATTTAGAACCGATATTGACATGATGAGAAGCCAGTTGAATGATTTCGCTTAGAAATGCCGTCATGTAGAGTTAAACAGAATTTAATTTGTCATTGAGTTTTTCCGGAGAATTCTGGAACAGTGTGTTGACTTTTCCAATGCAGAATTCTCTTGGCTTTGATGTTCTCAACAATTTCCATTCTGTGGTTGAGGCTGACAATGAAGGTGGTGACCTGCAGCAGAAGCTGATGAGTGCAGAAACCGTTTTCCAAAAGTAGGTTCCAACATTTTCAAGCACAATTTTGTGCTTTTTCTCCATTGTGTATATTGCTACTCTGGTGTTGGCTTCAGATTATCAATGATAAGAGAATCTTCTCTGCCTCATGAGTCTGTATTTGATGAATGACTTAGGATCTGCCTTCTCTAATCTTGATTTCATTTAGTTTTGTTGTTGTTGTTGTTGTTGTTGAAGGCAGACGCAGCAGTTGCTGTTGGATAAGAACCAGATTGATGCACGTCTTCTGAATCTGAGTGACGTCAACAGTGCACTGAAGGCTGAGAATGATTTGCTGAGATCATCTCTGAGATCTTCACAGAGTGGCACTTTGACTCATCAGCCAAGAATTCAAACTCATCAAGGTCAGCATCTGACATTCTACTTAACTTCAGAATAATGAAGATGGTGGTGGTGATGATGATGGTCCTCTATGGTTATATGACAAAATATGTTGTTGTATAGACTCTATGTTTGATATTTTTACATTGTTATTATCTTAAATGTCGTATTTTGTATTTGACTTCTTACTAATTTTGTCAATTGACAGATTTTCACCCATTTTCTTAATTCTTTGCTCTTATTATGTTTGCATCTGTGCATGAATAACAAATGAAATAATACAATTTAAAATGTTGAATGTATTTGAGCCATTCAAAGCAATCCTTGATTTAGTAAAATTCGATAAATTCTCTAACTAATCATTTGAAATGCCTGTACATCCAGATATGATTTAGTTCTTGCATTTATGATGATGCAGTGTGTATGTTGGTTTTATTCAGAATTTATTGACCATGTGTTACCAGTTATTTTGCAGCATCTAATAGCTTAGCCTTGAAATCAATATCACCAAATACATGACTGTCGTTGAATGCAGACTTGATGAATGTATTTGACCCAATACAGCAAATGTTTCCAATTAGAGACATTTTTTCACTGTCGTTAAGTTTTGTTATTATTACTAAGTTATGTTGAAATTATTTTAGCCCAGAAGTTCTTATAATTATTTTTTTTACCACGGAACTTACTACCAGCTGTCACTTCATTTGTTATTACTCTTTGCAGAAGGAGGAAATAATTTATTTGCATTTGGTTAATTAATTTTTTTGCTTATCAATTTATTTGTTTGCTTTGATGGAAGAGTGGTAAAAGTGAGTTCAAGGAGCCCTGGGGTTGACTCAGTCTTCACTCAATTGCAGTGGTGAAATGAGCAGCAGTGGCAACATTGCGAATATAACCACAGGTTCTGTGGAATGACTGGCCACCGTCCGCTAATAAATGGCTTAGCCATCAGCCATCTATGATGGGCTGATGGCCATGAAACTGGGGATCAGCACCGGACCCTACGGACAGTGACCCTACAGATGAACCTTTACCTTTTTTAAATTTAATTTTCTTTGCTTTTTAAGATCAGTTTGAAGATTTGAAACTTGAGTTGAAAGGCGCAGTTGATCAGATTACAAAACTGACGGAGGCAAACAAGTATGCAGACTCTTTGCTTCAGAGGATTCAAGACTTTACACTGACCAACGACAGAGCGGAGGAGGTACTACGACCAACTGAGACAGAAAACCCTCCGCACAAGAGCACTCAGTCCCCGAAATCAAGTCAACACAAAGACCAGGTACTCATTAGAATCAGTTTCAAGTCAATGAGGCTTTCAGGGCATCTGGTCTCCATGCAGCCTGTGTTTTGGGGCACAATTCCTAGGAAATATGACCCATCTCTCTCTGGGGTAGAACTGGTGATGTCAGCTGTACACCAGTATCCAGACTCATTGGAGTTAGGGTTAACTAGGGGCGATGGTTAAGAGAAATGATTTCAGTTCTGAAGAAAGTTTTCATAACAAGTGAAAAGAGGTTTTTCTAAAATGACACCTCCGTCTATTTTTAGGGCTTTTTTGTGAAGTCCATTTGAATCTGCTTTATTTTTAGATCGTAAATGAACATCCGTTTGTCAGAATGTCTCACGATCAGAAAAACACCGAATATTCCGAACTCCTTCTTCTTTTAATGAGATCCAAAATGGCCGCCGCTGAAGAAGATTTTGTGCGTTTTGATGAGTCAGAGGTTGGTTGAATTGACTTGCGCTAATTGAAGCATTACTTCATAGCTTTGGCTTTGTGTAGAGTTGGCCTGTCTACTCAATTTCAACCCTGAGAGTTAGTGATTGGAAATATTTGTATTCAAATATAAAAAATTGTACATTAAGATTGTCTTTGAAGTACTTTTGACTGATGCCCGGTGTATTATAAACAAAACCCTACATAAATTTAAAGTTTATATTTTAAAAATAGCAATTAAAGTATTTCTTTTTACATCGGGGCATCATAGTTAAACTCTTGAGATGACAATTAGTACTTTTATCAGATTTTGTCAACACTGTTTCTGATATCTTCTAAAGGAAGCAGAAAAAACTTAGTAATTTGATATTTTGTTTTTTAGCGCCTAACACTAGAGGGCATTCTTGATGAAAAGGACTTGCAACTATTGAAGTTGAATTTTGACTGTGAGAAGTTTCAAATTGAGTTGGATTTTGCAAAGAAATCAGTTGATCAGCAAACAGAAAGCAACAAAAAGCTGGTTGAACAGGTAAAGTATAACGAGATTTTCTTTTCCTTTAAAGAGGACTTTGGATTTCACTTTTAATCGTTAAAAGAAGTCTTTAGGCTATTTGGTGAAAGGAACTATGCAGAAGCCTTTGAGACTTGAGCTTTTCAATGCATTTTGTTGTTCCAAGATGGAGCAGTTGCAGAATCAGCTGCGGCAACACTTTAGAACGGTTGAGAGTCTGTCTTCCTCGGAGCAGGACCTCCAAATGGAGCTGCGATCCGTCAAACAACGACTGTCAACTGTCAACAGACAGCTCCTGGAGAGGGAGGCAGAGGTCAAGTTAAAGCGTTGTTATTCAAGTTTATTGATTGATTTTCTATCTGGCTTAAATTAATTATCGATTGATGATAATGAAAAAAACTCAGACATGTTCTTGACCAACGGTTCTCAAACTTTTTTTAAAATGTACCCCCAAGCAATCAAGTGAACTTCACACGTACCCCCTACTACCCCTAGTAGGGACTGGACACATACTCAGAATGGAAGAAGTAAGAAACAGAAAACAAATTTTCAACTACTAACCAGAGGAAAGAAGATCTAAAGGAAGACCGAAAAGACAATGGATTGGAAGAGGATCTGCACATGGCAGGACTAAATCTCAATGGAAAAACTGACGGAAGACACCGAATGACCTTGGAAGAAATAGCAAAGGACAGAGAACTTTGGAGCGATATCGTGGAGAAGTCAATGGCTGGACACAGCTGGAGAACGAAGATCTGACCTGAATACATTTGTTAATCGTTCAAATGTCAAAAGTTGAACTTTCATTGTTGAATGTGTTTGTGTTTTGCCTGTAGTTAAAATCAATGCAACTTCTGCACGAAGTCAGTAAAACGAACACTGGTGTTCAGTCACAGGAAAATATGTCAGCGTGGAACCAGTTGAATGCCTCTGACTCCCTTGAGTTGGAAGATAGACTGGTGCTGGCAAAGATGTCAGCTCAATTGACGCAGATTCAGTACGAGAAGCAGACTACAAATGACAGTCTTCAGGTAAAAACTCAGTCTCATTATTATGTTGAGTTTCTGTTGAGTAATTCTGGAAATGAATTTATATTTTGTGCCATTGAGGAATGACTTTGAATGGCCTTGACTATGATTTGAGTTTCCTAGACTTTATCTGTTGGAGTTTGTTATGCTTTTGTTCTTTTAGAAATTTAAAGTGTTATTGTCATATCTTTGGCTAATCTGGATAATGCATTACAGGCATTTTAAAAGTAAAACTGCTTATACTTTGGATTTTGTCAAATTCTTTTGCAACTTTTAAACATGAATCTGTTATATGAGCAAGTATTCATATGGTCTGATGGTTCTCTGAATGTTTACAATCTTTTCTATTTTAAAATACTATTAGGTTACGGCAAAGATTTGTTTGATGGAATTGCATGAGAGAGAGAGAGAGAGAGAGAGAGAGAGAGAGAGAGAGAGAGAGAGAGAGAGAGAGAGAGAGAGAGGCAGCAGCTTCTAAAATGTTAGCAGAGATTATATTGCTAATGGATTGTTATTTATGAATGTTTCTTATTGTGTTTTTGCATTGTAGAAGGCAAATGATGCAATTGAGGCTTTGGTGCAGGAGAATGCTGAACTCAAACACTTTCTTCAGCAGTTTCACGATCAGCTCACTAACGAAAGGAACATGGTTTGTCGACTGACCTATGACAAGATGGCAGCACAACAGCAGTTCTTTGTATGTATTCAGGGTTTTCTCACTAGGTGGCCTCTTTTACCTGTATGGTCATTATTATGCAGGTGTTCCTTGTCTGAGCATAGAACGGAATTAGTGAATTTGATCATTTCGGGAGATTAAATGCTTCTGCTCCCAATATTATTTTTTCAATATTAATGAAAATTGTGTGATGTGGTATAACATGAGTGAGACAGTTTTATATTTTAGCACGTACAGATGAGAGATTGCTAATTTGTAAATGTAAATTTGTTACGTAGCTTGTGATGTAAACTGTTGATTGAAGGTGGCAGATGAAGAGTGTGAGACTCTGAAGCAGCAGAGGGAGAAACTAGAGGCGGAAGTTCATCGTCGTGAGACAGACTCTTTGCGTCTTTCTGCGCTTTTGGATTCATACAAAGAGCAGACTGGCGCTAAACTTGACGCGAGGTTTAACAAGGTCAACCGTGAATTGAAAAAGGTGAGACTTCAGAAGTCAAATCGTACTAAAAGTAAAATTATTTTGCCATCTAGAGGCACGTTTAGTCTAACTGCAAAATGGATTTGTTGACTATGAGTTGCTGTACCATAATGAAGATGTGGGATGTGGTTATTCTGCTTTGAAATCTGTGAACTTTGTCTCGCTTTGTTTCTCTTTTCCTTCGTTGTTGTCTGTCTCGCTGTTTCCCGCTCTGACTGATCTCTGGAATTGACCTGGTCTTTTTCAGATGCGTTTGGAGTACCATCAATTGATACCTTTGAGCATTAGAACTTGTGCTATAGAAGTCAATAACAATAATAATAATAATAATAATAATAATAATAATAATAATAATAATAATAATCTACTCTTCTGATGAATGATGGGACTGACAGGCATTTTCTTTTGGAGGGTGTGACTCATTCTGTGCTGACGCTTCTTTATATGCAACTTAACTATGGCTTATCTCTGATTGACTCTGAACGGTTCCTGCGGAAACTCAAAACATTCTTTTTTCAAAAATCATTTGGACTGTAAAGCGCTTTTGATTTTGAACTACTGTATATTCATGTTTACTGCGCTATATAAATTGGCTTGTTTAATAATCTCCTGTTAATTTACCCACTGGGAGTGAATTGTGACACAGTGCAAGCTTTTATATTCCATCTAAGTTCTACTTTATATGCGATTAATTGATGTCGTTATTTGATCTTTCACGATGCATTCACGTGTTATTGAAAATCTTTATCTATTGTTATTTTAAAACGTGTAGAAGTCGTCGGAGCTTCTGTTGACAAAGCGTCTTCTGTCGTCAAGAGAGAAAGACACTTTGCTTCTTCAGAACTTGATCGAGTGAGTGCTCTACAGTCAGACTGACTCACCTAAAGCCTTGATGTGCTTAACATCACTTAATGCACAATTATATATAATTATCCAACTGCTTTAATGCTTGTCTCACCAGGTGGCGTTTCTATTTCTATCTGATTAGAATTACACATAGTCTCTTCGTTTTGGCATTTTACTTTTAAACAAGATACTGTAGCTAAGCTCAGTTGAGTATTAATTTATTACTGTATAATTATATTAGAAATGTCTGTATTATTATTTTGTTACTGGTACTGACACTACCCTGTGTGTATAATTTTGTTATTGTAGATTAATGTTGAAGCCTGATGAAGGTAATTTATAAGAATGTCTTCTATAAGCTACAATTGTGTGACATAGAAAAGGCTTACCTGTATCTTAAATGAATGGTTTTTTACCTGTGTCTTAAAAAGATACCTTAACATTTTAAAACTTATGAAGTCCTGGAGCATTAGAAATTCTCTTAACTTTATCTGTAGCATCATTTGTGGACTGATAAAGAAGAAAGGGGTGGGAGGTTAGCAGAATGATAACAACTAAGGTGTGGGGATCCAGGTTTGAAGCCCACCAGAGCCCTAAGGTTGACTCAGCCGTTGCTCACTAGCGGGCAGTGACAAAATCAGTGGCAGTGGTATAAGCTGTGCATAGTCAGACAGGCATGCTATTCAATGCACTGGCCATGATTGTGCTTTGGGATGAGGAGCTATGGCAACGGAGATCAGTGTCACCCCCCATGAGCCCTGCCTTGGATGTGGGCTTGGGAAGGACTTTGACAGAAGAAATTTGATTCTATGCAAATATTAATAATTACTATTATGTCTCTTTATGAAGCACAGAGGCCTTCGGTGTGTATTCATTTTTGTAGCTGCTTTTGTGAGATGAGCAATGTCCGCTCGTTGAAACTATTTCAGTTCCGGGTCAGAGGTCGTCTGTGATGAAGCTGCTTCAAAATGTTCCAAAGAAAGTCATGTCAGAATTTTTACATTCTCAAAAGTTCAGAATAAAGTTAGAGTCAATAATTAATTTGTTTTATTCATCCTCAGATATCATAATCATCATCATTAAGTGCCCTGTCCAAAGACAGGTTCCATGCTCCAGCGCAGCGGTTCTCAACCTGTGGGTCGCGACCCCCAGGGGGGTCGAATGACGATTTGCCAGGGGTCGCCTGAGACCATCAGAAATATTGGGTTGTCTCTTTTCTTGTTATTGTACAAAATTTCCTCAGTGGTAGTTACAATGTACTAGTTGTTTCACTATAATTGTCATTAGAGGATAGACATGGAGACAATTAAATAATAACGATTTCGAACATTTTAATTGTCGTAGCATTACTATTTTTAGCAGCTTACATTGTGAACGAAAATAATTTTACCGTTGGGGGGTCGCCACACAATAGGGAATTGAATTAAAAGGGTCGCGGCACTATAAAGGTTGAGAACCGCTGCTCCAGCGTCACCACTCCTCTCTATCATGAGCTTTCTTCTTCAGGGTTTCAGACTTGTTCTTTGTTGTAGGATCAAACATACACTCCAGCAGCCGTGTCCTTGGTTGTCCTTTTTGTGCTTTCTCTTCCATCCTTCCCCATAGTATTTCTCTTGGCAGACGGGTTTCTTCTTTCAGAACACAACCTATCCATTTCTTTTGTCAAGTTCAAATTGTGTATCCCCAGAAATATAGGAATAGAAATGTTTTAAGTAAGTGAAATTTATATTATATAGATATTTTACATGTTTTAGTCTTGATCAGTGATGGTCCATCAGATAGAACACCAGTTGGTGATTGGGCAAAAGAGATAAAATAATGCACGAACATCAAAGTCACAAGTAAAATTACCGGTAATTGCATCTTTGAATATATAAATACTCTATTTTAAATAATAAATTGTCTTATCTTGGACATTGTAATATTTAACTCATTCAAGCAGCATAACATTTCTCGAGCACAACCCTGACAGCATTTTACCAACATGTAACATTTATCCCAAAGCAGCTTCTATACCTAAGCCACACAATTAGCATACTTGCAATACTAACAGAACCAATATGTTTTATAAATTTTAAGAAGGAATTACAATACAGTTGTGTTTCAATGGATCTCAGAGGTCTTGCAGATTTTGAACCTTGAGCGCTATAATCGATTTAATTTTATAGGATTATGTTGCAACAGATACATTAGTCCATCAAAACTTAGGTCCTGTTATCAAAACGTTTTAGCAGTGTCCGTTATGCTGTTGTATTTATGGAGAATTGCTAAATTTCTGTTACAGAAGACGACGATGTGCAAATGTCGGTGCTTTTGATATGAAACAGTTAACAAACTCCTTTTTTACTTGACTGCACAAAAGATCATCAAAATGAGTGATGTGAGAGCAACACTGTCAGAAGTAACCCATCAGTGCAATCTCATTTGCTGCAAAAAATTCAACAGCCACAACTCAGAAGGAAAATGAAAAAGACGATTTGGAGGATTTTATGATTTGACTGCCTTAATCAAACACGTTGTTCTCATTCAGAAATTAGAAGGAAAATGAAAAAGACGATTTGGAGGATTTTATGATTTGACTGCCTTAATCAAACACGTTGTTCTCATTCAGAAATTACCTGCACTGTCTACAGTCTGCATACAATCACTTGATATTATTAATACAAAAGTACTTTCTTAAAGACATTTCTACTCTTTGATTTTAGTTCGGATGTCATGCCATGTCGAACGATCTTGTATTTTTAATAAACGTTTTATAGACTGTCAATTAATTATTAGCAGCATAATTAGGTTTTTCATTCATCTTTGCTGAAGTAGTAGTGGTCAGTGTTGATGAACTTATCATTCTGAGACTGTGAAGAGTGAATTGATGTTGAAAGTTAAGATTCAAATCCCTTTATAAGCTAAATGAAAATATCGATATAAACAGCAACAAATGAATATCAGCAAATGACTACAAGATGAAGACTCGTCATCAACATCACCACTGATACAAAATGCATTTGTCAGTTCATAAAATATTTCAAAGATCTTATGTGACTGACGACTTTGGAATCTATCTCATATTCATACAAAAGAATGTTTGGTGCATTCTCTCTCTGTTCTTGATACAAAGCGCCAGCCAACACTGACCTCCCTTCCTGTCCATGCAAAGAGCCTAGCTGCTGGGCAGAGGACTGGTCTCAGAGCAGAGGGGTGATTTGGGTACTGGATGGAAGATTTTGTCTTTGTGGACATGCCTGAAATTTTACCAGGCCCATCATTCCCATGTACTGTATATATGGTAATGTAATCAGCCTAGTTCCCATTGTGCCTGTGGCGGTTTAATTTCAACACATTAGTCTCCCCCCCGACACTTTTTCTCATCCTCAATCACTTTCTGTCCAACCAAATTTGACCAACTGTTTGTACATGTTTTGGTAATTTTGTGCAGCTGCTTTGTCAGGTATCTATTAATTATAGCAGTCCTTCTTGGTAGACGGCTGCCACAGCTTCACTGTCTATCGCTGGTAACCCCTTAACTGGGGACCCCGGATATATCCGTCCATTTTACATTGAGTTACAGTTAAATACACGGTTAAGGGGTTAATGTATCAGAGCTCAGTGAATCTTGATACATGTAATCACCCCACCCACAAAACTTTCTATTTGGTTTTGCACAAATCCCACTATTTATGTCAGTCTAAATATTGGACCCAGGACCATTCATGGCTACACCAATCACACAAATATGTCCTAATGAGCCTTAGTTTAGAGAAGTTTCAATTGCCTTAAGCAACTGCAACCAGTAGAAAAACTTTACATGAAATCATCCTCATGTACAGAATGTCACTGAAGGAAACTCAAGCAAATGACTCACTATTTGCACTGAGTAACCTCTAGACAAATAATCGCTACACACACAAAACGACAACTGCTATACAAGAGCACAACACCAAAATCTGTGAGCACAGAAAGCGAAAAATCAAGCACAATTGAACTGCTTGAAGTAAAATATAAACAACTTCAAACTAGTAGAAGAAGCAAAACACGAAAATGCATTGACATGTGTTAAAAATCATTACATTTATCCACAATGTCTTAACAATACCAACAATACAAAATCCACTTGTAGCTTTTAAACATGATTATGATAAACAGCAAATGGCAAAATCTTTGTTCAAAAACTACAAGAATTCTTACAATTTATATTTACAAATACAGTACAATCCCGTTATAGCATACTTTAACGATCTGGCAAAAAATCCATTATATCGAGAGTTGCTGCATGCCCAGAACACAACTACATTTACTAGTGCCACACTGTAGCAGATGCACTCATGGTATAGTTGTACATGCACGGCATGGCTGGCGATGAACAGCCACACAATTATGCAGGCCTATTTATAGAGTGTGACGTGTGATTATGCATCTGCACTGGACATCACCGGCAGCTCTGGGTACCAGACTGTTTGTCCGTTATATGTGAAATTCTGTTATAAGCAATTCCACTATATCAGATGCTTTTGCCGCATGCTCGAAAAGGCACACGGCCAGTACCAACACGAAATTCTGTTATAAGCGACTGCACTATAACAGGATTACACTGTATTCCAAATAATTTCACACACAGGCTAACAAAATCAAATGTTCCCGTAATCCATCACCGTTATCAATCACACTGCGGTTTTACACTTTAAAGAGCGTCAATCAACTGTACCACTTCAACGACACAAAGTTCCCAACAGCACTCGAAGTAAACGACTTCTGCCGCAGAACGACGGCAAAAGTCACCGTTGCCAAAAATCTCTAAATTGACCGCTGTCGAGCACAACGACAACGACATCCTGCGACGCCAAACGCAACAGACGGAAACCAGAGTCTGTCCGAGGAACGAAAGGAGACGGATGCCCTGGTGCCCTGGTGCCCAACGGATGCTGGTGCTCAGTTGCAGCAGTTGAGGGATGAGCCGGGTCGTTCTTCTCTCGTCAGATCAACCCCTCTTCTGTGAGGCTGAGCCGTCAAAGCGGGATCTGACTTGGGTAATTTCTTGGCTGAAAGAATTTCACGTGAGCTGTAAAGAGCTCTCTAAATTCAGTCGTAATGTAATTAGGTTTGTGATAAACTTAAAAGAAATTACATTGAAGCAATGACATGTCACTGTATGAATATAACCAACTGTTTTCAATTCCAGCATTTAAGAATAAATTAAAATTTCTAACTGTATAATGTATATGGACAAACAATAGAAAACAAAACATGAACTTACAACAATATCATTCAGGCAGAGGTCTGGTAAATGGTCGACCCATACTCTGACGGTCTGACCTATGGGACCAGTGTTGATCAACAGTTTCAAAGACAAGCAGCAGCAATGCAGGTGGACTAAGCCACTAATCTACCATTGCTTTCTCTAGACCCATGCTTTACCTATGCAGCTTAACAACGCTAGCAATCCATTCATGCCTAAGTTGGCCTGAATACCATCTTATTCATTAGAAGTATCACAAATTAATATTTGTCATTTTATTCACAGATAGATTAAAAAGTGTAAATGCAGACCGATGGCAAGAAATACTTCGGTGACGTTCATCGCAGTCTTTGCAGACGTTTCCATAAACAGAAGATTGTGTTCATCGGCAAATGTGTTTGCCTCCTGCAACAGAAGGCTCTTAAATGACTCACAGCTTTTAACCACATAATTAAATTATATTCCATCTTAGGTAATCCTATCTCTGCACCAAATACTTAAAAACAAATTCTCTTTATTGTCAAAATCAATTCAAGGCACTATATTTGAAGAAATGCTTACATATGATACTATGATACTGGTGCAGAAATCAACAAATGCATATCAAGAGAGATGCTTGCAATTCATTTCATAAATTTTAAGTCAATTTGGCTGCCAAATAAAATTGCAATTTAAATGAATAAAACCTGTCAATTATTGCCAGTTTTGTTTGCAGAAATGTTTACAAAGCCAACATATCATCAGTTCAAAAAACTACAAAAATGGACAAATTTTTTGTGACCGTCAAGATTCAATTCATTTCACGCAAAATGTGACTCAACTCAATGTTCCTTTGAAGATAAACCTAAAGATTTTAAACCAAAGTCCTCCTTCTACCCTCTGTCTCTTTCTCTCACTCACATCATAAGTGACCGTTCGAAAGTTCTCCAGGTCTGTTTTGTTCCCAGTGAGCGCAATCACAATATTTGGACTCGCTTGTTTCTGAAGTTCTGAAATCCAACTCTGCGCCCGAACAAAACTGTCCTAAAACATGGAAAAAATCATTTTGATATAATTCACTCAGAATTCAAATGAATGGATCTTTGGTCAAACTGAACAGAATTCTGAACATTATTCTCCATCATCTCCATCTTCAGCATGCCCCTCTAATCGAGTGCAGCTGTCCTCACAATTCGACTCCATCTGTCGAAGGCAACCGGCTTTTAACTCGGTAGTGCCCTGATCAGTGTTGATGTCTTTGCATGTAGAGTGGGACTGGTCTCTGTCCTGGACTCATGGTTGACAGTATCATTAATGACTAAGAGGAAGCAAAAGTGGATCTCATAAACTGGAAGAGAGAGAGAGAGAGAGAGAGAGAGAGAGAGAGAGAGAGAGAGAGAGAGAAAGAGAGGTAATTTTAATATATTTTTTGAGAGCTTTAAAATTGAAATAAGAAAGCAAAAATTAAACAGCATTTTGACAAATTTTAAGAGACAAGATTCTCCAACCTGGTTGGTGATGTCGTACATGACGATGGCTGCCTGAGCGCCCCTGTAGTACATTGGAGCCAGGCTGTGGTACCTCTCCTGTCCCGCAGTGTCCCATATTTCAAACTTAACCACAACATCATCTAGGCAGACGGTCTGGGTTAAGAATGCCGCTGAATTTCAAAGAAAACTAATTATTATTTCAGCATTTTAGGAAACTACAAGCACAGCAAAAAACAAAACATTTTCTTATAAAAACGGCTTTTTAATCTTACATCAGATTGATACATGACAATATCTCACAGTGGCACAGTCAGAATTCCAGAATAGGGGGGGGCACATCAACATTTTTGGGCTAAAAGTCTTGATAAGCAAAGAAAAATAAAAGCTCTCAGGCACTTAACTTTGAGGTTTTGTGCATTATCCTCAATCAGATACTACCCATAGCTAACCCCCTCCCCCAACTGCTCATTGGTTTTGAGTGAATCCCATGACTTGTCTCGACGCGAATAGAGGGCGCTGGGACCCCTGTGTCCCCATGACTAGGCCAGTGCTCACTTGTCAATGAGTTTAAAATAAACACAACAATACAATTGATCATCACAAACTCTAATTCAATCCTATCAATTAATTATTCTGAAACCCATTCAATGCATTTGAATATCTCTGAAGATGAGCCTCAATATATACATTAAAATATTATGATCATGGGTAGAATACTATCAACATAGTTGCCAACCAATAAAATTAATGTCTAACTGTCTAACAGCACAAGTTCAATTACGTAGGGTGTTGCCAGATTCAACCTCAACCTCTAAGCAGAACAATGCAACCCTACTGCAATAGTTCCATCCTTTGCTTCTAAAATACACAAAACAGGTCCTTACCTGTTCTCTAGAAAGGCAAATATGTAAAATTCATCCTGAAATAACTACAGGTTAGAGCTCTTCACAACTGGATCACATCAAAGAGGCTCTTGAAAACGTTCAAAACCAGACTAAGAACACAAACACATCTTCTGCAACTGGCTTCTCCTCCATGACCACCGTACTGTCTCCCACTCTCACGCTCAAACTCTCCATCAGAAGGACTTAGAACACCATCACTTAATGCCTTTGGGCATCAGAATAGACGTTAAATAAAAGTAAACAGTTACTATGATTGAAATCAGAGTAAGCGCTGTCAGTACATACGGCCTCTGTTTACCTCCTATTGTGCTCTCTTGATATTCATGGAACTGTCCTTTGACAAACCTCAGCACAAGACTCGACTTTCCAACGGCCGATTCTCCCAGCAAAACCAACTTAAACTGATACATCCGGGTCTTCTGCTGCGCACCATTTGGCTGCTGCTGCATGGCTGTCATCACTCCTCAGAAACCTCAAGTAACAACAACAACAACAACAATAATGACAACAGATCGAAGTCATGATTAGAAGGCAATTATTTATGTATGAATATATGTTGTATGTATGCCTATTGGCCAATTTATATAGCACTGTAAACATATCAAAGCCAAAAACAAGGGCACTTTGTAGTGTGTGTGGCTATGGCTCTCGGTAAAGATGGCACTTCAGTCGATGCTTGAAGGTGGTCCACACATGAATCGTTCTTATCTCAGATGGAATGGAGTTCCACAAGAGTGAACCGTCCCGTGAAAAGGCTCCACCCCCTGCCTGTCGAATGCTTTTGCAAAGTCCATCAATTGCTTTTCCCTCATCTAGCTTGTCATAAATCTCTAAAAAAGTCTATCATTAAGTAAGATCTTCCCTTAAGAAACCCATGCTGGATAGTGGATATCCTTTAAAATTTTGTATCATAAGATAATCCAATAACTTTGCTTTTACTATTTTTCCAGAACTTTACATAGTATACATATTCACTGGCCTATAATTTCCTGGCTCACCGCGGTTACCCTTTTTGAATATATGAGTGACTACTGCATCCCTCCAGTCCCTAGGGTCTACTCCCGATCTAAGTGGAGACACGCTCAATATTGTGGTTACTTCCTCACTAACCTTAAGTCTTACTTCAAGTAATGTGGTATTTGTATAGCGCCTCTTCTATTTCTACTCATACAGAAATTTAGGATGTATATTATCTATTCCAGCGCTTTTGTCAGTTTTCATTTGACTCAGAATTTCCAGGACACTTTGCAATTTAAGTCTAATTTTAAACATTCGGAAGAAATATTGGTTTATATTTCCAGTTTCCTGCAATCGCAAATGATCTGGAATATTGCGCTGATCAAATAAAATAGATTTTGTTTAAAGCTCGCATTTATTTACCTTTATTAGTAAAAACTAAAAAGCACAATTGTTATGTTCGCTTCCAACGCCCTCTCTGTTGATCTGCCAACACTGCAACAAGTGAAGCCCAAATCAGATGTTTGAAACCCGTTTTCCAAAGTAAGTAAGCAAAATCTCGTAAATTCAGCGATGTAGTCTGAAATACAGTAGTAGCTACGTATTCTTATGCGCTTAATCTTTTTTGAATTTGAAACAACCCTCCTTGCTTTTCTTCGATAGGCAAGGTGGGTTGTTGGCTGTGCGAAGGTCAGTGTATCCATAAAGCAGCAGGTTGGGTTGTTATAGCTATGGAGGAAAGGCCTTTAATTTCTGAATGTTATCAATGCAAGAGATCACCAGGCACTTTCAGTATTGCAATAATGCACACAAAACCAGAATTGTTCTAACTTACTGCTCCATTCCAATATTGTCCTTTCTTTAGTCATATTTTTCTTGAGAATTATTAATTTTTAGTAGATAAGCTACTGTATATAAAATATTTCTATTAGTGTTCAATTCTTAAGGGAGCTACATTGCTTTCATTTACGACAAGTGGGTTGAGTTTGTATGAGGTAATTTTAATTAGGCCTAAACAGGACTGACTGTTCAGGCAATGCAGTAGATTCAACCTCATTTTGAAAAGGACAAACTGCATTCAGATCAGTTGCATTCTCTCAGATGCTTTGTTTAGTCTGCATAACTTCAAATAACTTTTAAAACACTTTGCTATGAATTAATTAAACAATTGAGCTTTAATCCCAAGCAATTTATTTAACATCAATTAATTGAAATTATTGACAGTTACAGATTAACAGAATTCACAGCAAATTGCAAAAAAGCTTATTATATTTTTCAGCTATAAAACCCCTTGCAAACAACTTTCGATAAACAAGTTGGATTCAAGTTGATACTCAAGACATTGAAATTATGCACAAAAGACACTTTGAAGCAATTTTCAATTGTGTCATATTTGCTCAGACATAGAAACAGGAATACTAAATCAAAACATTAAAAAACATTATGCTAAACTTTTCTGCTATTTTTCAATGAAAATACCATTTTTATTTGCAAAATTGGATGAAAACTGTCAAAGCCACAAACACTTCAAGCTGTTCAAAGACAAAAGTTCACTAACAAGTACAATTATTTAACACTTAAATAAAGAAATACTCATTAAATAGTGACTTAGCGGTCAACATGGTTATTCTTAAGTCATGAAAAAGCAAAAGCTTTACTATCGAAAGTTTATTATGCAGTGTAAAACAATACTGACCAGATTACGAGAAAACATTTCAAATTTGATCCAGACTGTTAAAGCATTTCGTATGATGAAAACTGTCGGCACATCACATACTAAAACAAGCTGTTTAATTTTCTACAGTCTTTACAAGGAAAGGCATTCAATTCTCAAGAAACTAAATACACAGTAGTCTCAACTCTAGAGCAAATAGTCTTAACACTAAAGCAAAAAGTGCCAAGGGATCACTAACAAGAGACATGAGGCTTCCCTATTCCAATGACTCAATAGCTAAAGTTTCCAATAACTCAGCAGAAAACTTTATCAATACTCAATTTATTGAAACAATTTCAAAAGAGGCAAATCAATTCACATAATAAAGGCAAAAGTTAAAGACTAGCTTTGAGAAATCTCACTGATAACTCATGGTAAATGATATGTGACTACCAGTGATAGTGATACCAGTGACAGTGTTACGTGACTGTCAGTGTGCTGTTACTATGGAATACAAGCAGTACCGCAAAAGTGAAAATACGAAGCTTACAGAATAAAATTTAGCAAATTTCATAAAACGTCTGTTGAGCTGCAAAAGAATTGTCACATGCCAATAAACAAACTATTGACTAGTCGTAACATTCGTTTCAAACTGTCCGATAATACAAATTAACTTTACTTGAACACATGAACACAACTTTCAACAAATACATTCATTGTAATTAAAGCTTATGCTTAAAAAATTCAAATAAAGTGACAATTTTCATATATCTCAAAGCCTGTATTTTTATTTGAAACCGAGGCAGATGTTGAATAAACTGCCTAAAAAGAAAAAAGACATTAATAGCAAATGTCATCTCAAAAAGTGAAGTGGATAAGTGATGCAGCAATTCTAAATCAGAAATATTCTAACATTCAACAGAAATTCTTTATCATCACACAGAAATCGGTTTTAGGCTGAACAGAGAGGAACATTTCCAAAGTGTCTGTCTTCATTATGACATTGTTCCAAAGACTGGGTTATGACGACAGATCGAAGGCCCGTATTCATCGTAGTCTGCCTTCGTGTGACAAACCTGATAGAACTCTGGCTGTAAATGAAAAAATACCTCACATAAAGGTGTATTTGATAAGATAAGCATTATTACTTTCAACAAAAATACTTAGACAAAAAGTGTGAAATAAAAAACTTAGCAAAACAAAAGTTTGACACAAAATTAAGTGGTTAAACATGACTTATACTGTTTAATTAAATCATTATTTTTAAAAACAGACTGAAAAATCATCTATTTCGGGAGTCATACTCTTTGTAAAGTGCCTTTGTCTTTGGCGCTGCTATGCTTACGGCGCTATATAAATAGTCCAGTAAACATACATACATACATTACTAACTGTTTGATTACCGTAAAATCATGAGTATATTGTGCACTTTTTAACTCGGAATTTTCATAAAGCTAGGTGTGTGTATTATATTCATATAATACCAAAATTAGAGAAATTTTTCCTCATTTTTCCCACAGACTTAATTTTACAGGCACTTTTCATAGCATTTAGCATGTCATTGGAATTATTATTATTATTAAATGTTAAAATTTATGTGGTAACTTATTCGGTAGCAGACTGTGTGAACACATTACATAGTCAGTTGCAAAGCAGGTGGCATTACTGAGGGAGAGGGAGACAGAGAGGAACAGAGACAATTGTAAAGAGAGGGGGCAGATGGGGAGATGAGATGAGGAGATGAGGAACCGCTTTAATGACCTTAGTGACAGCTTAGTCTATCTACTGTTGATATATAAAGTGTCTGCTGTCAGAGGGAGAGATATGGAGACAATTGGTAGGGAGAGGGGAAGGAGTTCAAGGAGAGGGTGACAAGGGCTTGGAACCACAACGTGGGTGGTGTTAACACCTTTATTTCTGGCCAACAGCTCAGTTAAACAAAGCCAGGTGTCACTGCAGCCTCACTCTGCCTGTAATTAATGACAGTCTAACAGTTGATTCTCTGTTGAAGATGAAACCAGGATACACATTCTCCATTCATTACAGTAAACACAAGCTCAGGAACTTCTACCAATGAATCTCTTGACATTTGCAACATCCACAGTTCTGTGAGCAATAATTAAGCTTACCAGTGGTCAAGTAAAACATTACCTAGCATGGAGATTTAAGGGTGTGCATAATATTCATGAAAATCAATTTCACCGTTTGATCTGCACCCCAGAAAGCCGTGCGCATTATACTCGAGATTTTACGGTAATTCAGAAGACAAAGCCATTAACCCTTATGAGGCAAAAGGTTTAGGGGTATTCAACTCAACAGACACCAACAGCAGTTGTCTAAATCTAGATCAAGTAGGTCCAGTAGGTCTTCTGATGCCTTGCAAAGAATAACACAGCTGCAAAATGAAGATTCTCTGCTGACTTACTGTGGACGCCAGCATGCTGCCTCCGAACCAGACTGCGTACCGCTGCATGTTGTGGCTCACGACCTGAACGTCAATCGGTGTCGGCTAAAAAGACAAACACATCACAGAGTCTGTCTCTCTCTCAGCTTGAAAGATTAACTCACTGATGCCTCCAAGTAACATCTGCTGCTATAAAATGATTATTCTGACCACTTAATGAATTAGATGCTTAATTGCTGAATCCAAATTTACCAGCAGAATCTGTGATTATGTAAGTAATCTTAACTATTTCCCCCCCCCCCCAGCCATTTAAATGCTTCCATGAAGCTTCAGTACACTGTCATAGAAGTTGACGTGTACCTTGAGTCTTCCAGCGCTCAGCTCTTCACTTAGCCTCAGACGGTAGTCAACGTAACGCTTAACGTCCCTCTGAAGACGACGACCAAAGTCACGAAACATCGTCGATCCACCGGACAACACAACATTCTACAACAAAAACAACCACCTGACTTCATCTACGTCAGCATTAGCATTATTATTATTGTCTATGTATGATGCTATATAAATTATCTCTTTGTAATAATCATAATTATTACAACTGCTATTATGATTGCATAGAGAAAGTTCAGATCATCTAAATGACTCCAAATGGAAATGCTAAAACCTTGTAAAGTCCTCTGCGAACGTCAATTGGACAGTTCTGAATGACCTCGTCCACTGTCTCCGAAATAGAAACGGTGAAGTCGGGATTTGAAAACTAACGGAAAACAGAAAAAATATCCTAACCTAAAGCATTTAATGTTAAACGAGACACAATAAATTCCAGACCAATGGTAAACACATCCGCAAAATAAACTCAAAAGGAGTTCAAAGATCAAATCACAAAAAACTCTTCAAGCACAGGACACTGAATCCACAGTATTACCAGTGGATGCATGTAATTGCGTGCAATTAATTATTTACAAGCAGGTTTCACACAGTCTGATCCATGCATCAAAACACTGGCTAGTCCTGCAACAAAGAATATAATTTCATATTTTGGATATTCTAACAAAAGTTCAACTAATAGATGGTAAACCATCATCATAATCATAATCATCATAATCATCATCATCATCACTGCACCGTCTTGCTACAACCTCTATCTTGAATGAATGTGCTCAGTCCCTATACGAGATGGCAAATGCTATGAAAGGCAAGTCAGAAGACTGTGGAAGACATTAACCTCCGGATGAAAGAAGATCTCCGGTCCAAGGAATCGCTCATAACCGACGTCTACGCTGAACGGTTGCTTAGTAACGGAGTTCAGTCCATCAAAGTGTTTTATCCATTTTGCGGGATCAGTATCATACTTGCTGAACTCTTTGACAATATCCGGACATACATAGGAAAACTTCTCCTATCAAATCCAAACACATTTGAAGACACTTTTAGAATTACAATTCAAGCAAGACATCTGTTTTCTACTAAATTACAACAAATCGCAGATTCGACAAGTAAACCAAAGATTACAGATACGGGCGATAACCTTGATTGCCTTCGCTGTTTCCATTGACTGTTCGGGAGGAATGCTGACCTCACGTTCCCTCAGCAGCTGCTGAATGAAGAACGTGATGTCACGTCCGGCGATTGGGATATGCTTAATGCAGCTCCCTATCACATAACCCTCAGCCTATGACAACAGCCAAAATGACAGCCAACATAGTAACATGCAATCAGAACTCTAATATGCAGAACATCATACAAAAACCTACACAGTAAACATACACCACACAAAATAAGCACATCACACACGAAATTTTGAAAACATCGAACAGAGCAAAAATATCTTCACATTCCACTAGGATATACATTTGGGACAATTAATTTGTGATGATACGACACCTAATGATATCAAATCTGGCAAGCACTTACGACGGGAATGACGTGGGTGACACCGTCACCCGAGTCAATGACGATCCCGGTGAGCGTTCTCTCGGAAGCCGTTCTTGCCGTCCATGACGCTGCCAGCGCAAGAACAGCCTGTCAAAACAAGAAGCTCTTTAAAATAAACTACAACCCCAAGTCAATGAAGATAATGCATAAGACAACAAACATAAGCAAAATACCTTGTGCCCACAACATCATACAACAAACAACCTTGATGCACCTGAACTGCTATGTAGAGTCCTGGCACGTTGAACGACTCAAACATTATCTCGGCCGTGTATTCTCGATTCTCCGGTGTATTTAAAGGCGGTTCAGTCTGTAAAACAAATGAAAACAACCATCAGACATCACCAATATCATCGCCATATTCGACCACTGACATCAGAATTCAACTAAAGCTGCCAACCAAATAACGCAGCATAACCTCCAGTCTGGGTAACATGTTCATGATTAAAGTTCTGCTGAAAGAGAGTTTTAAATACACATTATGTGTAAAAATCTGGAAACATTCAGCAGTGACGGGAAATCATTACCAGAAGGAAGTAATGGTCCTCTGGTTCTGCTCTCAGGTACTTGAAGATTGCCTGCTCCATGAATCTTTCCATCAAATCCCAATCTTCAACGATGCCGTGACGAATTGGCCACTGAAACACAGACACACAGACAGATGGATAAGGTCATGACCTCTCTCGACTTATACACAAAAGTCTTAACCCCTTAACTGTGCATTTAACTGTAACTCAATGTAAAATGGACGGATATATCCGGGATCCCCAGTTAAGGGGTTAATGATGCTGGATGTAGAATGAAAGTGTTATAATCGAATACAAAAGTTCACACACTGGCAAACTAAAATGATCCATATATGATCATCACATGTGTACATCATGCAGTATGCGACAACTGGGTACCGCCGATTGGCCCCGGACAACTGGGCCCGGCATTTGGGTAACGGGACATCTGGGTACTGGACATCTCGGCCCCGCACCATCGAACTGGACTTAATAATAACTGAGGGTTCGTTGTATAACTTCGGGCGATCTTCTTTAAGCCATGTCATCGTCTACAAATTGAGTACAATTCTTTGAACTCACAGGCATTCATGATGTTAAAGCATAAAACCGGTATACAAGAATAGTCGTTGCCTATTCTGATTTTGATTTTGATAGCACAACCAGAAGCACCATTCTCTCTTTCCCTATTGTACGGGGCCGAGATGTCCAGGGCCCAGATGTCCCGTTACCCAATTGTCCCGTTACCCAAATGCCGGGCCCAGTTGTCCGGGGCCCAATCGACGGTACCCAGTTGTCCTGATCCGACATCATGTGTACAGGCAGGCTGACATGAGGATTACATATCTCTGCAACAATAATAATAATTACAAGCACTTGTAGCACCAGTTTTCACATGTTAAGACACAACTCAAAACTACTCCAAATCCATCCGAAAACACTCTGATCATACATAAATCCTGTTTATAAAAATAATTCACCTTCAGTACACTACAAGTGCAAACTGGAATAAATACCCCTAATGCTAATTATGCTACCGCTCAACAACCTGAAAATCTTCTGACTTAAAAATGCCTAAAAATGAGATGCTCCATTTCTTGAATGAAATCACCTTGACAGAATACGTGGGCACATCCAAAGCCTCATCTCCAATGAAGAAATCGAGGTCCTCTACGCCTTTTCCTAGACGTCGAATTGCCTGGTCACCAACTCGTGCTGATTCCTTGATGGCAATGCACGAAGGTATGATAAACTGAGGCTCAGTGTTGCCAGCATAACCCATCTTTGTGTAACTAAACGATGACAACAATGGAGAAGTACATCACAAACTATAAACAAAAAGGCTTGCAACTCTGATTCAGAATATGAAGCACATGAAAAGTGTGCAAAATAATAACTTCTCTTCTGACCTGATAAGTGGGCTCATTAAACCCCAACAAAACCACTATTGTGCTGTAAAATATTGCATATCGTTCAACACATGTTAGTCATAATACAAAAACTCTTTCTAATCAAAGTAGCGCTATATATATTAACACGTTGACTGCGGCCTATTAAATAACTCAGGCGCGGGTACTTTTGATGAGAGTCTACGACCTCCGTGGCTTTCCAGTTCCTATACAAAATGCGTGCGATCATGCGTGAAGTGAGTGACAGCCGTTAGATTATTCCCAAGGCCCGATCACGTTAGACGCCTACAGAGGAAATATCTTGAAACAGATGCAAGGGTTTAGAGACATCTGTTACTAGAATGACGTTCTCTTTCCTCAGGTATGCGCCAATTCATACGAAAAAATGCAGGTGGTGTGTAATGTGCTCCATAACCGCGCTACGTAGACTTTGTCAGGGACTAGTAGTTATCTCAACAATGGTGATTGGATAAAACAATCAATGTCACGGGTCAAGAATGAAAAGCCTGGCAATTACTGTGGCAAAATGGACGCTATAGCCGATATAAATTCCAGGACCTTAGTAAGGACCTCAATTATCTGGTCCAAAAACGCTGACGGCATTACGTCTATGGTGATACAAGTTATTTGGGGTATTTATATTGAAGCTGAGGCGTGGGGTTTAGAAGGTGGGCCTTTTAGAAGGCCAATCGACGTTCTTCAGTAGAATGTGGCGCTTCCAATTGGTCATTTAGTCCACCTGCTGCAATAGACGGCGCACCTGTCTCAAGTGAAACCAAGACTGCTATTATAATTAGCATGGAGCGAATTGAGCTTCTTTATTGAGGCGGCGGAGCATGTGTATATTGTGGTTTTTGAACAGGTGTTTATAGGGCAAATATTCATACATTTTCTATAAAATTTGCTTTTCTTGATCGGTCACTCATTCTAGTAGCTAGAGGAAGCAGAAGAATGATTCCAAGATCCGTATAAGCTAAAATATTTGGCATTGAACCAAGGACGTCATCTGACGTCTGTAGCGCCCTGAGAAACCAAAATAAGGACGTCAGTTGACGTCCCTAGCGTTCAACGTGTTAATAATAATTACAAAATACGCTTGACATCTAAGAATTGTACGAATCTCATAAGCGAAAAGAAAACGTAGTGAATATACAACAACGTAATTTGCATTGAGCTTCATTAAGGCGCTATAAAATGTATATATATTGTATATAAAGTACCCAGTTCCATTGTCGATGACCACAGCGGGCATCCGTCCTGCCATACTTCACGGTCCGAGGTTAAAAGCCTCCTTAATCTCAGCAAATGCAAAATTAACGCAATCGCAGACAATCAATTCTCAGAAATAAATCGTTCGAAAGCAGAAATTCCACTTTAATTCGTAAAATAATTGACTTCGTCCGCCCACCACCGAAGATAGACACAGAGTCTCAAACGTTTAACGCATTCATTCGCCAATCGCCAGATGGGCGCTCTTGTCATATACGGTACTTATATAGCGCAGCATTTCCTTTCATTCTTGACGCAAAGCATTGAACTTAACTTTTGACGAAATCTTTATCCAGGTTACTTGGCGCATAAAAAATTTCTCAAATTCTTCAAAGCTTAAAATGTTATAGAAAGGCCAACAGGAATGCAAATTATGCATACGAACACTTTAGAGAATGCTGCAACGTCTTTAAAGATAATGAGAACTAGGTAAATACTTGAGATGCAATCTTCATCAGCATCCCCAAATAAGTACAGTAAGGCAGCTGGCGGTGCTATGCATTTATTTGCAATCTAAACATTTATTGCTGATCTGAACAAAATATTACAGAAATAAACTGATAATTATATAATATTGATAATTGTCTAGATTCTGCCATTCTGAATGTATTAATTTTAATAACTTTAATTTAATAATAACTAAAACGTTTCTGTCCTTCAGTAAGATTTACACAGAGAAGACACTTTTAATTTCTTTAGTTTTACAAAATGTCATCACTTCTTAAACAGAAGCACTTGAATGAAACTGTCCGACAGGTTTGATTGTTTTTCAAAACCTCTGTCCTGTGACTATGACTTTGCTTCATTTGGTCGTTTTGGCTTTTTGCGAAGATTCTCAAACCATTCTCTCTCTCTTTCTTCGTTTATATCTGAAAAGAATAGACATGAAAAATTTTATGTATTTCATAATGTAAAAGATTTACATTACATACACACAACGACACGATTAACAAAATGATAAAACCTCATAACATTAAAATAAAACAATTTTTGACTTAACTTGGGCTATAAATCTTAAGCAGTATACTAACAGTTTTTAAAGAAGTATTAAAGCAGATAGAAAGATCAATAAATTATCCATTCTGAAAATCCTCTGTCATGATGGTAATGTAACAGAGGAACTTTCAAAGACAATAATGTGATCCTGAAAGCAACAGTTATACATGTCTTACTTTACATTCACTACTAACTCAATCTCACAATCTGATCATTCAAAGTCTTGGCCACACTTCTATTGGACCAAATGGTCAAATGCACAGGAAAACGAGGCCAACAAGGAATAGTAAGAAACTACAGGGTCACACTGTCTCACAACATAGGAAAAGAAAATTAAATTTATTTTCATAAGACAGAGTTGTCTGAAGCAAACATATCCACTCCAGTGACAAACTACGCTGACCTTCCTCCTCAGAGGTCGCGTCTTCATCGTCCTCCTGGCCGAGCGATAGACACATTCTCCCGCTTGGGTAGAAACTCTCAGGTACAGTTCCATCTGCCAAACAAAAGTAAACATCAACCACTGACAACTGAAAGTTCAACAAAAGTCCAATTTTGCTATGCACAATAATGCTAATTATAATGCTTGTAAAGAGCAATACTAGCAGACATCCAGAGCACAAGAGTACGCTTCTGGCTTCACAGAATTAGGAACAACGTTCTTTTACTGTTCTAAGAAATGACACAGATCACCGACTGATCAGTTGATGCACAGTCAAAGAATAGACGAATATTGAAACTTAGGAGATTCAATGGTTAAACTGATTGCCTTCGCTTGTTGTGATGTCGTTTTTCATTTCCTCTCTTAACTTTTCTTCCCTTTCTGCTTTCATCTTTTCATAAGTGGGACGATAATCTCTAAACATTGAAAAAATTAAAATAAGAAAAGATTTTATCTTTCACTGAAAAATAAGAATATCATGCTGTGAAAATAGTCACACATTGACATAAATGCAGCAATTAAATTGCACAGTATACAAACAACTTTCCTCTAAAAAGTTGTCCAGTAAAAGCATTTGTTAAAGACATAGGTTTAACTGATTGAGGAGCAATTCCAGTGAAATAATCACTTAGACGCCAGCAGAATGAAAAGCTCACGTCATGTATTCGACTGTTGCACCTTCAACTGCTTTGACAAACTCAGGCAGACCATCACCAGTGAATGCTGAAACACCGACAGCCTGAATTTCCAAAATCAACAAAGAAACACGCGACTGCATTATGCTTAAAATTCCAGCATACTTTATAGACAACGACCTTCATCATCACCACCACAACCAACACCACCACCAGCAGCAGCAGCAACAGCAGCAGCCTATCACTCGTTGCTTCTTTGGCATTATTCCCTTCTGAGCTCCCAATGCATCCTCACAGGCATTGTTCCAAATATTTTTCAGCATTTTTCATTCTGTATTTATTGTTTCATGTTCAAACTGCTCCATATTACTCAAGATGTCATATCTGTTGTGAAGCTGATCTTGGTATTGTTCCTGTAAGAACTTCATTCTGTAGACCATTAAGGTTATGTTGAATTCTTCTGGATGTGTTTGTCTGGGACTGTATTTGAGGAGTTTCAGTTTCAACTTGGCCATCACCAGTCTGCTCCTCTTGCAACCGTTACGTCTTGTACGCACCTTTGGAACTTTTATATACAACAACAATAATCATAAATACATGAACTTAAAACAACTGATTGCAGTTGAATTCAGTGAGCACTTTGTGATTCGTACTTTGAGCATGCTGTAGAATTCGTCAAGCACTAAACTCATCGACCTCGTCAGTCTTGACGTGTGGTTCGAGTCACTTTCCAGTGCATTCTGAAATGACTCAAAGTCCGTCATCCACTCGGTCGCAAAGCCACAGTCAATGATGTCTGTCTGAAGAATCATTCACAAAAAGAAATTACCATCCGACTGCACGTTTAATTAACTGTTGGTAATATATTTTACAGAGAATTTTTCTACAAATATTAAAAATCAAATTAATTCATATGAATAACATTGTAACATTTATTTACCAGTAATTCTCCAAACACAAATTCAATAAATCTAAAATCTGCAGATGCTGAGTATCAGAGCAAAAAGTTAAATGAACGTAAACAACAATAATAACACCTTGTTCATAGCCACAATAAATGGAAGTTTCGACTTATAAAGAATGCTGCAGGCGTATAACATATTGGACATGAAGGTCACGGGATTCGTGCTCCGAGACGTGTCCATGACGAATATAATGATAGTGGGAAAACTAGACGCCTGAAAACAACAAATGTACAATGGTCCAAAGCCATTCTACTCTTAACAATACACAAATTACATGTGCCAATATATATAATCTCATTCAAAACCCCATTATTACAGAATAATTGATAATTAAAAATCCTTTCAAAAAACATGTCTGAATACTGAGCATAAAAGTAAAATTTAATCAACTGCTCTAATGTTTAAAACCTTGTTGTTGTTATTTTAAAAGTCTTCACATGATTAGTAAAGGTTAAACAATACTGATTAACTTATATATACCGGTATATATATATATATATAATTTCCAGAAATAAAAATCAAGATGAAATAGTTGGCAAACAATTCATCATCATCGCCGTCGTCATCATTATCATCATCATCATTTTTGCTATCTGCCAACTCTTTAGCGGCAATAGCGAGACACAAAATGTTTCCAAGAAGTTCTATCAAACAATTAATAATATCTAGTAAATATTTAACAAATACCAGAGTTTCTGTGATAATGGATCCAGATGCTGACCAAGTGAACACCTCGATTTGCCCGGGAGTGTCAAAAATTACGTACCTACAACAGAAACAAAACTGTATTTCAGACATTTCTATGAAAGTCGATAACAAATGCCACAGACACAGAATGCATTAGACTGGGTTGGTGCTGAAAACCACACTGACTGAATGCAAATATCCACAGACAAAACTCCTTTCTAACAAATTCTAATAAAACTCTTATAGGCATACATACATTAGCTTTAGAATACTAGAACTGATCAAATGCTGGTATAAAAGGTACTTAAACGCCTCTGTTAAGTTTTATAACTTGAAAATATAGGTTTTCTATTTGACACAGAAACAGTGTTTTATTCTGACTCTGGGCCTTTGGGGGGAATTGACTTGGCCAGAGGGAATACCACAGTCCAATGCAAAAGTGAGTCAGTGCTGGGACTTTGGGGAGGGTGGGATTTTTATGATTTTGAAGGGGGAAATTGTCCACACTATGAGAAATCCACAAAATCTTACTTATGAGTCGTTGATCGTTTCTCAATGTATGACAAAACCTAGAGATAAAGCAGAGTTCTTAATTCAACAGCAATGTTTCTCGTAAATAACATTATTAATTATGAATATGGTTGGACTCTATGTACCATGAAACATCAACAGTGAATAATTTCATATATAACCTTTCTAACTTTGTGTGTTTGCATCAGTATATTCATTCCTAATGCTATAACTATCTACAACTCGCTGAAATTGTGTTAACAGGCAGCCACAAACTGCATTGTGTGACCTGATTCAGATATCCGATTATTATTAGCAAGAGGTGGGTGGGGGAAGTAGAAATGACAAATAGATCGGAATACTCTGTGCATCCGATTCAGACACTCAGATTCAGTTGTTGGCAAGGGTGGATCTGGGGCGTCTCTTT
The DNA here is from genome assembly GCA_018105865.1 of Metaphire vulgaris. Lineage (NCBI taxonomy): Eukaryota > Metazoa > Annelida > Clitellata > Crassiclitellata > Megascolecidae > Metaphire > Metaphire vulgaris. The sequence continues at coordinate 12,873,439 of CM030864.1, forward strand.
GACAGTCACTCTGGTCAAGGAAAAGCTCTTAGAGCAGAATTAGCCAAGCCCTGCTTCCCTGCAATGCTTCACGTGCAAAAACATCGGCTGATTATAAAAGCTACTAAGCTACTGCATTCGGCGGAAAATGCAAAAAAGCATACAACATAATCAGCAAGCTATGCAGTGGAGCAATCTTATTATATTTACTTTTATTCAATTTCTGACAAAGATAGCATCTTTGTTTTACTCTTCAATGTTTCTAATGATCCATATTCACATAAAAGACATAAAGCATGAATCAGATGAGTGCATAGAATGAGATGGTCTCTCAAAGTGGCCACCCACCTCCTTAAACTGCATTGAAAAGAAATTCAAAGAAGCCAAGATTCCTCCATTTGGCCCAAGCGAATAACTGTAAAATATTGAACATAAAGACAAAATATTACAATATTAATAAAATTATTAATTTATTAATATTGTAATTTTTTTCTAATAGTGATAATCATAAATAGTGATAATTAAAATATCTCATAAACAAGTAACATTGCATGGATAATTGGATATACAATTCAATTCAATCAACTAAATCAAAAGCCACATTGTAGAAGATGCAAAAGAGCAAAACCAACTTTTTCATCACTTCTTTGTAACTAATGGAATCTCGAATATCTGCAAAAAAAGTTACAGAAAATGCTGATTCATCAGAAATCTATTCATTATTAAAAGTCATTTCTCAGTAAACAAATAACAGACAAATTAGCAATAGACAGCAATATAGCTTTTCAATGCAAAAGCACATCTAAAAATTGTGGCATTTGCTGCTGCAGGGGGAATGGAGACAGATTCCTGGTCACTGCCGACTCACAGTGGTCCACTCTACATGTATACAAAGCAAGAGAAATGCTTCGTGCTTAACTTATTAACTTACTTCACTAACTTATTTAGTAAAATGAAACAATTAAAAATTATCCTCCCACTCATGTGATTCTTTCCTCCACCCCCACTGATCCGACTCAAATGTTACTCCGATTTTAAGTAACCACTAAATTCAATAAAGAGTGCCATAGTAAAAGCACTGTAAATAATTAAATATTTGAGATATAAATAGAAAACACCTGTGTAATGACAAAAAGTTATTAAGCCATTCCAAATAATAGTAGAAAGGTTGAAGAGTATTATGCACACAGAAAAGCAATAACATTGAAACAACTTTTTGATGCAACAATTATCTTATTAAGACATTGCTATATACCAGCAGTTCTCAACCTTTTTTTTGGTGAAGGGCCACTTGGAGACATTGAGCGTACACGGCAGACCACCTCCATTGGCAGTGCCAAAGACGTTCGTTCACGCAAGTAGGGAGTCTGAGGGAGCATCATAAGCTCCCTCCCCGGGGTCTGTGGCAACCCCAGTCGCCAATGCATGTGACTGTATTTTTCACTAAAAAGTGGCTAAATCAAGCCTGTTGTTGTCCTATTGTTAGTGTCAACTTATTCCTAAAATAATGCATAGATTTCCACCACACTTTCTTCGCATTTAAAATACATAACTATTATTATTAGAAACAATATTTACCCTGGTAATTAATTTTAATGTGAGCCTTGAGTTTGTATACTTGAGCACAATTTGTCCAAATGTGGGGTAATGTTCGAAAGACTCAACCTAAGTTCATCTTCAACTTCAAATTTAGGCTTTGCTCAGGGACCACCAGGCAAATGGTCGCGGGCCACTGGTGGTCCGCTGAGCACAGGTTGAGAACCGCTAATATACACTGGTGATGACCATTCATTACCAATGTTTGGTTTGTATGGGATTTCATGAACAGCAGGATCCAAGTTCACTACATATGGTAAAGATTCCTGACTTTTGAGATATTCTGCAAGTCTCTGTAAATAATATAATTTCTAAGTTATAAAATCATACACAAAGTGGACTGTTTAAAGCAAAACACTACATCATTTGATATTCTCAAAAAATGTCATCACCAATATATACAAAAAACAAGAGAATACACTGCCATTTACCTCATATAGCTCTACACAGGAGCCAAAATTTTAGCAAATTGACGCTCAAAAATGCAACGAATTTTCATTTGTCACAGCTCACGGGATTTTTTCAATTACACAATGCAGATTCAATGGAATGATACACAAGAAGATTATGATTACGAATGAATGCTTGTCAATTCGGTCTCAATACGTTCTGCTCTCTGAAAATGTTTCAAATGACGGTAGGCTACTCCAAATCCACTCGTAATGTAAGACAACATAATTCAGCCAGAGTGGGAAACGGCAAAACAGACTGCAGAGAAAGTCAACTGGAACATTTTAAAATTTAGTTCATTGGAAGACGGCAGACAGAGAAAGTCAGTTTCTGATATTTAGACTAGCAAGAGAAAACGCTCCCTCGCAAATTTTCAGTCTTAGTTCGTTAGCAACGAATCAACAAATCTCTGAGAAGGGAGATCAAAGTACCTGAACGAACGTGGTTTTGCCCGAACCAGCCATCCCGAGTACTATGAGACACACCGGCTGCGGCCCTTTCTCAGCTGAAGTAGCAGCAGCGGGAAAAGAAGTTGCTCCATCGTCAACTTCCATCTTTTCTATCAAAATCGAGATTTTCTCATCAAACCTATTACTACCTCTTTTATCGTTCAGTCGCCAATAGTAATAGATATCATGTATGCATGCTATGAATGCAAGAGTCTATGTTAGCGGTCAATTTATGTAGCTGCTTGTTATGCACTGGAAATTGAAATGCAGTCTGGCAGAGAGCATCATGATAATGCGCTATGTTTAGTATTTTATACAACTTTACTAGACCACCTTCTTAGCTTCTCAACTTTTTTTATTCTCTGCAGACAGCAGAGCACGTATGTGACAAGAATATACAGAAGGGCTTTGGGTGTTGACATGCTTAGGTCCCTCTCTCTTTCAGTTATTCAGTCGTCTCCAACTTTGGGTGACCTTATGGACTTTGGTATGCCATGCCTTTCTGTCCTCGATTGCATTTATCAGTTCCTCGATGTTCTTGTTCATTGCTTCCATAATGTTACCCACCCATCCTGTCTTCTGTCTGCCACTTTTTCTTTTCTCCTCGACAGCTGCTAGAATCAACGATTTCACCAGCGATTCGTGTCTTCTGATAATATGCCCCCAAAAACCCAGTTTTTGTTTTTGGATCAGTCTTTTGAGTTATGTTTGGGTTGATTTCTGTAATGACCTTTTAAATTGTTTCCCTGGCTGTCCATGAGATATTCAGCATAATCTAGTAAATCTAAAAACGACAATTTTATTTATAAGAAGTCCTAGTTTTTTCAAGCCCTGAGCAATATTCTGTTAATTTTCTGTTTAAAATTCTACCTTGTAGTTTGCGAGGGTTAGGGCAAGAATTGAGGTTGAGCTAACTAAATTAGGGTTAAGGTTGGGGTAAGGCCCAGGAGTGCAAGGGTTAGGGTCTAACAGGTTCATAAAGTATCCTTAGAATTACAATAAATTTGAAATATATATAATCATCTTTCATTAGAAAAATGATATGTCTTCGTTGTTATCCAAGCATTTTCGCATTTCAATTGGCGATTCAATGAATTTTTTTTATGGTTGGTGTTTTACTTACTTGTAGTATTAGTAGTTTAGGACGTGGGCTCATTGTGACTGGGCTGTGTTGTTTCCTTTTCCGTTCTTTTGTGTCTTTGCTGTTTGCGAGTTCGCGTTTCGTGTCTTTTCTAGACTCAAAAGTACGATTTAAGACATTTCTTTCTTATAACGTCTTAAAATCAGAGTGAATATCGAGAGTTCAGTAGATCGACCGAGTCCTTCCGCGTCGTCATAGTTTTGATCGCTGTATAATTTTATTTTGTTTTTGGATTGAACTAATGCCATGCGATTAATTGTTCAGATTATAGGAAATCTTTCAATGATGAATTATATTTTAAACACCATCTTTCGTTTGATAAACTACCAATGATTAAATATTCGATTCTCTGAGAAAGATTATGAGGGAATAATATACGAATTGAAGATTCATAAAATTTATTCCCATTTATACGCAGTATGAAGTCTGCATGACGGCAATAGTTATAGCAATAACTGTCTTGCGTCAATCTGCATCCCTTGCGATAACATTTGTGTGAAAATTCTCGTGTGTATTACTTTGATTAAATTTATTGGATTTATTAATATATGACAGATGAATTAATGGCAGCTGGAAACCTTTAGAAGTTTTGATGATGAAGCCAGTGGCGTTGCTTAATTTGTTTAATATTTTTTCGCATAAATAAGAAGCAAAGTAAGTAGGCAGCTAAATGCAGATGCAGAAACTTATTTGTATGAGATTAATTGTCATTCAATATGTAATACATCACCATCTTTTTCGGATGATTTTCAGAAACTTATTTGTATGAGATTAATTGTCATTCAATGATGTAAGTACTTTATCACCATCTTTCGGATGATTTTCTAATGATTTGAATTTACAGATCTGAGAAAACTGATTCAGGGTCTTGTGATAAGATGATTAACAATGCCTGTGTTTTTAACATGGGTAAGTTTTTGGGAGGGGGTGAAGAGAGCAGAAAAGTTAAAGGAAATTAATCGGTTTATATACTTGTTTCATTCATTCTTCTTCAATGACAATTGTCATTTTTTTTTCTACATTTCTACTTTAAACACGTCTCCTAGAGATGTATTTGCGCTACAAAACTTAGTCTTTAGCTTTGGTTTGTGTGCTGGTCGCATACCTATTGGCTGTGCTTGGAGGAAATGAGAGTCCCAGTGAAGCGGACATTAAGAAAATACTGAGTAGCGTTGGCATCGATGTTGATGGTGATTGTGTTAAGAAAGTCATCAGTGAACTAAAGGGAAAGAACCTCCAAGAACTCATGGCTGCTGGTTGGTTTCAATTATCACATAACTATTATGACTAACTTTAGTATATGTGAGCAGTTAGCATGAACTATGACAGTTAATTGAAGTTTAATTTCCTTTCTTAAACAGTATGTGGACATTTTGCTTCCTTTGCTGTTGTAAACTGGAAAGCTGACACTTGACATTGTAAGATTTTGTGACGGTCTATTGAAAGATGACAACATTAAAAGATATTCTTGTCACTGATATTTTCAAGGGACTAATAATGTCCTTTGTTTCAACTGGATGATGTGTTGAAGTTATTTTGCACGTTGGCTTTAGGTCAAGAGATGCAGTCATCAGTTTACCTTTACTTCATCAGAATTTATGTATTTGTAGTTAAGTGTGTTATTGTGCATTGACCTTGAGCACATAATTCAGGTGAGCATTTATGTTTCCACTGATGCTACACTTGGTAGCCTGTGCTAGAGCAATGGCCTTCTAAATGTCCATGTTTTAACTGTTTTGATGTGGACAACCAAAGTTTGCTACATGCTGTGAGTTGATCTCATCAGCAATAATAAGATGTTGTTTACAGTACTACTGTCTACAGAAATGAAAACTTTTGGGATGGATTGATAGAATAGTCATTGTTCCTTTTACTGCATTTTATATGAAGCTGTTATTGATCACAACTATTTCTATTTTATTTTTGAAAAATATTTGTTTAATTGCTTTGATCAAATGAAAGACAAAATGCAGGATTTCATTGGTTTAACTTTTGCATCTCCAGTGATTTTTAAATGGATCATAGTCTGAGGCTACTGGTCTGAAGGATTTGATGCTAGAATGTTTGATCTGCACGTCAGTTGCACGGCCGGACCATTGTGGCCGTATGATTTCGAAGTAGATCAACAATAGTTTAATTCTCTTGTGGATAGAACTGTTATGATGGATTGATGCCGTGTATTAATGTGTATTATTTTCTGATTGTTTAGGTCGTCAGAAGATGTCTGCAATGCCAAGTGCCTCAGCTGCGTCTGCTGCCCCAGCTGCTGCTGCCGCTGCCACAACTGCTGCTCAACCAGCAAAAGGTGACTGCCTTTTTATATGATGAATAATAAGAACAGCACAGTGAACTGTCTTGCAGAGACGTTGATAAGTTTCTTCTCCATGATATGTTAAGAGTCTGTCATACCAATTTCTACGTTTGTCTTGTCACAGATTACCAAGGAACTAGGATTCCACTTAGTGGAATGTCTTGATCTGCACTTGGCATTGGTTAGCATGTAACTGCTGGCATATGTTGAGGGGAGAATCAGATTTTGGCATGGTTATTATAGTTTGGAGAGCATTTATATTTTTAAATGTTTTATATTAAATGGTAATGTTGTCTGTACTTGGAATATCTGTTTTTTTGCCATTTTATATTGTGTTCTAATGTGTTGATTTACAGAAACAAAGAAGGAAGAAGAGAAGAAAGAGGAGGAGGAAGAAGAAGAGGATGAAGATATGGGCTTTGGACTTTTTGATTAAAGAGATTTTGACAGCCAAATATCAAGAACAGTGGCTTGATTGAAATAAATACTGTTGAAAGCATTTATATTAGTTGTTAATTCTGTCCTTGTTAATTGTTTTCAATACAATACAGTATTTATTTACAAATTTTGTTATGAAAACTGACAGTTGTTGAGAACATCTTTGATGTAAAATGTTGGGTGGGCAATCAATTGATTCAAAACAATCTGCCATCAAAAAATTACTGTTCCAAGGAACTAGGATTTCACTTTTTAGTTTTTAATAAAAAGGGTTCTTGTCATCATAACAGAGTATCTTGGGTTTTGGAGGGTCCATCATCAAAAATTGGTATGGTGGCCATGTCATTGGTGCAGTCTTAGTGAAGATCTAGCTACTCTGTTGTTTATCCACATTAAAGCAAAAGTAGTCCTATACAGCACTCGATTTCGAGCGTAGAGGCCGGTGCTGATCTCTGGTTACTAGGCAAGCAGCAACGCAGGTGGTTTGCGCCATTAATCTAGAGTGAGTTGCCATTATAAACATTGCAAGCGCTTTCTTTTAAATGTACATGTGTCGGTTAATTTTAGTAACGCACTTGCAGCTCTTGATGGATTGAACTTTGAAGGTTGAAATGCCTGCTGCTGCTTATGCATAATAGCAAACATACAACATGAAACATTTTGCTATAGAGGCTGATTAATGATAAGCTCTTGATATCAGTTATGGCTAAATTAGCGCCAGATAATCAACTCAGTCGAACGCTTGGTCGAACGGCGTTTTTAAAGGTACGACTTTGGTTCAGCGCATAGATATCTAGCTTTGTTTCGGATATGCCCACTCGCCCTTTTGATTAAATGACCCGGCATGAATGACCCACCTTTGGCTATAGCTACTTCATTTGAGATTGAGCGCATAGGAATATACATTCTTTTTGAAAGAGAAATTAACGATTTTACTTACTTTACTTACTTATCCCAGAGCTATATCTATGTACATAGATATCTTTGGGGTATCCCAGTTGCGTTATTTATATGAATAAATTTCATTTTTCTTCTAAAGAATAATTTAGCGTTTTCTGCGATTGAGCCTCTCTTCTGCACCAATGTGCTTGGCGCAGAATGTCCTCTCTCATCTACCGAGGCGCCTTCAGGTATTAAATCACAGATCGGAAGAAATTTCTATCGCAGCTTAACTGCTGAAGGTTAAAGTACTGCAGGACCTGTCTATCGCATCTGTCAATACTTGATCGTCCCGAGTATCTTATTTAAAATTTATTTTTATTGCTTTCCGATCACTTTGACGATGACTTGTTCTAGAAGCTTCGTCTCTTCCAGGTTGTAAATGCAAAGATAACTACACTGCCTGTGCTTATATAACGCCAGCAGTTGTTTTAGTAGACAGTAAATTGCTTAGAAAGTGTCTATTTTGCGGGCTGCCCGCAAAATAATTAAACCGCCGATTGGTCTAATGAATCACGTGGTTAGGGTTAGAGTTAGGGTTAGGTTCATTCGACCAATTATTTTGCGGGCAGCCCGCATAGTAGACGCAGCCAATTGCTTAACCCTTTTGCGGGTGAATTATTTTCGAACACAACCTCAGAAAAGTGAATTTTTTTACGAAAACCAAAATTTTTCGATATAGCATGAAATATAATTATATGAATATTAAGTTCAAAATAATAGTGTATGTATAAATGTATTTACACCAATGCTACTTGTAAACAGTGAGAGTATGATATTTTCTAAAGCAGTCTCCAATGCAAAGGCCAACATTGCTGTCGGAACAGTATGTGCGAACACGTGTACCCCTGAAACCTTCGCTGGGGTGGCCACAGACAGCACATATCTTTTTGTTTTCCATTAGGAATAGAGTCAATGAAGTGTTTCTGCTGCAGTCTGGCTTCAGTAGGCAGCTATCACTTCTTGAGCTTTGAGCTTTCGTGTAGAATTCAAACGACCCATTCGATTCAAACCAGCCTTTCGATTAGCGCAAGCCATTTCATTAGACACAAATTTAATTTTTTATTCAATAACAAAACAGCTAATTTTCAGTGTTACAACCATAGATGTGCAAAAAAATAGAAGTCATAGATTACTTATGTTTTTTAAAGTAGATAGGACAATAGTTTTAGGCGACAGAAAGGTCTCCTTACCCACTACGCTAAAACGACATATATGGTGTTTTACCCGTTAACTGGAAACGACATATATGGTGCTTTACCCATAAAAGGGTTAATCGCCAGAACTCAATATGTTTTCTATTGACTAATTCATCAGATTGCCCTTAATTTTAGTGACTGAGGTCTGTTAGTTCAAATTTACTGGACTCGGTCGTAAAAGCTATATTGATAATATCCACAGTTTCAGCTTAATCACAGAATTGTTTGTTTATTTTGTGTAGAGCCGAAGTATACATTAATGACTAATTCCTCAATCTGTCTCTTGGTTGTAATGGTAAATTACATTAAACTTGTTGATTCAGCCAACTATGCAGCAGCTGTATGAAACTCAAAACAAGGACACAACAGAAATTTCACTTTCACAATGGCTTGTGTCGTCACCATCGGCCGTCATGTCCAATGCCTCCCCCGCTGCTGCTACGTGACAGACTTCTTGTAATTTTGTCTCGGAATTTCGTCCAGGACACTAAATTACTGACCATTCCTAGAAAATTCTACGTCTTTCTTGGTGCTGGGATTGGAGATCGCAGGATGAGCTCTGCGTTTCGACTGGTTGGCAGCATTGTCAGCCGTGTTCTCAAGATTCGATACATAATCCTGACGGGTGCAGTTGGTGGTGGTATTACAGCCCATCAGGTACAGTTGAACCTTTTTAGTGTCTTATTATCATCATTAACATTATTATTATTGTTAATGCACATTAACTCATTCACAGAGTGAAGAATCATAAGTGTTGAGCATTTAAGCGGCATATGACCAAATGGCCCAAGGTCGCTGCAGAGTGGCTGGGGTCAAATTTGAACCTGCTGTCCTCCAGTTAAGTGGCAAGATTCCTACCACTGTTTCACCATGCCCCATCTATAGGCACTAAGTTTATGGATTTGATATGTGGCAAGTGTAGGGTTAGAGTTACATTTAAAAATTTGAAAAATGGGAATTGTCATGAAAAATTTGATTCAATTGTTGCTCATTGCAGTAATATTTATTTTAATTGGGATTTACATGCACTTGATTATTTGGAATACAGTGAAAAACCAGTTAATGTAATAAACCAAACAGGCTCTTCATACAACTAATGCTCCAACGTTATGGGCAGTGACAAAAAACAGATTTTACTGTAGACTGTTTACTTATGAAAGAAATATTCAATTTTCTTTGTGATGTCTCGGTTGAGTGGATTAAAAAGTTATGTGTATGTAATTTTGCTTGACTAGGTTTATATAAATTTATAATCTCTGTAAATGACTTGACATTAATAGCTCTTCTGATATTTTTGTCGACCATTGCAGACATTTGAATCATGGAAGGAGAAAATGCCTAACATGGATTGGATGAAGGAATATTTGCCAGATGCTGAAAGACTTGACAAAATTGAAGCTGGTTTCAAACGAATCAAAAGTCGATTTTCTGTCCCAGATATGAAAGTATTTGCCTACATTTTTGCTCTTTGACCCAAATGCTAACCTGCAGTGCTCAGAGCCTTTATATAGTCTTGCTTTTAAGTTTTAAGACAGGCTAGCATTTCATACATGATACACTTGCCTTTATCTGCTGATTTGACTGTCAATCTAATTGATGCATTTGCAGATTATGTTGGTCCATAACCTTTGGATATGGAGTGATGCATTAATGTTCTGTTTCATCCTGTTGTGTTTTTGTTCTGTTGCTTTTCTTCTACAGAAATAATAAAATACCAGAAGCAATTTGAACTCCATTTTGTGTTTTGACGTTTGACAGTTTTGTTTCTTTAGTTTAAACTGCCGGAGGAATTCCCGCGACTGAGAGCAATTCGCGAATGGCTCGATAGTAAGCCTTTCATTGACCCTGAAGTATTTGAAGGTTGGTCTGGAGATTCTGCAGATGGATACGCTTTCATTCTGCCATTCAAATTTCTCTAGACTTTGATTTATATCCAATTGGCATCTTGTTATTCATGACACTTCTGTCTGTCTTGCTGTTTATAAAGAATTACTTTTTAAATGTTTTAATTACTTAAGAGTTATTCATGATATCTGTGACATTATTCTGTGTGCAGGATTAGTCTCTGTCTCCACAATATTGCTCCATGTTTTCACCCGTTCTGACATACCTTGTCCCGATATTCTTGCAAATGCCGTCCTATCTGCCAGAGTTAATATGCATGGTCTTTGAACACTCGTGCTTAACAATCTTTTGGAGAAAATCTAGTATCACTTTTTGGATGTATGAATGCTTTTAGTTTTATCCAATTGTTTTTTTTTACCTCATTTGTGTGACCTTCTACTATTTCCTCAGTTTGGAATTCAGTTTTTATACTTTTATCTGCACGTATTGTAATTTAAAGATGAAATAATAGTTGCCTGTTAATTGCCCACAGAATATCAAAGGGTTCTGTCTTATGTCGCACAAATGCACTTTTGTTGTTTGCAATTTGAACTTTGAATTGCTGCCATTCATGGAATGATTTTGAATTTAGCATGATTTTGCTTTTGGAAGAGTGGAGCACAATCTCTTCCTTAGACTTTATGCTCTGATACCATTGAAATCTCTTTCTAAACCTGTGTAAATTAAAATTTTTATTTTATTGGATTTTGCTATAAATCAATGAGAAAGGGTGATCTTACTTGAGGCTTCTTGCTAATTTTGCGACATCTTCTATATCTGATTCTTCTGTAATAATTCTCCAGTTGTAAGGTTTTTTGCTGTGTCATATGTTTCTCCATCAGAATTTTCAGTTTTTGATCAAATGTGGAGAGGTTTTGTTTAATAATTATCGATTTCAATGTTTTAGGGGAGAAGTGTGATGTTGGTTTGTGATGCATTCATTAGCTTTGAAAAAATATAGATTGCATCTTCTGTATTGCATGAGTGCTATCCTCATTTTCTGTTTCCTGTTTTATTCTGCTTGTGACTGTGGAGTGGTAAATTTCTGGTGATATTTTCAGGGATTGAGTGATTCTGAAATTGTCTTTGATGCCTTTGAGTTTGTAGGATTTTTAAGAGGCCCAGAATTCGTTTATCCACAAACTGATAGCTGTTCAGGTGTGTGGAATCTCGTGGCTTAAGCGACTGTGCTGGCATTCTGCTGCTGAACATCATTTGAATTTGCGAATTTTCTTTTTATTTCAAAATTTCCAAGAATTTCATTAAAATTTCTTTGAACGGTTTTCACTTGAAATAAAATTTTAGTTTCAAATCATTCAGGATGTTCTGCTTTTAATTGTTGAGCATGACTTTATATCCATCTCTAGTTTTTCAAAATGTAATTTTTTCTGATATTTTGGCTAATGAACTTCTATTGAATCCTCCTGCTATTAATATTAATTACTGTTTGGCAGTTATTTTTTCTTAAATTTTAATTATTCATGGAAGAATGAGTTTAAAGGTATCAGAGCATTTGGAGATGTTGAAATTTGTGAATATTTTGACTGTTGACTTTTATTTTGACCATATAAAATGGTTTGGCTGAATTGCTTGAGCTATTATGCTGCTTTGCTTGATAATTGTTTGAGTTATATTTAGGCTGTAGTAGATGGCTTCATTCCATTGGATATTTTGACTCCATCTGGATGTTTTATCTTTTAACTAAATTATCTTCTGGCATCAATTAGTTTTTAATTCTTGCTTTCACTGAAGTTAATTTAGTTGGAAATTCTTTCCAGAAACAGTTAGGAGAGAGAGAGAGAGAGAGAGAGAGGGAGAGAGACAGAGAGTGATTGTTGTCTGTCCATCTTGTTGGTTTATTTTCTCTTTCTTTTTGCCTGAATCTGCTCATTTCTTTGGTCTTTTATGACTACTTTTGCAATTTCACAACTACTAAACAGTTGCCTAGAGTGAGTGAATGACTCTTAAGTGCTTTGCAGAATATTTTCTTATGCTTGTTTTTGTTCTTTGATTCAGATAGAAAAAGGGGGATGAGAGATTTGCAGAGACAGACAGACATTGCTTTTGATTGTTGCTTTGAGTGGCTTGCTTAACTAGTAAAGAGTGACCAAATGAAATTGAATGGATGTTGAGGGGCAACATGAATGACCTCCTGCCCTCATCATCATCATCATCATCTCAGCACTTTTAATGTTAAATTTGTATTATGTTGATTGTTTGGTTTCATCAGTTTCCACTTTCTAGCAAAATGTCTCCCATTATAAACAGAATAACCGAACAAAATTTATCTCTGTGATTAAAAGCCTCTCTTAAAACGTCTCTTTATAAGATTCTAGTTTTTATTTGACTTGACAACTGTCACTTTGGTGACCTGATATTTTCAATTGTTTTGCCATGATTTTGATGGAATTTGTAAGAAACTGTTTCTGATCTAGATGAATATTTGGTTAACAGCTTTGGATATCAAATCTTCTGTGGATCTAACGGCATCACGTTCTTTCCTGGCTGTCGGAAAGACGGTTGACACGGTAACGGTTTTATCAGTTTGTCATGGATTCTTATGAATTGAACAGTTACATTGTGTGTTCAGTTTTTCATTTTTGAATATTTTGATCATGCACATGCATGCATGCATGCACACACACACACATTGTTTTATTGCCATTTGGGACCAACAAAGAACATTGGTACCAGGTATTATATTTGTGTCCAAATCAACAGGCTAGCAGATATTGGCCTCATCCAGTTCCAGTACCTTCTTAGTCTAACTTTAACTCAAAAGTCAGTTATGATGTCTTTCAGTTAATAAATTCCGTCATCTACTTCACGGCAGATTTTCAATATTTCCACCGTTTACAAGCGCTTCATTATTTTGCATATTGTACTTTGGTTTACCAGAATTCATTCCACTATTTCGGTTTGTGAAGTATTCAGTTTATACATACATACATACAATTTAATTTCTTGCTTCAACCTCTAGAATTTTACAGACTTTTGCCATCACTTGTTTAGCATTGTTATTTGCATTAAAAACTGGTTTAAACCAGAACAATGATTAATTAATAATGTGCCATTTTATGAATATTTAAATTTAAAGTTGGCAATTTTGCTTGTTTCTTAACTTCTGGCTTGGCACTGTAGTTCTTAATTCTTTTACTTTTGTATTGGGAACCTTCTTCCTGCTTGAGATGTAAAAATAGAACTCAATTAGCCTTTGAATAGTTTTAAGAATTGGTAGAATTGATTTAACTTAGAAGTCATAGTTTCTGCCTTCCTTGGTGTTGTGGTTTGGTTTCTGCAATAAATACTTCTATTGGAAGTAAATTCATTGCTGAAGATCAGGACTGAGTTCTTTTGAAAGACAAGTGGGAATTTATTGAATTAGAAAACTAAAGACTATTAAATTGCCATTTAGTGTTTAAGTTGGAGACTTATGTGTTTGTTTCTGATCAAGAGTACGAATTCAAAAGACAAAGTTCAGGAGCTGCAAGAGGAACTGATGCGTCTGCAGGTCTCAGCTGCCTTCTATTTGTCTAAATAATTCTTATTGATTTTAATTGTTCAGAAGTACTTTTGTGGTATTGTTTCTGTTTAAGTATATTAATTGTCAGATATATTTTTAGCTGTCTTTGCAGTTGTCATTGTTGTCATCATCATGGGCTCAATGTCTGTTGTTGTCAGATGCCTTGTTACAGGTTGCCCCCCTCTCCCCCACTTCACCCCCACTGTCATCTGTTTTGAACTCTATGGCTTAACTACTACAGACTGATTTTACACCAATGACTTATTATATCCTATTAAATCTCTGGAACGCTCTTGACACCAGTATGCGTGGTTTAGCAACTCCTAATTCCATGGTCCTCTTTTTGAAACAACTTAAAACTTTTCTCTTTGTCAACATGCAGTAATCACAGTGGGAATGCTTCTGAGTGATTCTTCAGAAAGGGCGCTATATAAATATTCCATTACATTACATCTTCACTGATGTTTTGTTAGAACCTTCCATTATTACAGTCAGTGTTGGTGTATTCATCTTTCTGTCATCTTTTGTTTGACATTATGGCCAAATAAAGAAAATTTCCTCTGCTTTATCATTGACATCAAAACTTTCTTTGCTTCAATTCTTATATACAATATCTTGTTGTTGACCATATCTTCCTATCCCATGCTCTGTATTTTCCTGTATTAATTCTTTTCAAATGCAAGTATTCCTCTTTCTAAGCCTTCTGCATGCTTCAACATTCTTAATTAAATCTGCAAAATGCATGTTTTGTGTGAATTCTTTTCTATTTTTAAACTTATTGCTTTGCTTTTCTGGGCCTTATTCATTGCAGACGTGTGTTTCTTTATTTGCGATGAACACTAAATGGTGAGACGCTGTCTGCCTGTCTTAACCCCTTAACTGGGCAACTATTTGTAACTCAATGTAAAATGGACAAGCGTTACTTGGGGCACCCAGTTAAGGGGTTAATCCTTTGCTTGTTTTTAAACTTTTGAATTTGTTTTTAGTGTCCTTCAGCGGTTGCATCAGTATCTTGTCCACTCTTATCCACTCTTTCTCATCCACTTTTATCCGCTGGGCTTTGTCTTTTCTTTTGGGCTTCTTCGCGTCATTGCATATGAGACGTATCTCACCTAATCGTAAGAGCCTGCTTCTCTTGCACCAGCTCTACTGGTTTCCTGCATCTCCTCAAAAGCACTACAATTATTTCATGAGAGGCATTTTTTATCTTTCCCCCTCTCTTTGCTTTGCAATTGTACAGAGTGGAATGTTTCACTTGCTATTAACAGTTATTCTGTTTTCGTTAGGTTCGGTTTCAAAAAGAAATTGAAAGGTTGGAAAAGGAAAATCGTGAATTGAGAAAACACTTGATTCTTCGAGATCAAAAGAATCTGACAAAACGTAAAATGAAGGTTTGTTCATTGTTTATTTTCATGTTTTTGGTCCAAATTTAGACTCTGGTGATGTGTAAACAGATGTGATATAATTTAGCTATCATGTATTTGCCTGAAACTTACATTAAACACCTGTTTCTGCTATTATTTTGTAAATATTGTAATTTTTTTAAAGCCAGTTGATTAAATGTTGTTGAAATGTATTTTATGTTTCCTGTGTGACAACTATTTATCTATGCTTTTCTGATTTGACTTTGGTTGCATAATGGCAAGGAGTTATTAAATGCAGTGGGCAATAGATGATGCTGTTGTATTCTGCATGTTTGATTATGTATGTTGACTGAATAAGATTTTATAAATAAAAGAATATATATAAGCAATATTTATTTGTAAATACATAATGTTTGTATTTTTTATTTTTGAATTTAGAGAAATTTTGGAATTTTCCTGTGTGGCATTAATTGACTTATGTTTTGTTTAATTCTTTAATGAGTAATATTATATTGGCTTTATATTGTCGTATTTCTATTAGTTTTTTTCCATCCACTGACAAAGTGCATTAGGCAAAGTGCATTGTATCATTACACGACGCAGATGTTTAACATTGGCATAATTCAAATGATGTCCAATTCTGTCACTTTTAAGCGCATGTGGATTTTTACTTTTAGTCATTGTATTGATGAAGTTGGTTTATTCTTTGTAAGAAATCGTTGATTGACATGTACTCGGAAGTGCTCGATGAACTCGCCGAGTACGACTCGAGCTACAACACTCAGGATCACCTGCCTCGGGTGGTTGTCGTCGGCGACCAGAGCTCGGGCAAAACGAGCGTTCTCGAGATGATTGCTCAAGCGAGGATATTTCCCAGGTATTATCTTGACATTTGAGTTGCAAAAATATGGTGGATGAAATATATATATATATATTATGTATTTATGTATGTATATATATATATATATATAACATATATATATGTTATATATTATATACATATATATGACAATGATGATTACTATTTGTTTTTGCTTTGAGTTGTTTTGTTTCTTTGTTGTTGTTGTGACATCATCTTAATCTGTGTTGTTTGTTTAATTTGACATCTATGCTTGTGTTTATTCAGGGGCTCTGGTGAAATGATGACAAGGTCACCGGTGAAGGTGACCTTGAGCGAAGGTCCTTACCACATTGCAACATTCAAGGACAGCAGTCGGGAATATGACCTCACGAAGGAATCAGAGGTTCTCTCTCCAACCGCACTCTTCGTTATTTAACACTGATTCCAGAATGTTTCCTGTCTTCATCCTTCAGTCGCTCTTTTCACTCTTTGACATTCTTCCATTGTTCTCGGTCTCTCTGGCCGGCCATGGTCTGGCTCTGTCTTCCTTCTGTTTTCTTCTCATGAATAGATGCTGAGATCGTCGTCATGACAATCTACTCCTGTCTTATTTTGGTCTTCCCACTTCTTTTCCCTTCTGGTTTCTATTCGACGAGGATTCTTTTTGTGTTTCTAACGTCATCCTTCCTCAGTATGTATCCTCAACCCATTTCAGTCTTCTTCTCTTGGTGATATCACTGGTTTGTGGTTGTTCAGTCTTTCTTCTGATGAGGTTGCTGATATCAAAATATCAGTTTTTGTTTATGTGTTAAAATTCAGGCAATGAAGTATTTTTACAAACTAGTTTTCATTGGTTTCAAAAACTACAAATTTTAAAATAGATTTTGGATGCTTCTGGCGCCTATTGCCCACCGCTTTGTCTTATAATATTTCAGTCAGATTTGGTCATGTAACTGTTGTAATAGTCATGCCTGATATGCACGTCTAAGGCAAGAAACAGTTGTTATAGAATTATCTTAAATCACAACAAAATCTGACAATATTTTAATTAAAATGTAGATGATTTTATTTTGCACATTTCTGAGGATGTGGTCTGAAAAACTATTTTCAGTTATGATATAATTGTGATGTTGTCTTCATTTGAATGATTCTTTCTCCGACATAATATTGTTTTGTGTGTTACATTGCTAGTTAGAGGCTTTGAGAAAGGAAATTGAGATCCGTATGAAGGCGAGTGTTGCCGATGGACAGACTGTTAGTGGCGATGTAAGTGGATAAACCATTCACTTACATCTCTTACGTTACAACTGTACGCTTACTACAAGAGCAGGACTTGGTGCCGTTTTGATGCACAATCAATTTGTCTGTCACTTTGAATGAATTATATTTATGATGAAGATCATTATTTATTATGTAAAATGCAATTTATATTTTGTGAAGTTGTGTTATTTGAAGTAGTGTATTGAATTTTTTCCTTTGTGTGTTATTGAAAACTAGACATTTGAAGTGATTCATTTGATTCGATGGATTTTTATTTTGCAGACGATCTCTTTGACTGTCAAAGGTCCCGGAATCCAGCGTTTGGTTCTTGTCGATCTTCCAGGAATCATCAGTGTGAGTTCTGGATCAGATCATGATGTGATCATATATGTCTCAATAATATCATTATATATTTATTAGAGCGGTAATATGATTAAATTTTTAATTGTGTTATTTGCACGATTAATTTTCTAATCGTGCGTTAATCATGGTTTAACGTACATGTTGCATCGCGTCGGACATGAAGGACCATGTACTCTTTATGTATTTAAGCTTTAGTTTGAATTGGTGCATGGAAAGATTGGCTAGGGGTTAGTATTGGGGTCAATAAATAAGCAGAGAATTTTAATGGGTAACAGGTGATCGTAGAAGTTGAAAAGCATTCAGATGGATGAATATTTTTAATGGTGTGTTAAGCACAGTTTGAACACACATGGTGCCATCCAGAACAGACTCAGACATTTCTCAATTGCAATCACAATAATACTCTAGTCACTGACTATTAAGATAAGAATTACGACCTACGCCTACTAAGGGTAGCAGACTTCATAAATTAAAGCGTTACTCTCATATTTATTTCGAAATTAGATTTACCAGTTTTTAGACGGTCAGCATTATTCAAAGGAGCTTTGTTTCTTCATAATTCGGATCTAGTGTGTCGTTGGTTGATGCTTTGACCCTTGGGATAGAAAAATTACCAGATGAGATTGAACTGCATTCAGTTGTTCATTCCTGTTTGAAACTGTGGTGTACATTGACTCATTGGTCCGTGTTTTCTTTTTGTGAAATTCTAGACTGTCACTTCAGGAATGGCGAGTGACACTCGGGATCGAATCCAGAGAATCTGTCGACAGCACATGGAAAACCCAAACGCCATTATCCTCTGCATCCAGGGTGCGCTGCTTTCTCACTTCTACAACACTCATTATATGCTGAATTTTGGCGTCATTCTTATTTGTCTAACAGTCGCGTCATTTGCTGATCGGTTGACTGCCTTGAGTTGCTGTTTTCAGACGGTTCGTTAGACGCAGAGCGAAGCAACGTCACTGATCTCGTCAGTACGATGGATCCAAACGGCAAAAGGACCATTTTTGTGCTAACGAAAGTGGATTTGGCTGAGAGCAACCTGTACAACCCAGAGAGGGTACGGTCTCCAAATAGAAGCAGTAACTTTGTTTGCCTTCATCTGTGTCTTCTTCTTATTAATATGATTGAGGAAATTCATACGAATTTTTATTCGATATGTCTCTGTATTCTGAGTTGTGCCCAAGAGTTACTTTCGAATTCTCCTTCTTTGTAGATTCGTCAGATTCTCGAGGGCCGGTTGTTTCCGATGAAGGCCCTCGGCTACTTTGCAGTTGTCACCGGCAAAGGTTTGCCGCTGCTTTGTCGTAGTTTTGACCGCTTATGTCGGTGACGCTTGGCAGTGGATGTTTTGTGTACATGTGCAGTGGAATGACTGGTGTCGTTGTTTTGTCAGCATGTCAGAATTTGTAACTGCAATGTCTGCGATATACAGTTGATAGAACAGACATCGTAACATTAAGCGAAGTAATGGCCACTCCCTTCCATATCTTACTACCTTTACTACTTACTTTACTGCTTACTATCTTTAGCCAGCAACTGCATGTATTACTGATGACACCAGTTGAACAGTCATGACTGCCTCAGTGAGTGAGTGCTTGTGTCTCCTTGTTAGTTGCTGCGAGATGTCATTGTGATTGGTTCAGTGTTCTGCTGCGCGTTCTGCCTTCATTGCATCTGTGTATGTATTGTATGTTTTGTAGGAAATACGAACGACGGAATTCAGACGATCCGTGACTATGAGGAGAAGTTTTTCAGGAGTTCTCGTCTATTCAAGCGAGTTGCTTCGTGTCCTTCTTTGTTGATATTTTTACCAGAAATTTATCATATTTTGTTATTCAGTTGTCTGGAATTTCAGTCATTAGATAGAGACTAAATGGATGTATAATTCTTGATTGTCTTATTGTTAGTTTACTGTATCTGTTGTTGATATGTCTGTTAAGAGGGAACTGATTGTGGTAAAATGCCGTGATGTCAATGTGATCGGTTGTTATTAGAGTGATGAAATGTGCTTGTAGAGAGGGAGTACTGAAGCCGTACCAGATGACAACGTTGAACCTGAGCATGGCCGTGTCGGAATGCTTCTGGAAAATGGTCAGAGAGTCTGTTGAGCAACAGGCCGATGCATTTAAAGGTGGGGCATGTGATTGGTGGTTACCAACGGTTTTGAACAGGCAGTGCGAGGGTTAAATATATTATATAGTCGGCCAGAGGCATTATCGGTGCGTCTCTAATCACGGCACTGCTTTATCATACTTTAAAACCTGTCTTTTATCAGGAATTGCATTGAGCATCTGAGCATCTTAATATGAGAAATGCTAAGAGGTGGTGCTGTGTAATTTAATGGCCTTTCCATTATTGCAATAATTCTGATAAACTGAATTTTTGATGAAGACCTTCAGATCATGAAAAAGTCTTTTTGCTCTTTGCTTGACATTTCCTCTTCAACAAATTGTTGTGTTTTTTTTTGTTTAGCAACACGATTTAATCTTGAGACAGAATGGAAAAACACATTTCCTAAAATTCGAGAACTTGACCGGGTAAAGATTTTGTAATTTATGTTATTTTTAAAATTTTCTAATATTGTTTTAAGTCTGAGAACAAGTGCCAAAATTCATGTACCTAGGATCAATACTGACACAGAAGATGGATTAAGCAAAGAAAACATAATAAGAAGAATTGAACTAACAGGTGTGGCATTTGGAAAACTCATTCAGACCCATCGTCCACGGTCCAACCCAATAGGGAACGACGGAAGGAAAGACAGAAGAAGAAGATAACTCGGGCTTATTGCTTTATTCTGTGTGTTATGATTTTACATGAAATTGATGACAAATTTATTACGGTCAGTTTATCCTTGAATATTTATCACTGAAATCACCAAAAGACAATAGGAAGAAACTGAATACTTTGAATGTGACGGGAGATGTGACTGCATAGATATATGGCCATCTGTGATCTATATTGAAAATAAAACAGGTGCAAAATCTCTTTGATTAAAGTGTGAAGCCCTTCAGGACATAAGGCAACTGGAGAATGGCTGATGTCTCTAGTATGCCTGGTGACCTGAAAGTGGAGCTGGAGTGGTGTCAGTGATGCCTTCTGTAAGAAAGTGGTAAGCACCACAACATGTATTTGTCGTTGGGGACTTTTCTGAGAGGATCTTGGTTCTATGATTAGTTGTTTTTTTTGTAGGATGAATTGTTTGAGAAGGCTCGTGGTGAGATACTCGATGAGATCATCAACCTGAGTCAGATCACTCCACAGCACTGGTACACTGCTACACACGACATCTCAACCGCTGCTCACTGTCACTGTGCTTCTCATGTATCATTGTGAAATTTGATTTCTTTGATAATTGTTTTGATTTAGCTTCCACATTTCGGTTAAACTATGCCAGTGCCATAATGTAGTGTGTGTGGTGTGTCATATGATGTGGCATTTATGTAGTGCACATTTTATAATGAATGCCAGAGATGTTGTTTGCTTGACACTGAACTTGAGAGGAAGAGACGATGTAAGGCGGATGAAAGAGAATGCCTGATGAGACCGTTGTTCTTCAGCCTAAAGATGAAGACATGATTTAGCGTGGAAAGCTTTGATCCGATCCTGTAATGTCTTTTGTGCCAGAACTCTTGTGTGACTCATTCTCTGAACATAACTCTCTGCAAAGGCTTTGAATTTAATAGGCTAGCGAGAATTTGTGTTGTGCAGTGCAGAAAGTGCCGTAAAAGTTTGCCACGACATCAAAACTTGTGTTTTGAATGTTTTGTGAGATGTACTTAAAGCCTTCCCTGCAGCAGAGACTGAGTTGTTGATTTAAGCCATTCATAGATTTAGTTGGATAATTTAGCGGGACATTGTTTTGTTTTTGTTAGGAAGGATTGATACGTTTCAGTTTGTTATTGCATTTTTAGACGAGCAAGGCTGAGTAGCTGATGTAATGCTTTTGAATTTTAATTTTTCAGGGAAGAAGTATTTAACCAGAATTTGTGGCATACGATGTCAAGTTACATCTTTGAGAGCATCTATCTGCCTGCTGCTCAGTCGGATAATTCTGGGTAAGATGTTGTTGCAACAGAATTTACTTGGGTGTAGTTGTTTCACAGTCAGAAGAGTCGTTGCTGTTTTCCTGTAGTTGCCTCTGATCTGAGTTGTCTCTTTGGTGAGCTGCTGGTCTGTCATTGTAGTTGGTACATTTGAGGCTGTAATTAGAATAGAAAGCACTGGAAGTGCTGCTTAGTATGAAGCAATCCTTGGCACACTGTGCTTTATTAAAGGCAGTAGTAGTAGTGTTCAACTGCTGAAGCACTTGCAACTCCTATTTAGAGAGTTATTCTGTTTATTGTGTTGTGCTTGCTCTTCAGCGTCTGCTGTGTAAAACTTTCATTGTGAAAATTCTTTTATTTTTGGGTTTGCATTTAATCTTCATAGTATTCTGCCCTTAGGCAGGTTTTGTATTCCAATTTCGCCATTCATTCCTGTTCTTGCATTTAATTGCATTTAATAATCAGTTTTAAATCTTAGATTTAAAATTTTCAAGGAGAATGGAGATGTACAATTCAACAAGACCATCACTTGTGATGACAAATTGTTTAGAATGTAAAAAATTTCTTTGCTGTTGTTTGTTTTGCACTGAATGTTGTCTTATTTTACTTCTTAACAGAATTTTCAATACAACTGTTGACATCAAGTTGAAACAGTGGGCAGATAAGCTTCTTCCAAGCAAATGCGTTCAGGTGAACCTACGACCTCTCTTTAGCGTAAAAGACTTTGTCATGACTAAACGTCCGATTTATGTCATCGTAGTTTAGTTTCTTATGGAGAACATTTAAAGTGTATTGCCCTCCACTGCATCACTTATGTGCATTGAGTGTTTCTCATTTTCTGATTTAACATTAAATGTTTCGTATTTTATGAATTAGGCATTTGCTTTTATTCCTCAGTCGTTGATCTTTTGAAAAGTCTGAACTTGTTAGTCCTGGAGTTGACTGTCGTGGCAGATTCATTTTTCTGCTGATTTATGAAAAGTTTTGTGAAATACAAATTCATAGAAATTGTTACTGAATTTAAACAGTAATTCGATTCTGATTCAGACGGAAACTTATTAATCTGTTTTTGATTTCATGAATCTGTTTCATTCGTGAATCATTCTTTTCATGAATCATTAATTCTTCTACTGAAGAAATAATATTTAGAAATTCTTGTGGGTATCTTCTTTCTTTGTCTTTGTGTTTATTTTGTGATCGTTATTTGTGATAATTGATGTCAGCAGCAACATAATTCTGTCTCTTCTTGTTTCTGATTTTATCCAAGTGCATCAATTACTATGGCCGCTGTTAATGGGTTTGTTAGGCCATTTGATTTCAGTGCTGCATCTGTAAATAACATTCTTCTGGTAAATTCTACTTTGATTGCAGATTGGTTGGTCTACTTTGCAAGACGAGTTCTCTAAGCTTCTCGCTGGAGATCCAACCGCCAGACAGAGGGACAACATTTTCAATGAACTTAAAACGGCCGTTCGAGATGAAAGCCTGAAGAATCACAAATGGGACGAGAAGGCCGAGGAGAGTCTCGTGAGTTTTTAGATCGGTGTCAAGTAGTTTGCCAGATGCTTCCGTGAAGCAGTCGTTACTTTCCGTAACTGCAGAATTCTGCTAATTTCTCTTTTAATGAAGAGAAGTGAAAGTCATGATTAGCTGAGTGCATTGGTGTGGTTTTTCTGCAGTGTGGTTGTGCTTTTGAATGTGAGACGCTTTGTTTGGTGTTGTTTTGTTGTTGTAGCGTGTGATTCAGATGAACACACTGGAAGATCGCTCTGTTCACGATAAGCAGCAGTGGGACTCGGCCATCAAATTCATGGAGACTGCCGTCAGAGAGAAGCTGCAACAGAGTAAACAACCAATTCTTCTCTTCATCTTTCAACATCATTCAAGTTATTGTCTTCTGTGGCAACACTGATTAGAAAGAAGGGAGAAGTTGTAGTTACTGTAAAGAAGTCTTTTCTGTTTCTACAGAGCTTCGCTTTATTATAAATGACATAGTGGCAGCACAACAGCTGATCATCGTGCTGAAACATTTTGCACTGCATTTTGATTTTTAAGATCGATCAAAGTCCTGAGGACTGTTGCTATTCATCTTTTAATAGTGCTACGACAGTGCTGTTTTTTTTACAGGCTGGAACCTTTGCATCATTTGTTTTCTTTTTGGGAAAATACTCAGAATTCATTCTAGTTTATGTTTAGATTAAGCACAGAACTTTGGAAGTGATTTGCTAATTGAAGATTGTTTGAGTGAGGAGTTAATTGAATAGATTTTATTAACTATTTATTGAGATCTTTTGCTGCAAACATATTCTATATCAGCTAAGCATTCAGGTATCATCATATATGTTCTTATTTTTGAACTTAGTATCTGAATTTTGACGTGCGTTGAATTGATCATTGAATTGATCATTTAGCGGATGGAGTTCTTCGTCAGATGATCGGTCCGAGTTGGACGGAGCAGTGGCTCTACTGGAAGACACAGACTCCACAGCAGATGGACAGAGTCGCAGCAATTAAAGAACTCGAGAAACTGCTGCAGAGCGATGTGGTCGGTCGTGCCTCTCTCTCTCTCTCTCTCTCTCTCTCTCTCTCTCTCTCTCTCTCTCTCTCTCTCTCTCTCTCTCTCTCTCTCTCTCTCTCTCCTGTTGTTTCAATGTCTGTGCTGACGTCTCTTCCTTGTTTATGGCTTTTGATAATTCTGAGGTTTTGCGCTTTCATGTTCTTTCTGAAATTCTAACTGAATCTTTTGTGTTATGAAGTAAGTAAGTAAGGGCTCACTTTTATTGGTTGCACCGGAATTTCTCTGCTGTTCATTTGCTGACATTTTATAATTTCTAAATGACAGTGATAGTATTTAACAGATGTGATCTTGCCTTTGATCTTACTTATTCACATCATTAGCACTTGGTCGTTGTGGTGACTATTAAATGGCTGATTAATGGCAGATGTGTGGCTGCTGCTGTTGTGTTGTTACTGTTCTATTGTCATATGCGTGAATTTTTTTTATTTGTCATCAGTTGACTACAGTGTAGAGTGTACCACTTGCAGAGGGAGTGTTGAATTATGTTTTGTTTCTTGTGCAGAAAAGAAGACCAGTGTTGTCTCATGATGAGCTGACGACCGTTCGAAAAAACCTCGAAACTCAGTCAGTTGACGTTGACAATGAATTTGTGAGTTTCAAACTCTTTGGCTCTTATTTGTCAATGAACTTGACAGCTGTTGGCAGCTGATTCTATTTTCCCTTGCGTTTGTTGTGGATCTTAGAAGTGAGCATAAGTTGTAGTCATTGTAAAGACTTTCAGAGATAGTTAAAAGGATAGAGTTCAAATTTATGTATGAAAAGAATTTATTATTTCTTGTTATGGTTTTTATTGCTGAACTATTTTTCATTTGTGTTATTTATGACTTTCAAAGGTGTTTGTCATAATGCTCCTATGACATTTTATGTTGTTTTTTTATCAGAGTAGAGTTCTCTGGGAGAGAAGATTTCTGGAGACTTGTTGTTGCTGTGTGTTTGTGTTTCAGATTCGTGAAACGTGGTTTCATTTGTACAGAAAACAGTTTCTACAGCAGTCTTTGGTTACGGCCAATGACTGCCGCAAAGGATTTTACTATTACCAGAAGGGTTTTGAAGAAACAGAGGTAAAGGTCCTCATTCTTTACATCCAATTTTTTCCACTTTTGAGCTGCGTATGTATTTTATATTATTTTTAATGCATTTAAAGCATTTAGTTTTGATGATTTCCTACATTTGTACAATAGATTTCAAAGCTGACAAGTTTTGCAAAAGCTTTGATCCTTATAACTCACATATGCTGTATAGATTCCTGTCATCAGAAAATTGTTTGAAGGGCTTCAAAACATTGCATTGGATCTAAATGGTAAAGAAGGAGGAGGAGAGGGGGAGGGTTTTTTGTAAATCTTTTGGAGGGATGTCATGGAGAAGTCGATAGCTGGTCGCAGCTGGAAGACAAAGACCTGACCTGATAATCTGCTTAAACACACCAGCCCCCCTCCCTTATGCAGTGTCTGTTGCTGCATCTGTTGTGACAGAACAACCAGAAGCTAACTGTTTAAAGCCGTGTTTGTAACTTTTATAGCTGAGCTGTAGTGATGTTGTCCTGTTCTGGCGCATTGAAAGAATGCTACAAGTTACGAGTAATGCTTTACGCCAGCAAGTAACAAACAATGAAGGTGATGTTCTGTTGTCATATTCTCTATTTTAATAATTGCAGCTGTAACTTCTCTGTTAATATTATTTTGCTTAATGAAGTCAATTTTCTAATTAGTGGCAGTGGTAACAACTCTGTTTTCTTGAGTTTCAATCTTCTACTTCGAATGCTCAGATATCAGAACTCTTGAATCTTGGAAGAATGTTGAACCAAAGCAGAAAACTCTAATAAAATATTTGAACTTTTCATTTGGTATCAGAATTTGTCTTATTGTATTAAAGAACGAAGACATTGCATTGATGGCTAGAGAGAGTCATTTCAATGTAATTGGTCCAATTAAAAGTTTGTTTATATTTTTTCAGCTCGACGGTTGGAACGAAACATCAAAGACGCTCTCGACCAAATCGGAGACGATAAACAGAAATTGCAGAAACTGTTGACTGGAAAACGAGTCCTTCTTGCTGAGGAATTGAGTTCGTTTCTCAGAATACATGTCTTTGGTTGCCTTCTGTGGCCAGTGCTGGTCGAATTTAATGATTTTTTGTAGGATAATTCTAAGTGAACTTGAAACCAATTAAGTTCAATGTGTCTGCTGGGTTCAAAAGAACTTCATCAGTCAGAAAAAGAGCAGTGGGGTCAATTGAACGATTTCTCTCTTCTGTTTAAATTTGTTGATTTTGAGATTTCTTGCCATCGCTTTTTAATTGATGTTGATGTTTTCAGTGATTTGATGCACCGAGGCGTTGGGTTTTCTGCTTTCAGAGCGCGTCCGACAGATCCAAGAACTTCTAGAAGAATTTATTCAGGCGCTGAATAAAGAAAAGCCTTGAAATTGGACGAAATAGACGATTGAGGCGTTAATGAATTCTGTCATCTGTGTCCTGTTTGTCGAGCTCTTCTGAATGCAACTGAATTCTCGGTCTTTGTGCATTGTTCTTCGTGCTTTGAACTGCACTGATGATGTTGTCCAGAAAAGTGCAATGCTCTCCAGTGTGCTCTTGTGTCTATTGCAGTCTTTAGAGCGCTGTGTAATAATGTTCGGTTAATGTTGTTCTCAAGGAACTGTTAATAGCCGGATAGAGTGACATTAATTTGAGCTGAATGCTGATTGAATGTCATAAATATGTAATCAGGAGCACATCAAGAAATTGGGTTCGACTGTACTCTCTCTCTCTCTCTCTCTCTCTCTCTCTCTCTCTCTCTCTCTCTCTCTCTCTCTCTCTTTCTCTCTCTCTCTCTGTCTTATCTTGTATTTTATGATCTATTTTGGTTTCTTGTGCTCTTGTGTTCTTGGCTATTTTTTCTATTTTGGATTTAACTGCTGTGACAATGACGCCGTGCAATTAGGAGATTTATGAAAAAGTCTGTACCTGAATGAATTGATTTTCAATTGATTAACCACACTGATGAAATGTATACAATGCATTGTACGTGATGCTTAATGTGCTTGTCTTTGGATGCTTTCCATTTCCTAATTGAATGTTCCTGGGTCTTTAGTCTTCTGTATAATACTGTCACTGCACACCTTCTGTGTTGAAATTTCATCATATTTAAGCAGAATTGTAATAATGTGTAACGATATGCATTGTCAACTGTTCTATCAATACCAGTCTTCCTATGAATATTAGAAAAATGGAATTACCATTGTCTAATAATGTTGGTTTCTATCTTAATGGATGTATCGTGAACCCCATGGTCATGACCTTAGCCACCGCCAAGTGGCGAAACTAAGTCAAGATGTAACCCGGACACTACCAAACAGACCTTTCTCCTTTCCTGCCTTGCACATCTGTATCAATGTGCCCCAAAACCCCCTAATCAGACTAAATAAGATGTGTGTGTGTCGTCTTACGCGTAGTTCAGAAGTTTATTATTTCGAATCAATAGGATACTTATTGGCGGTTTACCCGCTGCCTCTTATATAACTTAATTATTGTATATTGCATTATTGTGGGTCTACCTCCTGTGCTAACTTAGCATGATTTAAAGTGGCTTAGGAGGCATTACTGCCTGTGTGAAAGCCACTATAGGGGCGCTAACGGGGCTTGAACCCGCTTCGTCAGCCTACCGCTCAGTGGCGTAGCAATATGCTCGGGGTCCCTTGGCGAAAAATGGGCAGGGGGCCCTTTCTGCTACTTTAGCGATCTCTTGTCAAACGTAAATTCCAGATGCGTTCTTGCACATTGGACCCTATTAGAGGGTCGGGGGCCTTTTGCAGGTCGGGGGGCGACGGGGGCCCTTGGCATTTGGCCAATTTGTACATATAGCTGCTAGCCTGCTACGCATCTGCTACCGCTGCAGCACGTAACCCACTCTGCCATCTTCCGCCCCCAATAATTGCACACTGTTGTTATAAAAAAGTGTCATCCGTTTGATTACCAAATTTATTTGCTTTACGCTCTGGTTCACTTATTGCTATTGTTGAGAATCGAAGCAGTTGACATGCGCTGTCAGCGGCGCATATACCGGGAATCGGTGGTTCGACTTCATTCGAAATGATCGATGAGGTCACCCAGAAGATGATCAACTAATTAGAACCTATCCTACAAACCACCAGTCGTCGCCGGCAAACACTTTGGTCATTTGGCACACACACACACACACACACACCAGCTTGTGGCGCTCTTACAGCAGCCATCAACCGTAAATAAGAAAGAAATCCACCTCCAGGGTGGAAAAGACCTCATTCACCTTCGGGGTGGAAAAGACCTCATGGTCGCCCTCGCCGCACCTGGGTGCAACAGATCGGCAACGGTGCACCTTCAACAATTAATGCAAAAGAATGGGAGGAGGAAGGCTAAGATCGCGGCCATTGCAGATCAACGCTACGGACCCTCGTTGTCTAAGCGAAATTAACTATATAGTATTAGGCCTAAGGCCTATGAAATGATGCTAGTATATTTCTTGACTTAGTAGGAGTTACAGTAGTCCAGGCGATTGCACACCAGAGCATTGGCGAGTATAATATGTAATTAAAATTTAAAAGGGGAAAGGTGTCTGATTCTGCGTAGGACACGAATATGATGGTGTGGATACCTGCTTACTACAAATCGGTGTACTGTGCTTGTGAAATGTCTGTTAATGGTGGTTACTGCCTTTACTGGAGCTACATAAGCTCTCAGCGGTTGTTTAAATGCTTAAAGGAATAATATTCCTCGAAGTTTAAATGACTCACTGTGCGCCGGGGGAGTACGGTTTCTTGGAGCGGAAGGAGGATGAGGAGGTGCTTCGGAAGTGTCGCCGGCGAGCAGTGGACCCAGAGCCGTAGCTAAAGTACTTGGCGCCGCCCCCCAACAGTTTAAAAACTGAAAAATTAGTGAAAAACTTTTTGCGACTCTTCACGACGTTGGAGGGGTAAAGTAGTACAGAAAGCGGGTGATGACCCTTTTTTCATGTCATACTCGTAATACCTTCGACGGGCGTTTAGCTTGTTACAACCATGGTTGACTCGCCCGGGGCAGCTTACCTCTCTGCCCCCCTCCCACCTAGCCTACGGCTCTGAGTGGACCGTGGCGCCGCCTCCGCTGCCGTCGAATGCCGTCTCTGTCTCCTCTCCGCTGAGCGCAGCACCCGACCGACCGACCGACCGACCGACTGAGGATGCTGTCGTGAGCGTCGCTGACTGGCAATGACTGCGGCGAGTGGAGTTTCGTGTCTGCGGTCGTCGTCGTCTTCTGTTTCTCTGTCCAGAGACTGTTCGGTCTTCTTCTTCAGGCGATGCGTTCACTCTGTTTCCATTATTAGTGACTTTATTTGGTTGCGAGATCGCACGGTACGAGTCTTTTGGTTTATCATCGAAGGCAGCACTTTCATATTCTGCGCCAATCGAGGCGGTCGGTCGATTTGCTGTAAGTTTTGAGCGGTCGTATGACGACAACTCTTTCGTAGTCTCTGACTTGTCGTCAGTGAGTTGATGCAAATCTTTCTCTTGAATCTTCGCGAGTTTCCTTCTCATGATGGGAGGGAAGGGTTTGTTGTTGGCGTTTGTTCTGAGCATTGCTTCTGTGTGTTGTGGACAGAAAGAATTCAAGCATAATTCCGTCTCCGAGTATTACAGCCGCAGATACCACGGAAATTCTTCGTGTCAGGATTCTCCAGTCGAGGCGAGAGCGAGGAGCGCTTCGGTGATATTCAGTGGAACTGTCCGTGACCTTGAACCAAACCTGGAAGATGCAGACACCCAGAAAGCCACCGTTGAAATAAAACGCATCTTAAAAGGTTCACAGGTGATTGGTCGATCACCTTTGACTCTCTTTCCTAGAGATGGTAGAAGGTACGTCATCGTGGAAGGGATCGGAAGCAGTAGGATCTGTAAAAGTTTTGTAAGAAAGCACGACACTCGAATATTTCTGGTCAACAAAGGTTCGAATGGAGAGTTAACTTTAAATTCCTCTCTAGAAAGGATTACACTGAAGAACATCAACAGATTTGATTCTCTCATAAAGCACAGACTTGATCAAAGGATGTCGAACCAAGTTACGACCAAATTGGATGGAGATTCAGGAAGCACCAAAGACTCTGTGTCGTCTTACCAGGCAACAATCTCAGATGACACTGAGTTGGTTGGAGTTTCCATTGGCACAATTCTTCATCAGTTGCCTTCTGCTACAATCAGAATGGACAACTTTACAGGTATGCATCAAACCAGGTATGTTGTTACAGTTAGGACGGTTTCTCAGCGTAGTATATTGGATTTTTTCCCAGAATGATGTGAACTTCCATTGAACTTGGTGTATTAGAACTGGTGCCATGAAAGTACAGCTTTAGTGTTATGCTTATCATGGTCTTGTATTTGTTATTTTTATCTTGTATTGCCTTCGTATATTTAGGGTGAATCTATGCATTTCATTCACTGGATGGCTGATGCAGTGGCAAGCCTGCTGAGAGGGGGCAGAGGGCAGATGCACAGGAGCCCGGCAACCTGTAGGGGGCCTGGGCCGGTCGACAATGAACATCCTGAGAATGACTGACAAGCAAAAATGTCATTATCAGTTTTTTTACACTTGTTAGGGACCCATGACTGCCCTTTTGCACAGGGGCCCGGAATTTCTCTCGGCGGGCCTGTGCAGTGGATGTCGTGTGTCAGGGGCCTAAAGTTAGAAGCTTGGCATTACAGAAACTGTTGTGACCTTTAGGCGGTGATTTAATAAAAGAGTGATTGGATTTTCAAAAGAGCAGAGGGTGATTTCACTGTTCCCATCCAATAATTTTCAACCTCTGAACCCCCCACCCTTTGCAAATAAACAAGGTGCTTTACATACTCTGTGATGTACTGAGACCATGATGGATGATTACAATTGTTACTCAGCCGATGATGTTTTCATTGTTAATGAAAAGTTCTTGTGAAGAACCCAGTGCACACCCGATGGCAGACTCTATGGAGACATTTACTTAGACGGCTGCATTAGGTTAAAGTCACATTTATAAGGCATTTTTAAAAAAAACTGTTGTGGTCACTGATCATGTGCAGTAGACCTTACCACAACATTGCAAGCAGACATTTAGATTGAATGCAGTGCTTTTAAAAATGTTTGTTTCATGTATAGTATTTGATCATCTAAATGTGCCTGTTTCATTTTAATACAATTCGGTTATTAAGCCATCCATGGAAAATATGTATGTGTCTGTGCTTTGCACACATGTATCATTGTTTGTTATAGGTCTCAGGTATCTGAGTGATACTGAGTGACAGAGTGTCTTGTATTTTGGTTGAGTAAACCTGCTTGGCCTGCTCGCGCTGGGGTACAACGGCGTAGAGGCGCGTCCCCCGGGTGGCGGATGGGGGGAAGTCCTGGGCTGGGAAACCTCCTGGGATTGCACCGAATAATACGGAATAAGGTGCCGTGGACCAACTGTACCAGAAGACAACGGCAAGGATGGTGGATGTATTCAACTGAAGAGCATGAAAGAACAGCATCACTGGCGGAAGATCTTCGTACGCTGTCGTGCCAGCAGAGGGCGCGTGTCCAACCACTGTATATGGGGCATTGCGGCCAGCTCGATATACCGAGAAATCATGACCAGTGCTCGGCGAAAACAGGGTCATGGAAGGACACAAGACGGAAACAGGAGGCGGATCAACATTCTGTGTCTCGCTATTGCCGCTGAAGAGCTGGCAGAGGGCAGGATGGTGACGATGCCTCTTGGAAATGTCTTGTGCCCAGCTATTGCCACCAATGGGTTGGCAGAAAGCAATGATGATGATGATGATGAAACCTGCTTGGCTGTAATGTTGATGTACGTTTCAAATGTACTGATAGGTTGAACTATTGAATTGTTTTTGCAGTGATCTGCTTCTTATAATCTGGCAAGGATTCATCAGTTGTCTGATAAAATGCAAAACTTATCTATTTTAAAATAAAAATGTTGAATAGAAACATTCTGCCAAATTAGCAATGCCGGGCAGTAGTTAACTACAAGTAGGTAACTACTTGTAGCTTAACTACACTTTAGTAGTTACAGAGTAGTTAGTAACTACGTGTGAAAAAGTAGTTAACTACAAGTAGTTTAACTACTTTCTGCAGTAGTTATCAAGTAAAGTAGTTAACTACTGTGGTCAACTACTTTTGTTAAAACATTATTTGCCGCTTAAACCCGCTTTTGCCAACAACGCTGACGCCAGGCTTCTCGGTGAGCTCTTCGATGAGACTCTGTCGTGTAGCGGGCACATCGTCGATGTAATCCATGCCTGCCCTTGTTGCCCTTGTGCATACAAGCTTACTTACTTACCTACCAGTAATATAATATTCTATTCCTGATTTCCGGTCTCATACTTACACAACTTTTAGTAGTACCAAAAATACAGGTTCGTGTTGTTTACTGAGGAGATATAATTAATAATAGTAATAAAAGTTAACAGAATTAACAGATTAATTCTTAATAACTCATAGATATCATTAAATATGAATAGCCAATTAGTCAAAAGCTGTTTCGTGAACCCACGTAAAAAGAGTGAACGCAGTGATGATAAAAACTTCATTGCCGACTGTGGTACATGCAAGAACTGAGTAATCATTCATTACATTGATTACATAAGCAGAACTGCTGCAGAAGCAGCTTATATTGATAGAATTGATGTTCGTGTTGACAGTGTTTGTGTGGTGTTTAAAAAAACAAGACATTGAACAATGGATATTTTTATTTGAGCGTTGCAGGGTCAAAAGTAGTTGCAAAGTAGTTAACTACTCAGGAAGTAGTTACCAATTAGTTAATAACTACTTTGTGGAAAAAGTAGTTAACTAGTAGTTACAACTACATTTTTATCAAGTAGTTCACTACAGTAGTTGAACTACTTTCACAGTAGTTGGTGCCCAGCATTGCAAATTAGCTTAGTGTTTAATTGTAAATAATAATAATAATAATAATAATAATAATAATAATAATAATAATAATAATAATAATAATAATAATAATAATAATAATAATAATAACTGGACTTGGAGTGGTCCAGTAGGATCTGTCATCTGTGACAACAGCTGTGTTCTATTTGGCCTTTCATTCAAATTATGGTTTCTGCTCTTGTTTTTCTTTCTTTTTCATCCTGTCCTTTAGTCTACAAATAACAGCAGACTTTGCTGAATGCAATGTTATAATATGCTTAGTTCAGTTACAATATTCACTACTTTTGCAATGTCTGATAATAAATCTAATAACTATACAAACCCATTCTAATGTCATATAGTACTTAGGTTACTTTCAAATGCATTTACACTGTTAGCTGTCTTTCCATCCAATTCATTCCATCTGTCGACCACTCTAGCACCGAAAAAAGTTCTATACGTGTCTCTCAATCTGTTTCTTGAACAGTTTCATGTTATGTCCTCCTTGGGTTCTGTCATTCTGTGCTGTCGAAAAGCCATTTAATGTGGAACTTCCAAACTGGTTGGAAATATTTAGAGAAAGGCCTCAAATAGTTCATAATAATAATAACAACTGGGTTATTATTGGTTGAGTTTATCCTTAAACAGTTGTGCTGATGTTTGACTCCGTCTGAAACTCAATTGACTCTTGTTGTTGGCGGAAAAATGTGAAGACATATTTGGAAAATGCAGGATGCAAAAACAGGCAGGAGAAACATTAAAATGAGGAAGACATTGGAGAAAGATAGAAGAGGAGGAGGAGGAGGAAGAGAAGGAGGGGATGTGAACAGAATGGGGGGAAAGTGTTTGAGATATGACAGTGGTCAATATTGATTGCTTCAAAAGCACCTCTGATCTAAAGAGGTTCCCATCAAATGAAATTGTGGAAACGAATTATTCGCCATTTTAGATCTGTTTGTTGAGACAATTGTCCTGTTGACTCCACTTTGTCAGTTTCCTCTTGATGTTGTATAATTTATTATGACCAGTCAGAAATACACATGTCTTATTCTCTTGCAGATGATCTCAACTTAAGTTATTGTCATACAATTTGCAAAATGCAAGATTAAGAGCAGAGACAGGAATCAGAGGGAATTTGAATGGTAGTTTCAGACATTATAATTATGATGTTTAAGTGGAATATATTTTTTGGCTGAAATTTGTTTCCCCCTCAGGTATTTGCTAAAAGCAATGTGGACGGTTTAAGTTACCCTCAGCCAAGATCTCTCATCTAGTTAACATGCGGTGTTGAATGAATTCTTGAATTCCTTCCAATAATAAGCACTTGTTAACTTCTAGCTTTTCGTCCACTTTATAGACTTTAATTATGAAAAATCAAGGTGTAAAATCTGTCCTATTTAGAGCTCTTGGTTCTTGACAATGCTGTTTAACCGTTGGATATAGAGACCATCAGAATGTGTTCACATAAAAACTTTGGTCTGTGAATGTGTGAGAGTGTGTGTGTGGGTGGGTGTGTGGGTGTATTCCAGCAGGCTCTTCCATAAAATGTTTACCTTTGTTATTAGCCAAAATTCTTTGGTACAAGGAATGTAATTTGAAGAGAACAAACCTGATGATGCCTTTGAGGTGTGCTACCCTGTTAGACTCTCTGCCCAGTTGAAATGACTTATACATGGGCTGAATGAAGTAGCGTGCAGAGGTGGGGGCCTGTGGAGCAGTGGCCCCTGGCCCAAACAGATGGGGTGCCAAAATTGACTCTGGAAACTTTTTTCTTTTATTGTTCGTCAAACATTTCTTTATGACTTGATCCCAGGCACCCACCACTCTCTCTGCACGCCACTGGCATGACTGCTTTTAAAATGGAACAACAGCACAACGGGAATTGTGGAGTTTAGCCAGAAAACCAGACTGAAATGCCTCCAGCAACAGAGCAAAGGACAACAGTACAGAGAGAAACAGGAACAATACAGGGAAGCATAATGACAAGGACCTAAACAGACAGATAGACAGACATCCATACTGCATCTGCACATATGTTGCAGTCCAGGGAGCTTTTAACTTATTTAGCAAACAGTCATTGTTTAAGTTGGGAGAGTTTCTGATGATTGCTCAAAGTGAATGACACTCTTTTCCTCTCTCTTTCAGTCACTCTGTAAGACCTGTCCTCTGAAAATGAGCTGTCATTTGGTGGGTGACAAATTGACAGTCATCAATGAACTGCATCTTCCATCAGGTTGTCATGTTGACTTTGTCAATCAAAACTTCAATCACAAGTACATGTTTTAGCCTCTTCTGTTAGCAAATTATGGAGGATCTGTTGTAAACTGTTTACATTTAGCTGAAAACAAGGAAATTGTGTAGTTATTATTAATCCGGAAGAGTTTTGTCCATTGTCTTTTAGTGTCCTTTGGCCATTCCAAGAATGTTGCAGAGACTGTAGAACACATTAACCAATGACCAATGTTTGTGGTCATTTTGTGAATCATCGTCTCTTCCATCAATTGACTTTCTGTCACTCAGCCGTTTCCTAGGCAACGAGGATAAGTGCTTCTGTGTTCTGTGTCAGAGGTTTTTAGATTGCAATTGAAAGAATTTGCGCTGGATGAATTCAGCTTTTATCTTCAGAGTTTCTTATGGAAACCATGAAATTCTTGATCTTTGAATCCTACAATCCTATGGCAAATGACCATTGAAAGTCTGCATTTGGTCGTCATAGAGATGAATGGATTTTGTCTTTATTTGGTGTAAACTTAGGCTCCGCTTGGTTGTTGTTTATCTTCATGAAAATGACGCTGAGATGAAATGCTGTGATGACTTTGAATGCTTTCTCTTCTGCGTTTGGAAGGGTCATCGACATTTTCAAAGAAATTTGAAATGCTGTACATTGATGTGTTATTGTCATATACGATTGCATGTATCGTAATGAGATGGTTGGTGATATTTTCCAGAAAACACGTGTCCTCAGCAGAAGTTTCTTTGTGAAATTATCGTGATATATTGCTGCATTTGAATGGAAGTATACGATTGGATATGGATAAGAATTTGAAATGTCTTTAGATGATCATCATTTGTGAAGAGTGAAGACCAATTTATTGATTATTCATGCACGATTTGAAGCAATGAAGATGGATAAGTCTACAAGCAAAAATGTGGTTTCTATCAGAGAATTTCTTCAATTTACTAAGAGTTTTACATATCCATATACACTGACTGTCCAGTAGGTCTTCCATTGCCTTCTGTCACACAGCAAATTAATTATACGTGGTGTTTTTGTTGTCTATAAAACCTGTCCTACACTTAACCAGCTATTTTAAGACATATGGTAGCTACAGAAGTTTATGGCCGATGTCTTGCAGCATTTTAGTCCTTGTTTTTATGAATTATTGTTGTATTATAACTAAATTGATGCAATTGACATGAGAATCAGTGTTGAACGATTTAGTTTAGATAAGTTGAGAGTTTTTTGAATGCAGAGAAGATGTCGAGAGCCGAGACATTCGAAGGTTCATTTAGGGATTTCAAGAGACTGATGTTGAGTCCTATGACGACTCTGGGATGCAAGTGAGGCTGTTATGTTGAATTAGAAAGAAAGAGAGAGAGAGAGAGAGAGAGAGAGAGAGAGAGAGAGAGAGAGTGACAGAGAGGATGATTGACAAATGTTTGCTCATAGATTCTGTCAAGTGTAGACATCATGCCAGTGATGACCTACCTAATATAGAGATGGGTTTTAAGTACTCTGTACTTGAGAACTTTTGAAGCATAACCACAATGATGGCATCAGACATCACGCAGTGTTTAATTTGCCGGTGTTTCATTCCTCCATTGACAACAGTCTGCAGCTGGTGGCAAGACATACAGACATACAGACAGACAGACAGACAGACAGACAGACAGACAGACAGACAGACAGACAGATTTAAGTGATTGAAATGTGATTTAGAGTATGTTTTATTTCGTTGTCTTCCATGTTGTCATCCATTTCAGCTTCGACTGATGCTAAATGCTTGGGTATTATTCTCTAATGCAGTGCTTTCCAACCTGTCTGCTGCGACACACAGCTGTGCCGCGGTAAAATGTTGGAAAATAGTAAAATAATAATAGTGCTGTATTAATTACTACAGTTATAATATAATTATAATTGTTAATTATAAGTTGAATTATATCTCTTCAATGAAGTTAAGCATGAAATAGTGATACAGATTACAAAGAAAATATGGACTAGTCAATATTTTGCTGTATACAAGACTATAGTATAATATTATACAGTACTAGTATGCCTATGCAATGCATCATTTAAAATGAAACATGTGCATTTCGGATGCAGTGTGCCGTTGACTGCATGTTTCTTGGATAGTGTGCCGTGGCTGGAAAAAGTTTGGGAAGCACTGCACTAAAGGATGATAAGTTGCGTCTGTCTGTTACTGCCTTGTTATTCCCCAGGTGGCAGCAGCATGGCTGCCTTCATAGTTACCTTTTTACTCAACAGATGGCAGAAGATGTTCTGTTCAGTTAATGACATTAGTAAGTAAGTAAAATTTCGTGGATTTCTATAGTGCCTTGGAAAGCAGCACAACAGTAGCTGCTTATTCTTAGGCGTAGTGTTTAACTCTGAAGTATTCTTTGTAATATAGTTTTTATATGTTTAATAATAATAATAATAATAATAATAATAATAATAATAATAATAATAATAATAATAATAATAATAATAATAATAGGATAAAACCCTTTTATAGCACTATTTCTAATGCTCTGAGCCATCGATCGATGGTACTCCAAATCTGAACTGGAAAACACCAAGTCAAATCTAGCTTATAACTTATAAGTCATTTGGAGACAGCAAAGGCAGCAGAAAAGGCTTCTGTTTAAAAGGACTAATTATATATTAGATGAGTTTGAAAGATTGCCACATTCAGTCTCTGTTGTCAAATCGCTTTCCTGTTTATTTTAGTGTCTGACGTCTGTTCGCAGAAGAAATGTGACTTCTATTCTGTTTGTGAAATTGACACTCAAGGGGTCACCCACTGCATTTGTCCTGGAAACTGTGAAGAGGTCGGTGGAATTAGTTTCTACTGATAGTTGTTGTATTGAAATGTAGACATCAATGCCTTTGTCATTCCGATGTCTGTCTGTTTGCATGTCTGTGTGTGTATAGGTTTTAATATCTGTACGTAGTCTGTATATGGCCAATGACAAAAGCGAGCTTCTTGAAATTCTCACAATGAATATCTGTTTCTTAAATACCAGAGCTCATCATTTGCCATTACACAGGTCATTTAAACAACAGTGGAAGGAGTTCTTCTTGTTCATTGCTCAAATATTGAAGATGTCCTTTCATTAAGCATCGTCTGCACTCAGCTGCTGTTAAATTTAAATCTGGTTAAACGTTCTTGCAGATAGAGCAAAGTTTGAATGAACACTTTGAACAGTTTATGGTGTGTGTGCACTGTGCACACGTGTATGTGTGCATGTGTGTGCTTGCAGTTGTGTGTGTGTGTGTGTGCAGTAGTTTTTCATCAGGTAATAACTGTATGTTTATGAAATGATTTTCTTTCTTCTCTCAAAGTGAATTGTTGCTTTATTGAAGGTAATTTCTGTAGTTTGTGGTTCTGATGGCGTAACGTATAACAACGAATGTGAACTGCAGAGTGCTTCATGTAAACACCAGAAAGTCATAACCGTTCATTCGCTTGGAGTCTGTGGTGAGATTTTCATTTGGGAAATTTGTGTTGCAAAGAGAAGCTATTGCTTTGTTTTTCTAATGATATAATGATATTTTAGTGAAGGCTTTATGCTCTGCGCCATTTCTTTAAACTTTGCAGATGCCTGTGATGGGATCAATTGTGAATTTGGAGGCGAGTGTGTTGATGGTGAATGCGTCTGTCGTCACAATTGTTCCTTGATCAACGATCCGGTCTGTGCTAATAACGACGTCACTTATCCAAACGAATGCACTTTGCTTAAGGCAGGCTGTCATCAGATGATATCTCTTGAGGTTCTTCATGCTGGAAGCTGTTCTGAGATGTCTGGGTCTGGAGGTACAATTGACTGCTGCCATAAGAGAATCCTGCTGATTTCTTACTTTAATTTCAGATGAGCCACTTTCTATTTTCATTTAATTATAATCATGTGAATGAGCATTGATTGCTGATAGGGCTATAAATGAGTTTACCTGTAGCCTGTCATGAAAGATGAAGTGTGAATCTGCTGATTTGCTGTCTTTTCTTGGCCCCATGGGCTTATGTTCTTCTGCATAGAAGAAGAAGCATAAAAGCTGAGTTCTGTAGGAAGATGCAGTATTTGAAATGTGCTATTTTCTAATATGTTTATTCTGGATGTTATTTGGTATTTCAGCCAAAGTTTAGTGACCATATAAGTGTATGGCAGTGCAGTCTTAAGATTAGTTTTCTGTTGTTTTAATGAGAACTTCACAATTGTTTTCATTATGACTTTTAAAGTAAATTGTCTCTAATGTTTTCTGATTTAGGTTTTGAATTGAATTGTGACGATACGAATTGTAAATACGGAGGACAATGCGAACTTTCTGCAAATGGAACGTTGCAGTGTGTCTGTCAGTTTGAATGTGACGCTGTCAGGCAAAATGGCTTTTCCTGTGTTCTTATTTTAATTCTTCTTCTCTTTTATCTTGTTGATATAATGCTGTATTGTCACTTTTTCTTTTTCTCATTTTACATGTCATTTCTTGAGTGTATTTTTTTACATCTGCCTCTTTACGTGCAAATTTAGACGTATTCAGAATTATCTTCTGTTTTTCGAGTCTTCTGTGGAGCAGCTGTGTGTTATATTTAGGTGTGTGATGTCTTTTGGATTCAGTGCATTTGCTGGTAAAGAGAGTAATAGTTGCAGGAGGAAGTGTTGCATGAAGCAGAGTTTCCAACTGCATGCATGATCTTTGTTAAGCATGTTGTTATTCTGTTGACAGATCTCCTGTTTGTGGATCTGACGGAAGAACTTACGGAAATGAATGTCAGTTGAAGGAAGACATGTGCCACAAACAGATTTCAATCCAGATTCAGCCGATGGAAAACTGTGGAGGTGAGAGAGAGGGAGAGAGCTCGAAACACTTCAGAAGTCGCCATCTGTCCAACTGTCCACTGCTAATTACAGTCAGAAGAAACACTAATGCACAGTAGACAAAGTTGTTTAATTTTTATCGTCACTTGCGAAGTATTTTGTCTTCACCATTTAAATATATTTTAATTCAGTTATTCCATATTCATTCTTATTTTGTGTGTTGTCATTCATTTCACAATCTTCTTCCTATTTTTTAAAATTGTTTTTAAAATGAATTATTGTGCAGGAAAATTTGAAATATTTCTTTTATTTTGATTATTTGCTTATGGTAAATGCAGATATTCTGATACTATTGATGTTGTTTTTGCTGAATGTGATCTATATTTTTGTGTAGACATTGATGAAGAGCTATGCGATGGTGAACCAGTACTCATCAACCCTGTTACCGCCAAAGAGTACGATTGTCATCGGGGAAAAGACATCTGTCCAACGGGGAGCTACTGCCACAAATTGGGAACAATAGCTAAGTGCTGCAGGGAAGGTAGAACAGCACATTGCATCCTATGTCAAGTGATATTATGTAGGGACTGGAGCTGATTTGCAGTGCAGTCTATCTGTTCCTCTAAGTAAGTCAGTAAGTAAGTAAGTAAAATTTAATGAATTTATTTGGTGCTTTTGAAAGTAGTACCATGGTGGCTGGTTATTGGTTAGACGCTTAGGCTAACGTTGAAATATCCGTAGCAGAGATGCAGATGGTCGGTCAGGCAAGGTTCATTATGTTCATGGGACAGTGTGGCTGTATTGAGGAAGAGAGAGAGAGACTGACTACATTGGATACGGTTTCTTACCAACTGCTTTTTTGCGATGTGATTTTATTAGAAGAGAATAAAATAGTCTTAATTTGCTTGGATAACGCAATGGTGGATTTTATTATTGAATTATAAAATGTATTAAGGTGATCTCCAGTTTGATTCTTGGTGGTTAATAATTGGTTTTCTGTGTGTTTTGGTTTTGTTCTTTCTTAAACAGTGCAACAGTTGTCAGATGGTTGTGCCGTCAGTCGGTTTGGTTGTTGTCCCGACAGAATTACCTTGGCCCTGGGACCGAGCAATGCAGGATGCCCAAGTAAGTATGATCGCTTGGTCATGTAGTCAAACAGTATTGTCAATGGTAGAACAATGTTTACATTACTCAAAGATATAAACTGCCATTATTTTGTTCTAATGCTGAATAAAGCCAGTCTCTTGAATTTCTGGCAAGAGCTATTATTGTCTGTTTGAAGATTACTTATGGAAGTATTTGGAGAGTGAAATATGATAAATGATGACTGTTGGTAATAAGATGTGTGCTCTGTTATCTTGAGCAGATGTCTGTCAGTGTAACACGCTTGGTTCACTGAGTAGGACGTGTGATCCAGTCACTCGCCAGTGTGTCTGTAGACATGGGGTCGGTGGCATTAAGTGCGATCGCTGCCGTCCTAACTTCTGGGGTCTTCCACAAATCGCCGAAGGAAACACCGGATGTTTGCGTAATTAGTGTATTTTGATCTGTTTTTTATTATTAGTTTTTATGAGTTTTTTTTTGCATATTAAGATTGTACATGTATTAGCAATTGTTAGGTGAGATAAGAAAGGAAACGACCTCTTGTTTTGAGGTTAAGCTGAATTGAACTTTGTCAGTAGTTGTATGGGTGACCATTCATAATTGATTTTTGCATTCTGGTTTAGTGAGGATTTTAATATCCAAAGATATCCAAAGAGGGATTCGTGTTCTGATTATTTTTATTTGTTGTTCCCTTTTGATGTCTTGTATACATCAGCCTGTGGCTGCACGATTGACGGGTCGATGCGTGAGGACTGCGAGCAGACCACCGGTCAGTGCACCTGTCGACCGGGAATTTCAGGTCGACGATGCAACATTTGCCCCAACGGAAAGCACCTTCAGCCCAGCGGATGCTCAGGTGAGAAGAGCAGACACAAATATCATAAATGGCTTTTGTATGCAGCCCATGAGAGCATTAGGCGACCTGTTCTATTGTCCTGAGTTGTCAGACAAAAGAACTCTGAATCCACTGACAGTTGACCCAATCAATGCCTAAAGATTACCAAATGAATGGCAACAAAGAGGCCATTAGTTTGGGTTTTTATTACTAATAATTTTGAAGTAATCTTTGAATTTACTTATTGGAATTTCAGGTGATAGCTGTTGTGGCTGTGGTGTTAGTTTTGGTCCAATTAATCAATTAATGTGATTTAGTTAATCAGTTAATTATTGTTAATTGTGGCTTATGCACCAGCATTTGGCCTATTATGAAGGATCTGTTGTCAGGGGTGTGGAAATACACCATAACGATCAATTGAAATTGCATTAAATATTTTTAAAATTTTATTCGTTGATGTTTTACTCTAAATGAATGAATTCATCAAAGTACTTTTGTGATTTGTTGATAAATGAAAGATTGGGTTTTTGTGTTTTTCAGATGTAATGTTGAATGGTGAGCAACATAAACAAATATTCACAAAAGTTTGCTTCAAAGCATGCGCTAAAGTATAAACAATGGCTCAACGTCCAGTCCTCATCCAACAGATAGCACACAGAATTAATGATGATGATGACGATGATGATGATGATGATGATGATGATGATGATGATGATGATGAATGTAGTGAATGACTCACTTGGTAGAACATCATCTGGGTTTGTCTGCCTGAGTGGGGTATATCTCGGGCAGTTGTGTTCCACAGCCTGGACAGTGCTTTGGACTGGTGCCAAGTGTATAGTTGTTATCAAAGTGCTATAATAATTGAACATCTAAATAGCAGTATGTTAATTAGACCCTGACTCTGATACTATGATGATTCATTGATTCTACTGTCCATTGTATTGCGTTGCAGCGTAGAACTGAGTGCAGTTGTCTCTTTAATTAGACGTTTCAAATAATGGCATTGAGTACAGGGAGTTTTGTTGGCCTCATGTTGTCTGTGCTGCAGAATATGCATTGCTGTGGCTTCAGCTTATGCAATTTATTCACATTAAATTCTCACTTGGACCTTTGAGTAGAAAATGCTGAATATTTTTCTCTATTTCAGATGACTTGCCTTCGTCTTCCTTCTTTGACGCTTCAAATCGTTCTTGTGAGAAGCCGTGTGAATTCGGAGCAGTCTGTCGTCCGTCTGATGGCGGGGAACCAGCGTGCGTCTGTCCGATGAACTGTTCAACTGAACAAGGACGTCAGACGACCTTTGTCTGTGGAAGTGATGGAACCACTTACGCTTCCTTATGCCAGATGGTGCTGTTTGCCTGTCGCTCACAGATAAACATCACCGCTTCCCGAATGGAGCCTTGTCATGGTATGTGACAATACAGTCATTCTAATGCATTTTGTATGTCTGTGACTGTGTTTGTGTGTTTGTGACTGTGTTTGTGTGTTTGTGTGTTTGTGCTTGCCAGTGGCGTTACTTTGCGTTTTAAAGCTCTTGATGAAATGCTCAGGAGTATTAGCCGTTGTGACATCGTCGGGAAGAGAGTTCCACAAGATAGGGTTGCCGCGTGTAAAGGATCTCTCTCCAAACTTAGTAGTCTTGGAGGAACCTGAAGTTTGACCCTATGACTCGAACGGAGTGACAATCTCCTATCACTGCACTGTGGTCTCTGCAAATTAATTTAAATTGGAACACTTTGAACCAGTAAGAATAAGCAATAACACATTTTGGAACACAAAGGAAAAATTTGAAACGTCACTAAATCTGTTGTCACGTACATTATTTGCAGAAGTAAGTAACAGCAGAATGACCAAATGAGGAAATAATATAAACATTTAATTGTTAAATTTGTTTAATTGTTAATTAATTGCCGTGATATTTGATGCTGATTTAGTAATCAGTGAAGAGGATGCTGCCGCTGTTGCATTTGATGGACTTACTTTCCTAAAGTATCGGAATTCAGTCTCCACTGTGTGAGAGTTTTTCTTTTGTAGCAAAAGTGCAGTTGTTCTGTTTCCATAGAAGAAAGAATTTCCATAGATTCTTAGCTTTGATTGAGTTACTTCATGTGAACTTTGGTGATCATTGGCAGAATGAATTCAGCCGTTGCATTGGACTGCTGTTGTCATTTGACCGCCACAGCAGCTGCTGTCTGTTTCTTGAGATCTCTTCTGTAATGAATAATTCAGTCAGTCTGTTCTTTTCTTTGGCTAATTATATTACTTTGTAATTTGTTATTCCTCATACTCTGTGTGATTTTGGGTTAGCAGTATTTATGCATGTATATGTTGTTGGTGAATAATTAGAAATCCACTTAACACTAACCAAAATATTGTCTGAAGTTCTGTGAGATATGATCATTACAGAACAACGATATACGATCGCTTATGAGTTTTCATTCTGTGAACTTTGACAGCAGAAAAAGTCAAACAACGAACAGATTTGAAATAGAATTTCGCAGTTCATCTTCCAACGGACTTCTGCTTTTGATGCACAAATCGAACTCAATCGAAGCGGACTATTTGGCAATTGCGGTTAGAGATGGATGCATTGAAGTC
The DNA here is from genome assembly GCA_018105865.1 of Metaphire vulgaris. Classification (NCBI taxonomy): domain Eukaryota; kingdom Metazoa; phylum Annelida; class Clitellata; order Crassiclitellata; family Megascolecidae; genus Metaphire; species Metaphire vulgaris. Next base: position 12,918,288 of record CM030864.1, read on the forward strand.
GGTCTGAATCTGGGAAGAGAAACGCCGACCGATCTGCTTTTCCTGTCGTCTCCAGTGAACGTAACGGATGGAAAATGGCATTCGCTGCTCTTCTCAAGGTCATAAGGTCGTTGCTAATGATCTACGCGTTATATAAATAAGTCTTCTTCAGATTGTAAAGAGTCGTGCAGTTGCTTTTGAGGATTTTCAATTTCCAATTGAGTTGTGATGATTAGCACTGGCAGCCTTTGCTGAGTTAATTTTAAAAAATAGTAAGTAAGGAATTCATTTTTTCATTTATGAAATTGTTTTCTATTTGAAGAGCAAATCGTCAAAGTCAGTTGATTGTTGACCACAAATTACCTGTCGCGACTAAACTCAGCACACCTGGAGCTACTCACCTCGACACGGACGGATACCTTTGGATAGGTAGGCTGCAACTGCATTGGGCAGTTAGGCCTCTTGCTCATTTAACCATTTGGATGGAAGACCGAGTTGTTGTTGTTGTTGATGATGATGATGTCGTTGTAAGTCGTGCTGTTGTGTTCTGTCTTTGGCAGGTGGTTGTCTGCAGAGGATTCACGGTCTGCCTGAAGCGTATCTGTCCGGTTTCCACGGCTGCATCAGGTACGTCAAAGTCAACGATGAATTTCTGGACTTGGTCAGAGACAGTGAAGTGAAAGGTGCCATTTCATTCTGTAGCACTCGGCACTGATCAGCCGCCGCACCAGTCTCTGCACTTGGTCGTCTTTCTCACTGTTTGTCACTTAAGAGCTTTCAGTGCTGCACTAACGACCAGCACTTTCCTTTGATGTTCTGCAATTGATAACAACACTTTCATCACCTGTTGACTTCTGCAAACTCTAACAAATAATTTTGATGATTTATAACATGTTTTTAATTTTTTAATATTTTTTATACTGTCATTTAACATGTTAACTTGTTTGTCCACGTTTTCTGCTGTATGAAGATGAATGCCATAGAGTGATATGAACAGTAGTTTTATGTTATCTTTTTGTTAATGATTCCATAATTTATCAAGTTTAGATTAATAGCGTATTTATTTCCTACAATAGGCAATGCTACATGTATCATTCCGTTATAAGACGTCAGTCGATTTCATGATCTGTGTCTTATAACCCAGAGTTCAGTTGGTCCAATGTCACTGGCACATCTTGTTGTGTTAGATTAAGTCTTGTCAACCTAACTGCTGCTGCTGCTGCTGCTGCCGTTGTTGTCAGATGCTGTTGTCTGTCTGTGTCTTAAGTGACATTTAGAGTGTCAGTTGCTCTGTGCATATTTCTCGGAACTCAACTGAATTAATGCCTAGAATCCTTAGATGTTGTTTATGTGAGTCTTCTTCAAAGAAACTTTGGCTTCTTTGACTGTTTCCCATATTCTTATGCTCCTCTTCCCTAACATTCGCCTATACTTGCCTAGAGTCTAGGTCCTAGACAGATGCGTGGTTTGGTTGCAATGTAGTCAAGAATTGCTAAGAGTTTAGTTTGGAGTTAAATACAAAATAGGTAGCAATAATAATAATAATAATAATAACAATAGTAATAACAATAGTAATAATGCACTTTTAGCACCAGTTCTAATGTTCCTTGGGTAGTAATTGATGGTACTCCAAATCTTAGCCATAAAAGGCCAGGTCATTCCAAACATCAGTCAGTGGGAGACAGGAAGGCAGGCCATGGAGGAAAAGTGAACTGAAAGAGAAGAGTTTTGAGTCTTGATTTGAAAGTGATCAGTTCATTGGAAGATCCAAAGTCAGAGGAAGAAGAAAGTTCCAGAACCTTGGTCCTGCCTCAGAAACCGCTCTCTTGCCAGAAGTTGAGGTGTTGTGCGTTGAAATGTCACTCAGGTCGTCACGTTCAAGCGTTCTTCGCAGCGATTGCCAATGTTCTTTCTTGACCACTGTCATTGGCGGCTCCACCGGGGGGCCCGTGCCCCCTACTGAGTGCCTGGCCCCCCAGTTGGGACCCTATACTTAATGCTACATACATTAAACAACAAATGGTTGGGCCCCCATGATTAGAAGTTGCCACCCCAACGGCCCCCCAACTTGCCAAATCCTAGAGCCGCCACTGACCACTGTTCCTTAACAAGACAAACGGCGTAACTGACCGATCTGGCCGACGCCGCATTCTGACCATTCCCGTTGACATTCAACCTTAGTTAAAGAGTTTTGGAGTCTTGTAGGCTAGTGCAGTGTTGGAGTTGCCGGGGAGTGGAGGGGGCTGAACCCCTAGCTAACTTTGCAACCCTAAGCTTCTGAAAATCGCATATCGGGTACAAGCAGTTTCTGTCATTCATTGAATTTTAGTCCTCAACCCCTCCCCCCCCGCAGCTCAAATTTTACAACTCCAACACTGGGCTAGTGTTGCTATTAGATGTAGGCTAGTAGTTTTGTGATTATAGTTGTAGTTGTTTTAGAAAAATGGTGATAACTAAGGTAAGGGGCTGTCCATTAATTATGTCAATTTTCGGGCAATTTTTGACCCCCTCTCCCCTTGTCAACAACTGTCAACTTTCAGTTACCCCCTATAATTATGTTACCCCTATAATAACAATATAACTTTTGACCCCACCCCCAAAGATCAATGACAGGTCCCAATAACAAGGTTATTATCGTAGTCCTTATATAATCACTATGGTTATTATTTTTTGCGGTGATTACCATTTTCCCCTTTTTTTGTTCATCGTGTGTCAAAATGTGGTGGTAATGACCTTTTCTGCCATGCTTTTTTCCATTGTAATAAGTAGTATTCCATTAAATTTCCTATTTTTTGATTATTTGTAAAAAGTGAAATTGTTGACTTCTCTTGACCTCCCCTGTCAACAACTGTCAAACTTTTTCATACCCCACCCCCTAAATTGTTGACGTAATTAATGGACAGCCCCTAATATATAATAATAGAATGTTAGCAATTGTCTTTCAAGTGGAAGGTCTTTGAAACATTGCGAATATAATATTACCCTAAATTGTGTCGACGTCGTATTAGCATATAGGTAGAGCGATGGTTAGCAGCTCTTTGCTAGCAGCTAGATAGTATATAGGCCCTATAGGATATTGTGTAGGAGAGCCTCTGTATACTTACGACTGAGACAAAGGCTAGAGAAGCAGCCTCAGCAGTCATGCAGCACCTTCAATCATTTCTATATTACAGGTCAGTGGCACCACAGATAGGTAAACGCAGGTAGGCCTACGGTCGCCTACCTGGGACTCGGATCTTTGGAGGCGGGAGAAAGTTTTCTAATCGTTTCATTAGGCTAAAATTTAATAAGTAAGTTTAATTGGTTAATTACAGTGTGAAACCTTCCCCTTCCTACGTATAGAGATGATCAGAGGGTGGGGAGTCAGTAGGCAATGACCAGGAATTCCCTCTGTCAGACCTTTCTGAGGCCTTCTCCCTTACACGTAGGCCTATCGCACTGAAATTGAAAAACAACAATTACGCACTTCTATAGCACCAGCTCTAATACCCAAGGGTAGGCCTATGGGCGTATATGGCCTACTATTAACTGCACTTGATTCATGGCATTCCTTTGGGTCTCTCTAACATTTTCTGAAGCATAACCATGAGACAGGAATTATAAGGAATATAGGCCTATAATATTATGTAAGAGCTAGAACTGATGGCAGGCACTTCGGACATAGGCGGATTTAGAGTTTAATATTTTGATAGGCTAGCATGGGGGTCTGGGGGTGCCATCCAGGACGCGTGCCATCCAGCGCGCAACAGACCTGGTGTTGATTGAAAAAACAATTTTTTTTGTTTTGGTGGGATTAGTTTGGTAGGCTTAAGCCTTTAATAAAATCCGCCTGTGACGTCGAAACGATTTTTCAGCAGTGGTTCAGAGTTTCTTTAAAAAATCCCCATCTTAAAAATCTGACAGGCAAAAGAAGGTCTTCACGCACGGAATTTACTCTCTAATTTTTTAGGGGGTGCAGATTCTTACGGGCCTCCAGGGGTGCGCTGCACCCCCTGATTTTTTCCAGGGTTGCAGCTGCACACTCTCTGCACCCCCACTTCGTACGGGCCTGAGAACCGGTGATTTGGTTTATTTCTCTGTTTCTCTGAGATTAACTTTATATTAGACGTCGACTGACCCCCGTCCCTTCGTTTCGCTTCTAATAATTATTGCTGCGTTGACATCTGTCGATTGTCAAGGCAAACGCTGCGATGTCGTGAAACGGATTAATTCAGAGTATTGTTTATTCTAGGCCTTCTCTGGGAGGAATCCCCCCCAGTTTAAATTTTCCCTCTATTTTTTACATTTTGGCATGTAGTATGACCTCCCCAATGTCTGTTCCCTCCAAAAATTTTAAATCCCCCCCAATGTCGAGGTGGCTAGAATAGCCACAGAATGTTAGAGTGTTTCTGTTTTCAGAGTTCTTCCGGATATTTTCCCGCCAGACGCATTGTTCCGACGACGCTCGCTTTGGCCATCTGGCGGACCTTGTAGTCCCAAGTGTCTTCGAGTCGGTGGAGAACGGGAGACCGAGCTCTGCTGCCCGATTCACTGCATCGAAAGCCAAGATTCGTCGCCCTGTAGCTCGGACTGAAGCCTTGTCTGCAAAAACACAATTGCACAGACGGTAAGACATCCAGCTTAACCCGATCAGGCCTATGCAAGCATGCCGCTTAACCGTGCTTGTGAAAAAGCTGGGGGGGATCGGATGAAGATATATATCTATATGATATATCTATAGGCTACCTGGCTGAATTCCTGACTTCGCGTCCAGTGAGTCCCTCGTAGACGTCCATATAGGACCCTCCTTTGACCGCATACTCTGGATTTTCGGGGTCAGAGTTAACTCGTGGAAGCGTGAAGACGGTCGAAGTCCATTCCCAGACGTTGCCAATCATGTCGTACAATTCTACGACAGACAAAACACAGCGCGCAGTTTCTACCGCATAATGGTTAATTCATCGATTTCATTCAAAGAAATGGCAACAAGTTCGATTACAATGTCGTCTAATTAGGTCTAATGCAATATTTAGAGATGGAATTCAAGGTCGCTCTCAAGAGCGAGAGAGAGAAAGAGAGACAAATAGGCAGACAGATAGATAGAGAGACAGAGACAGATAGAAAGAAAGAGAGAGAGAGAGAGAGAGAGAGAGAGAGAGAGAGAGAGAGAGAGAGAGAGAGAGAGAGAGAGACTGAGACATAGTGCGCAGAGGCAGTCAGTTGCTATTTCTCGGCTTCTGCTGTTATTAGATTAAAGTGAGATTGCGTTGTGCATGATGTGTAGAGGATGTTGAGGTCTATACAGTGCTAATTGTGATAATGGGTTTAATGATCAGAGATGGCAATAGGACAAAGGGCCGTTGGGCCAAGGGTCAAAGGTCAAAGAGCATCGTGCACTGACCGAAGTCGTTTTGCGCAGGAAAAGCGTCGACCGGCGACAGTCCTTCGTATCCGTCTTTTCCAGAATTAATCTCCGGAAAACGACCCTAAAATCCGTAGACAATTAACAGAGTCTAATATTAGTCTGAACAGTCTACGCACTCAACGCCCCCCTATCCCCTCCCCTTCCCTCCCCACTCTTATGGGGTCGCGCTGGAAGCCAATGACAACGCACAGAAGTATACATGTCGTGTTTAGACATAATAGACCAATCTATAGATTCTAAACGATTAAAAGGCTTAATAGATCATTAGATGCACCGATTATGACGGTCAAGTGTCTGGTCTTTAGAATCGATCTAATGTTCCATTTCTCGCAAAAAAAGAGATTCGACCATTCAATTGCGCGATTCCTATCCGAGGGATGGACGAAGGATGGAAGCGCCAACGTTTTGGAAAAGCTGGACACTCAATAAATTGGACGGACACTTGTTTGAATCTCAGACACCAAAAGAAGATCTCAGGCATGACCCCGTTTACCTTCATTTGACCTCTCTGTTACGTTCTTACCTGCCACAGGTTGCTTCTCATCACCTCAGTTTCGTTTCCCCATGGATACTTCGTATCTATGACAACCGAAAGCAACGGTTACCATAAGCACATGTCCAACAAACGATACTCTATTATGCTAGATAGCGGCGTAGTCAGGAATTTGATTGAGGGTGGGGTTTATAAATATTAACTAGTCATTGCTATTTCAAAATCAAACCATATGTTAATGTGCATGTGAACAGAACATAAAAACGTTAAGGTAGGCTGAATTTTTTTAAAGGGGGTATATATACCGACATACCACTCCGTCGCTACGCCACTGATTCTAGACTCTAGAAATAGGCGGCCTATGCTGTGAGATGAGCAGACTGGGTCTTAGTTAGCATAGTTATGGCCATTGCAGGTGCAGTGGCGTGCAGTGAGTGGTGGTCGCCCGGAGACAAGTCGATAAAAATGGAAAATGTTTGACGAACAAAAAGGTCACCGAGTCAATTTTTGCGCTCCTATTTGGTCGGCGCCCGGGCCACCCCCTCCGCCCCCACCACCACCACCACCACCAGATCCCCTTCTGCTACTGAGTGAATGAATGATTCGCATTGGATGTTGGAAATGTTAAACTCTGAGCTCAGCTGTGACAGTTGATCGTTATAGATTGATCTTCATCGATGGGGACTTTGCCTTCCTTCCCTCCCTCCCTCCCTCCTCCCCCTCCCTCCCTCTCTCCCTGTCTCTCTGCCTGTATCTGTGTGTTCGTGTGTCTTACCGTTTTTTCCTCCTCGTGCCGCGAATTCCCATTCGTATTCGGTGGGAAGGCGTTTGTCCATCCAGACGCAGTAGGAGAAGGCGTCGTAGTAACTGACGTGAACCACTGGATCATTCAACTTATCAGCCACTGAACTCCCCGGACCATACGGCTATACAACGAAACACACAGACACCGCATGCAGACACCACCTATGCCACCTATGTAGACACCACCTATGCCACCTATATAGACACCACCTATGCCACCTATGTAGACACCACCTGCGACGATCGACGCCACGACGATGAGAGAGACAGGCAGAGAGTGAGACAGACAGACAGACAGGCAAACGGACAGAAAGACTGGTGAGTCGCGACCTTAATAGCGTCAGCGTGATGTCCAATATAGGTGAGTGTTGTCACCTGTTGCCAGGTGGCATTTCTGACCGCCTGCCAGATGTCACCGTCCCTGTGTGTCGTGAGACCGTCGTCGACGTGTCTAGCGCTGTCCGTCTTCTGACGACGAAACACCCAACTGTGACCCTCTCGTTCGGCGTCCGTCACGTAGCGAGGCTTGTCGTTCTTGAAAGCCCTGCGCAGTCATTCAGACAACGTCACCAAGCTAGGTGGCCCCTATAGCGTTTAAAGCTCTGGTTACGCCACTGCTGGTGACGCCGGGCGAAAGACGAGTTCCACAGCAGAGGATCTGCATCTGCAGTGGCGTCACCATAGTGAGGGGTGAGGGAGAGGGAAGTGGGGGAGATGAGTCGACAGTGTGCGTGGAATCTATATTTACTACCCTTATAGTGAGTAGTGACGCCCCTGATGAGACAATTAGGGTAATGACCCTCGAGGAATCTGAAGGGACGCTCCTAGTCCCCCCACGCAGATGTCTCCTCCCTTTGGACCGGTGGGATCGATTGATGAGACACTGATGACGTCTGCATTAATAAAGAGGGATGGTCTCTTTCTTGTTCCACTGACCATCGCAGCCGCTGTTCGCCTGTGGCCGAAGCTCAAGAATGGCTGACCGCGTTGCCCTTGTAGGCAGATTCCGTCGGTTCCAAGAGGGAGAGGGGCAGGGAGTTGGAGGCGCCTAGTGAACTTCCAGTGGGAGAATTTTGAACAGCGTTAATTGGAGCTAAACGCTTGAACAATTTTACAATGGCTGCAAAAGACTTGTCGGCAACCACCCTTGCCCCCCACCCACCCCGATGAAGTTCTGCGCGAATCTCACGGTCAGTGACCCTAATGGGGGGCGGGGTCCGGGCCCTCGTCTGTCCCTCGCGTCGATCGGCGGCGGTCAGTAGGCCTACGCCAAATGGCGTGTTAAGAGCTGTTTACATGAAGTCTGCGTTGGTGACGAGATGTCTGTTGATGCTGAACGACTTCACTTGGACATCTTTCGTCGGATATTCTCCCGTCTTCAACAGCGTCCAATCGTTCAGTCCCATTCTGTAGCCACCGCCCTCCAAGTACACGAAGTTACCTACAGCGAAAGAACAACTGAACAACTGGACAGCAGGACAACTGGACAGCAGGACAACTGGACAGCAGGACAACTGGACAGCAGGACAACTGGACAGCAGGACAACTGGACAGCAGGACAACTGGACAGCAGGACAACTGGACAGCAGGACAACTGGACAGCAGGACAACTGGACAGCAGGACAACTGGACAGCAGGACAACTGGACAGCAGGACAACTGGACAGCAGGACAACTGGACAGCAGGACGATGGAACGAAGGAGCGGTCGTGGGAAAATCCGACGACCAGACAATATCGTCTCATTCTCTGGAAGTTTCAAATTTTCCCAACGACGAGTTTTTTGACCAGTTGCTGAACTTGTTGGTATTTCGTGGATGAAGAGCCAGACTGTTTGCCATCCTCCAGACAGCGAAGAGTCAATTGTCCAATCTAGAACGACTTTCCATTGCAGCAGGTAGCTCCTGCGTCATTTTTGGTTTTCTTGGCGATTGATATCCCAACCCCATGATTGGTTGACTCCACCGACATACCCCTAGGCGGCTATAGGCCTAATGCTGGCGTTCATTATTAAACAATTAGCATATTGGGGAAATCGTTGTCTTCTGTGACCAACGATGGCGTAGCCAGCAATCCAGAATAGGGGGCACGTCGACATTTTCAAGTTTGCTAGGGTGAAAATTTTCGACGACCAAAAACAAGTCTTCATGTAGTTCCAGCGATTTCAACTTTTTTAGTTCATATCATCATGCTACCTACTCCCTCCCCCAAACTTCTCAGTTTTGCACAACTCTCACGACAGGGCCCGGCCAGAAAATGCCCTCTGGCTACGCCGATGGTGAACAGGTGTCTAGTTAGAGAAGATGAACGACATTAAGCTTTGATCGACTGATCAGATGGAAATCTACCTCTGCTGAGTTTCTTTCTTTTTCCCTGTTGAGTCTCTTTTGCGGCTTTCATCGCTTTTATTCTTCTGAGGCTTTTGTCGTCCATTTCAACGGCTTTCAATTGCTCCACCGCGGCCACACACACCACCGCCAACACAAACCAATTCAACAACATTTCTCCTCTCTCTCTCTCTCTCTCTCTCTCTCTCTCTCTCTCTCTCAATTAACAAGGATGCGAAACCAATCGACTCCTAAGCAACAACGCCTTCGACTCTCCTTGATATTCTAATGGAAATTAATCCCAATGGATATTTCCATAAATAGGCCTAAAGAGATAAGCCTAAAGAGATAGGCCAAGAAGTAGTCTCTCTACCAGAGGCAACACGTGGCGACGTCTGGCCTACACGAAGACAGACGGAAGGACGGCCAAAGCAAAAGGCTTCGTCTCAACATCAGCCTATACAGTACTATACAGTATATATATATATATATATATATATATATATATATATTGAATTATCTTCTTATTTCATCCATCATCTAGGATGATGATGAGCTTTAAACCTCCATATCTTCCTGTCAAGTGTGTAATATATAGGCCTAATCTACATACATATATATATATACATATTATATTATATATATTATATATATTATGTATATATTATATATATATATAATATATACTGGTATATACATACATATATATACACATACATACATACATACATATGCATTATTATATATATACATAATATATCCAATTATCCAATATATATATATATATATATATATATATATATATATATATATATATATATATATATATATATATATATATATATATATATATATAAGCATATATATATATATAAGCATATATATATATATAAGCATATATATATATATATATGTGCATATACATATACAACCAAAACAGTTGTTGTGTAGCTCCAGCAATTTTAACTTCTTCTGCAGTCCAAATACATACATGTATACATATGTATACATATACAAATATTGTTCTATAATAAATAGATGCTTTGAGTGTCATATAAACATAACCAGACATCAATGTCTTCAGCAAACAATCAAAAGCCAATGTCTTTTATTTTGATTCCTTTCAACAAACAGATCGTAAACACAAAACACAGGTCCTCAGTCTCTACCTAGGTTCACTTGACAGTTTTGCTTTTTATTCAGGTGCACAAAAGCATTGGCATCCATTGGGGGAACATGGCCTCAACTGGTAGCAGGCCAAACGCAAAATCAGTCTCTGCCGTAAACAGACTTTCAACAAGAATTAGGTCGGTTTGACCGGTTGAGCAGAATAACTGGGTCAGTTCATCCAATTCATTACATCGACAAGAGTTCGGGTGTTTGAACGTAGGTGGTGGTCATGATGATAGTTTCGGTGACCCTTTCTTTGTTGGTCTTGGTGAAGAACCGTCTTCTGATTTTCGAGATTCTTCGTCCATCTTTCGATGACGTCTCATGTCGTTCATGATTTTGTCAAGTTGAGCAACTCGCTTCTGTTTGATTCTCGGTTGTTTTGCTGAACCAACTGCAAAATAACGAATCACAGAAAGAGATCTCTAAGATAAATGACAGATATTCAAGTAAAAAATAATCTCTTGGTCAAATCTGATCAGAGACACATCATATGATAAATGCTGATATAATCCAGCGGGATTCCAGCCTATTACTTGCAACATTTCAGAGAAGTATTGATGCATTGTGACAAAAACTAAATCAGCAATTGATGCCTATGAGGTTATCTGACTTTCAGTCGTTCCAAACAACTGAATTTTGTAGCACTACAGTTTGGTCCTTCCTACAGATCCGTGTTCTGCTTCTCTGCTAGTCTTCTGCTGCATTTAAAGTGTTAATGTTTGTCATTGACAGCTGCTAAGAAATACTTTGAAGTTAGAATGGCAGAAGAGTTGACAACTGAAAACTAAAAGGTGTTGTCGTAAATTGTGATAAAGTTTCACAAAGTTGCTGCCACTATTTGAAAAGTTGTTTCTAAGAATTTTTCATGCAACAGTGGTCAGCAATCTACAAGAGAAAGTCAAGCAGCCAAAACAGATGCCTATTATATTATCACTGAAACAAAAGATCTCAGGTGCATGGACAGATAGAGGGCACAGAATAGGAAAGACTCTCTAAATTGGCCAAATGCCAAAGGCACTAACAACCGATCTGCAGCCTTCCTTCTAACTGGCGCCTCAACACACTCTCACAGTTGAGATGCAAACACTTGATTGTGAAAAAGCTTTTTAAAACTTCCATCGTTTAGTTTGACCAAATATAAAGCCAGAAGGTTCAAATCTGTTGCAAGATTTATAGCTACTTAATGCTACATACATTAAACAACAAATGGTTGGCCCCCCATGATTAGAAGTTGCCACCCCAACGGCCCCCCCCCACTTGCCAAATCCTAGAGCCGCCACTGAGTTTGACCAGATATAAAGCCAGAAGGTTCAAATCTGTTGCAAGATTTATAGCTGCAAATTAAATGAAAGAGAAGCAAAGACCACACAACGACCTGAAGCTCTTCTTGGAGTCACTAATCCAGAACTAGATGAACCGTCATCAAAGTCAAATCCAGGAACAACAACTCTAGAAACAGAAATCAATTTAAGCCTTCAACTGAAACAGATTTAACACTGTCATTCTCACTATTTGAATAATTATTAATTAAATCTACGTCATCATTACACGACGCTACGCTCGTCAAAAACTACGACTGTCACATCAATCCATTAAACAAATCACTGGCAAAAGCAAACGCAGTTGTAATTCAGAGAAAACCAAATTCCGAATCTCACTTCTGCTCCGTCATTGGTTCCCTGTTGACTACTTCTGCTTCTTCTGCATTCTCCGTGTTTGGCTCCGGTGTGGGTGACCGCCGTCCAGGGCATTTCCACTCCAATTCCAGCGCTTTTCCATTTGCTATCTTCGTGTAAAACTCAATTATATCGTCTCGTCCTATCTTGTAATTTTCCTCATCACTGCATTCAACAGCCCACTCCTCTTCTTGATCCTCCGTAATCTTCTTCTCCCCATCCACCTCCATTTCTATATAGAAAAAAACAACGTGATCGCATTGTATCAGTCGGGAGCGTTTTGACACCCACACAGGGGTATTGTCTAATACATGTTACAGGTAGGAAATAATCTTTTAAATTATCAAGATCAAACTCAGCGGACTTTTCCTTCCAGTTTTTGTCAGATCAGTGCTAAAAGTTTATCACAATAGCTGTCTCCTCCTGATTAAAAATAATCTCAAAATTGTGTCCAAAATTATTACATTAAAGCATGAAAGAAAATTATTACATTAAAACACGAAAGTCGTGTATTCTACAGCTGCGCTACATAAACCAATAACAATTATCCCTATTCGTTTACCATGAAAGCCGATGCCACAATGCAATGGCTAGCAACTTCTATGTCCAAATCTACTTTTCACTTTTCTGTACGCAGAAAAGACGCGCAGTCTTTAATCATTTCGTTAATAAAGTTAAAATCGATTTATTCCCAATTTTTAATTGTTGTCCTTGTGGACATAATGAGCATTCGTTAATTCTCACCTCAAATATCTAATATTAGAACAGCTAAGCTCCAACTGACTCGTCAGTAAGTAAGTAAGTAAGTTACCCGTGACTTCTATAGTACTTCCAAAGTAGTAATTCCTTATTCCTAGGCTCTTGTACGTACGCATGTAAGTGCACCAAATTTACTGTAGGTCCAATGTGCCAATCCAACAGCTAGGCGGCCCAGTGGTGGCTCCAGAATTTGTTTGATTGATTAATTGACTGATTAACTGATCAATCGATTGGTTGACCCTTCCCGTCTGACCTAGCTGGCTCATATTCGAATTGAATTTGATGTGCCATCAGTTTATGTCTAGGCAATATGATAGTAGTAGCGCCATAGAAGCTCATCATCACCACCACCTTCATCATCATCATCATCATCATCATCATCATCATCATCATCATCATAATTGCTCTCTGTCAACTCATTAGTGACAATAGCTAGTCAGAAAACATTTCCAGACCTTTGTGTCCGATATGTTAGTTTCTTCCTTCTACAATTAGGCCTATATCTCAAATCTCGGTCTTTTCAAGTGTCCTGTCTTGGCCAAATTTCTCTTTCTCATATTATAGATTATGGAGTGCCTCAAGGATCTGTTCTCGGGCCTGTACTGTTCAGCCTTTACACCACACCACTTTCATCTCTAATTAATTCCCTCAAATTAAACCACCAACTCTATGCCGATGACACTCAGCTATTCCTTTCCTTCTCACCTCTTTCATTCAATGCTTCTATTATTGAGCTTGAATCTGCATTCTCGTCAATCTCTGCATGGATGTCATCTAATCTCCTCGCTCTCAACCCATCTAAGACAGAGTTTCTTTTAATCGGACTACCCCAACAACTCAAAAAAATTGACAATCCTAAACTAGTTTTGGCTCCTGACACCACAATTATCCCTGTTCCAACTGCTAGAAATCTCGGATTCAAATTTGACTCTTTTCTAAACTTCGAATCACAAATCTCCCAACTTTCAAAAGCCTGCTTTATTCATATTCGTGACCTTCGTCGCCTACGTCCTTGTCTTGATATTAAGACTGCATCCACAATCGCCACCTCTATAGTCCACTCCAAATTAGATTACTGTAACTCCCTCTACTATAACCTTCCCAAAGCCTCCATCAACAAATTGCAATCAATACAAAATGCTTTAGCTCGTGCTGTTACTATGTCACCTAAATTCTCCCATATTTCACCCATACTAAAATCATTACATTGGCTTAAAATAACAGAACGTATCCAATATAAGATAATAACACTTACACATAGCTCACTTCAGTCATCAAAACCTGTCTACCTTAGATCACTATTAACCCCTCAGCCTCCTCGACCCACACGTTCGTCATCTCATCTCACTCTGTCACGCCCGCTAAATCAGTCATCCCTGAAAATTTGCAACCGTGCCTTCTCATATGCTGCACCTGAACTCTGGAACTCGATCCCAGCTTCCCTTCGCACACTTGGACACTTTAAAACAATAAAATCTGATTCCTCATTTCCTATAATTCCCGCACTATCTCCTCAAGTCTTCAGGTCTAAGCTTAAATCCTTCCTGTTTCTGAAATCATTTCCGCCATAGCTGTAACAACCTAGCCTCACTGCCCTTCGGATATTGACTATTGCCTGGCTGATCCCACACCTTTCCTATAGCTATTTTAAGAGAGGCTGAGCGCCTAAGAATAAGCAGCTACTGTTGTGCTGCTCTCCAAGGCGCTATAGAAATCCACGAGATTTTACTTTACTTTACTTACTATTGTCATTTGTTTTTCTTTCAAATCTTCTATTATGTTGTGTATCCAAGATTGATCTATTAAAGCGATCTTGTATTAAATTGCCCTTGTAAAAATGGCGAATTTGTATCGCTGCCGAGAGGTCTAGTTACAGACAGTATTTAGATCGATGGCAATGTGCTAGCTATTAGACATTGAGTACAATAATATTTAGATATCCTTTTTAAAATTTATTTAGGCTAAACATTTGCATTTGTGTCTTTATGTTTTTAAAGTCCACAAAGAATAAAGAAAAAAGTATTATTTAATTACTTTTTAGAGGCATTAAAACCACAAAGCATTGTATTTAATTATGTTTTCTTCATTTTATAGCGGGGTTATTCTATCTGCATTGGGTCTAGTAATAAACAAAGTTATAAAATATTTTGAAATACATATATATCCAGTTTTTTACACTTCTTTATTTACTATTATTTTAAATACTAATAATTGAAAATAGCACCGTAGCTTGCTAAAATGAAATTAAGACTTCTTACCTAGTGCTATTTTTATTTTAGATCAACCCGACATTTGGTCAAACTATATTGAATGCAATGATATTATAAAATACATAATAAAATTGTATTATTTTTCACCTGGAATTCCTATTTTTATCAACTAAAATTTAAACAACATTAAGGAATGCGTATGCTGATTGTTTGAGCATTTTGACTATAAATTATTCCATCTAATGAAATTTATTCATTTTGGAAGAGTTTTGTAGCGCTCCTTTAACTAGTCAAGATTTCTAACTGCGCAACTTAAAAGTAGACCGGCAGTCCAATGAGTTCATTATAATGCATGCCTCGGTCATGCAGGGTGTTCTTAGAGGTTCGCACACAACTTGACACAAGGCAGATCCTACCTGAAACTCTCTAAATCAATTTTATTATTTTGTAAGACAAAAGTTGTATGCAAAAGTTTATTCCGTGCAGTGGCGTATTTACCATTGGGCCATTTGGGCCATGGCCCCCCTTTGGTCTTACCCTGACAAGCAAAAAAAGCTCGTCAACTTTTTTCAAAGTTGTAACTTGTCAGGTCGAACGTGTCTGGCCCCCTTACCAAAATTCTAAATACGCCACTGATTCCGTGTATATGGCTATGAACCTTAAAATTGGACGCGAGAAAGGTCGTATCATCGCATGCACAGTGGCGTAGCGAGGTAAAGTGCCGCCCGGGGCGAAAAATGCCGTCTTTTCATTAAATTCTTGACAGGCAAAAAAACCTTATCGCAACTTCCTAAAAAATCATATGCAAAAAGGGTTTTCTCGAAAATGCCGCCCCTGGAGCAAGTGCCACCTGGGGTGGTTCGCCCCCACCGCCCCTCTCGCTACGCCACTGCGTATGCATGATAACTCGTCTCTGGTGAGAGTTTGGAATAATGGAGCTAAATGATCGCAGAAGATGCATGAGCGACGCGTCAACAAAGGCACACAGAGTTATTGCTTTCAAGTGACGACGGCCAACTGTCCTGTCCTCTGATGTGCAGACGAATAATTATTAATAACCGCTGACCAGTTGAACCGATACGAAGAACGATGCGATCAATGCAAATACATTGATCATTGTCGATCTGTTGGAACCCAGCTGTAATAAGAAAATAAGAGATTCAAAGTCGTAAAATTGGGAGACAATAATTGTGTTAACAGCAACATCTTTCGCATTGAACGTTTGTGGATAAAAAAGCAATTAGATTGCCATCTGCCAAATTAGATAGAACGTTGATCCTACACTGTGCTAAAATCAGTTACGAACGGACATGAAAAGTGAATCATCTTGTTCGCTGAGGAATTATAGGTAGGCCTAATGGTCTGCAGTGCTACGGTTGACGATTAGGCCTATAAATAAACGAGGCTCAGAAGGAAACTGAATTACAGTTGCAGTAGGCCATTGAACATAGGCCCATTAGCAGTGGCGGCTCTAGGATTTGGCAAGTGGGGGGCCGTTGGGGTGGCAACTTCTAATCATGGGGGGCC
Source organism: Metaphire vulgaris (assembly GCA_018105865.1). Classification (NCBI taxonomy): domain Eukaryota; kingdom Metazoa; phylum Annelida; class Clitellata; order Crassiclitellata; family Megascolecidae; genus Metaphire; species Metaphire vulgaris. The sequence goes on from CM030864.1 coordinate 12,934,638, forward strand.
AACCTTTGTTGTTTAATGTATGTAGCATTAAGTATAGGGTCCCAACTTGGGGGCACTGGGGGGCAGGCACTCAATAGGGGGCACGGGCCCCCTGGCTCCTCCGGTGGAGCTGCCACTGCCCATTAGGCCTACTGTCGGCCCAATGTGCCAATGCAACATCTAGGAGGCGGGCGCCCATGCAGTGGTAGCTCCAGAATTTGGCAAATGGGGGCCTTTGGGGTGCCAATTGCTAAGCACGGGGCAGCTATTTGTTGCTATAGGTATAGGTAGTAAGTATAGGGGTCCCAAGTTCCCAACTGAGGGGCCAGTGCACGGGCCCCCATGTGCATGGAGTCGCCACTGAGGTCGACGGCCTGATCAATTTGTGAGCGAGTGATATATCTATGCATATATAATAATTATAGGCCTGTATGCTAATATAGGCCTATATATAGGTGTTGGTGTTGCCTTGATGTGGTAGTTGCATAGGTCGCCGGTGCAGCATTCGAGGCAGCTCCAGTCCCTGGTGGAGCTGCGGACGCAGTTTTCGTTGGTGATTCTGCTTCGGTAGAAACATCCGGCGGTCGTGTCGCAGCCCTTCGTTATGTAGTGGACGCGTTGGGCGCGAGAATAGAGCTCCTTCGCTTCAACGATACACAACATCACATGTCGTCGGTCATTGCTCATGCAGTCTCCCTATATAGCCTACAGTCCCTACACCTATTTGCCCTACGGAGAGCATGCATATACGGTCCTTTTAAAGGACGCTAACAGAGCAGCCATCGATCGCCGGGACCTCTGTTAATTGTCGCTGCCTGTAGTCAGTTGAAGCGTTTTAGGCCTATCAATATTTAGGCCTAAACAGATTCCATCGGTCTATTTGTAGCTATATAGGCCAATTGGCCTAACTGACTCTGCGTCTGAAAAACCTGACAGAGTTATCTGTCATAAGCCAGATTTATTAACATCTATAAGATTAACAACCGGTCAGAACCTGGAATGCAGAACAGAGGAGGAAACCAATTATTGGTTTCATGCACTGACATTTTACTCATATTAGTCTATTTCAGTGGCCAATTAATGGCTCGCGGGGCCAATTTATTTGGCCTGCCATATAAGTGTAGTCAACCGCCTTGCTAAAAAGCAGTTGGGGATCGAGCTACTAGTTCTATCGATCAGTATTTCTACCTAGGGCCTACTAACTGCCACTATAAGCAGTCGCCCTTATTAATTAACTGTTGTTGTTGATAGAATCTGCCCACCGTAGAAGCTGACGTGAGAGGCACACGTGTCCTGGTAGGCATCGCAAGTGACGAAGTTCTTAGTGCATGGCGTTCCGCCGTTGTGGTTCTCCTCTGAGCACGAATAGCAGTTCAATCCGTCCACTGTGCATCCGAACAGAAAACAATCCGTATAGGCCTACGTCTCTGTATAATAAGCTGTCTCAATCAATTTCACTTCCATGCTGAGTTCATTGCTGGAATATTATAATGAGTTCCAAAATTCAAGTAAAAATTTGCGTTGACTTTCGCTTTGATCCGTTTGTTTTCCGCAACTAATTAGCGCCGCTAATTAAGTCAACTCATCGTTCGAAAATGAAAATTGTGAGAATCTCGCTTGAAGTTGAAACCATTTACTGTAGGCCCATTGTAACCTTAGACGACTAAACAGTACGTGAACCTCTTGATTATTAGGCCTACCTAATAGAGTTGAGCGCCTGTCTACAGTATATAACGTATAGATCTATATTAATTTTGTTACCTGTAAATATGCTTCCACAGATGAGCGTTACCAGCACAATCATTGATCTGGCCATCGTTTCCTCTCCTTGATCTCTCTCTTTTTCTCTTTTACTATTTGAGGGTTTTAAATGTCAAACGCTGAACTTAAACTCAGTTCCTCTGGGAATTCTACACCAAGCGAATAAAAATGCCACGATTATTTGGAAGACAGCGAATTTCAGCACAGGTCAACATTTACGATCGTTATAAGTCCAGCGTATATAGCCACTGCCGCTATTAACTTATTACTCATCGACTGATCGGCGAGGTAGTAGGTACTAACCGCGTATCTTAAAGTCTTATCTTTGCCGTGGACTTTCATCGATTCGAGTAAACATTTGAGATAACGAGTATCTACTGAATCCAAGTAACCGAGCATTGGCGCCGGATCCTGGAATTTTCAAAAGAGAGGACTGATCGAATGATTGATTGATCCAAAGGCGGCAGGTTATGCGGTTGCATCTCCAGCAGACGCCATCATTTGTGTTAGACCACAACTGAGACGATTCTCATTAAGATATTCACTTGTAGACAATCATTGGCCTTACCCAAAGCGCACTTTAGAAATAACGGCGCTAGAGAAACACTTGATTGTTGTGTAGGCCGCAGCCGCGTTGCATTGTGGGAAGTACTTTGCTGCTTCTGTTTATTCAGGATGTTAAGAAATTTTGTTTATTTGAGAGAAATTCCGATTAAATGAAAAATTGTTAAAACAAGAAACGAACGATACATTTCGGTGCGTTCATTTGAGATTCCTATTAGCTGCTGTTTAGTCTCTGGTTCTTTATTTGCAGTATATGATGGTCATATTTTGTCATTGAATATCAGAGGGAGGCGGAGAAGGAGGGGTTGGATAGTAGTTGTCGAATTGTGAAACTAGACGATTGGCAGTTTCCGATCTTATGTTTTTTCCATACGATCTTTGCATTTTGGCCAGAAGAACAATTTTTCTGGTATATTTTGGCTGCAATTTAGCCCAGATGAGTCACGGTCCTTCCCAGATATATTTTTACACCCCCTAACACCCCTCCCAACACCCCTCCCAACACCCCACCCCAACACCCTCCCCAATTTGAGGTCGACACCCCAAAATTTGGTAATGTGACAATAATAATCATCTTTATTCGTGACAAGCACAGCATAAAAAAGTAGTACACAACCAAGGAAACACAAATCAACTGAACAAAACTAGATAATAAAAAAATAATAAAATAAACCTAATAATAAACAAATAAACTAAGCACAAACAATGGTATGCATACAAAATGCATACTAATTAGCTCAGGACGCCCCAATTTGAGGTCGGACCCCCCCCCCAAATTCACAATCCTAGAAATATCCCTGGTCCTTCCCAAGCCTCCGGGCTCATAGGGCGACGCTGATCTCCGTTTCTAAGACCCTCAGCCAGGCGTGTAGTGTCATGGATTTGGGGCTAAGGCGTCGCGTAATTGTTTAAATGAATGTTGTATTGATTGCATATTCTATTTAAGCAATTTGAATATTCAAGGAAGCATCACTTGTTTCTGTTTAGGCGCTGATTCCAAATGCCATTCTGGTCCCATATTTTGCTTTCAATAAGTTGCCTTCGTGGTATTTAGTCTCAGATGTGTTTGTGCGTGTATGTGTGTGTGTGTGTGTGTGTTTGTTTGGAGGAAATCCTTAGCACTGATGTTGCAATTGAAATTTTGTCCAAGTTCATTCCGTGATTGCATTTGCAATTTTAGTTGGTTTTGTTTGTCAGGCGGTCGTTTGTTTTGCAGTTACTTTCGGTTGGAAATGGCCAATTTCAGTGACTCATCCTCCAGGCATTTGAAAGTCACTCGAGCAGCGCCCGGTCAGATCAAATCTACTTCTTCCGAAATGCAGGTAATGAGGAAAGTTACAGCAACTTCATTTCTGAAGGTAGACAGGTGACAGTGGCTGAACTGACATTATTGGTTGATTTTCATTTCTGTGCCTTTGACTGATCATTCCAATTGAATTGTTAGTCTTCACAGACCAGTCATGTTTCAAAATACTTCTTTATTTTGTTCTGATATTATGGTTCTTTCATAGTTCTATTCTTGGCTTTCTGTAGTAGTATCCAATAAGAATAGGAAATGATCTATGACTGAAGAAGAGAGGCTAAATTGAGATCCTTTGTTTGACTGTCACAGGGCAAAGGTGAGTCTGACGGCAGCGCAAGGAAGGAGCTTTCTCGCAGGCCTTCCTATCGGTATGATCAGCTTTTGTATTCTTTTTACACTTTAGGAGCTTTGGCCCTTTTGATAGAATTTGTTAAAAAGTTATTCCCTAAATGAAATGTTGTTTTTCTTTCTAGTTTTGTTGTTAAATAGCAATGGAGGGGCTTTTTATTGGTTTTCAACGCCTACGACATCTGTCATTGATTTCGATCCGTGCACTTTTTCCAGTGGATTAAATGGCTAATGAGCATTCCTTGAAAACTTTGTTATTGAATTGGGCTGTTGGTTTTTTTGAGTGAACATATTTTCATGGGGATATTTTGAGAGATTTAGTGACTTCACAACAGATGCTCAACCTGGATGGAATATTTTATGACTTTGATGAAGTACTTAACATTATTTTTCCAAATTAATTTTATGAATCTTAATGTTACTGCATTTCATGCAGATTGATCTTTATCGTTGGTAATTTACTCTCTGTTGGATCAGACAAATTGGAATCAGTCAGTTTAGAGTTTAAAATTTTAGTTTAATATTTGATGCGGCTGCATCAATTTTTGCTATTTTTTATTAGAATTTCTAAAAAGTAATTATTTTATCAGGTAGTCTTCCTGGTTCTTTTTTATTTTAAAGCTTTGTTTTTTGTTTTTGTTTAGGAAGTTACTTGATGATCTGACTGATGATCTGAGCGACTACATGAACAAAAACACTCGAAACAATTCTAATGATAACCATTTGACACAAGACAGCAATGATGACAACAACAATGATGATGATGACGATGATGATGACGATGATGATGTGACTACAGTCGGTGCGGTTTTCCTCCTCAGTCACTGATGTTGTATTTGGTCATCATGCAGAATGATTGTCAGTTGTCATTACGAGATGTTTGGCGTTGATGTGTTATTACAACTTAGGCTCTTGTCACAGCCATTGACTCCTCTGTGAATGCATTTCTTTAGGCCATTCGTATCGATTCACTTCTCGAAACAGCAAATCTGATTCTGGAATTCAGTGTCTAAGAGTGAACGTACCGTCATCAAAGGCAGGCTCTGTTGTTCAGTACACTCAGGGACCGGACGGTGGCCAGTTCTTCATTCCAGGTACTTGTTGCAACAGAATACTTGGAATACTTATTTATGAAACATCATAAGAAGATTTCCAGTAATTTTTCTTTTATGATTTAATTGGATTTGATGCTTTTATCTTCATCACTAGAATAGTGCTAGAGGTTGTGATAGTGTTTGTTTCTATTATTGTCGTAATGTTTTTGTTGCCTTTTGCTATTATTTTGTTCTATTCTCATCTTGTTGTGATCTTTTGATTTCTTATAATATTTCTAAGTTAAGTCTCTTAACCTCCTAAGTTCAGTCTAACTTGTGTGTTGTTCATGAATTGTCTTTCTTTTTATTAATCTTGAATTGATTTTGAATTAAAGACTGACGTTGGTGACAGGTTTTGTAATTAATAATATTATTGTAATCATTATTCTTGCTATATCAGCAACTTTTACACCACTGTTAGTGATGTTTTCCAAAGAGAAGCCTGTTGTCTTTGTAATTCAGTGTTTGGGAGGTTCCTTAGGCAGGTTGGATGGATGGATGGATGGATGGATGGATGGATGGATGGATGGATGGATGGATGGATGGATGGATGGATGGGAATTGCATTATGGTTGGCCAGTTGTACGATGATCATTTCGTGTCTTTGTTTTGCACTACTGACATCTAGATGGCAGCGGTTGGTATCGGCTCCTATCAGAGGTTTATTGATTTATTTCTGATGTGTTTAGAAAGAGATTTCATTTGAAATGTTTTATGTTTGACCTATTCGCAGTCGACCAACTTGGTTCGTCCGATGTCTTGTCGCTTCGACCGGGCATCATGGTCGGCAGAGACGAAGTAGGCTTCAACAGCATTGAACAGGTCATGGAGGACGCAGCGCGCAAAAGGGAAATTCGTCTACTCAAAAACAAGTAGATTGTCTGGATTTTTGTCTTTAATTGCATTGTATCACAATATTTTAATGTTTAGAAATCTCTTTGTACTTAACTAGTAATTAATAAGTCTTTTTGTGTTATATTTGTGTTGATTTGCATGCTGTAGCATTGTTCGAATGTAATTTTTTTTGGCTTCATTATTTGGTCAGATTTTTTTTACTCATCATCTGATGATGCTTGTAATAATGCCCTTGTTTATAATGAGCCAATGCTCAGTCTTCAAATGTGGCACATGATGTGCTTCCAAAAAGAAATACAAGCCATACAATTAGTTATCATCAATTATTTCCATTGCGGCCATTGAGTTGGAACTGTTGGAGCTTTGTATGATGATGATGATGATGATGATGATGAGTTTTCTCTTGAATATTCTTTTCATTTTTGCATCATGCTTAAGGAATTTGTTTCAATTAGGGAGGCTGCAAAAGAATGTCGGAGAAAGAAGAAGGAATATGTGAGGTGTTTGGAGAATCGAGTTGCCGTGCTTGAGAACCAGAACAGAACGTTGATAGACGAATTAAAGTCTCTGAAGGAACTCTATTGCCAGAAGGAGGTTCGCAGCTGATGACGTCATCTGGACTGTCCTTGTCTTTTGACGATTGACCCTTTGCCTTCGATAGTTTCTGGTGCCGCTCGAGCAATGTCGATCTGTGAATCGTCTTTTTATGGCTTTTCTAAGTGAAGAATGTTTCTAGTGAATTGTTTTTTGCATTTTGTACATTGCAGAGATTGTGCAGAAATGTGAACAAATCTATTTGCGCAGAATATTTTTGTACGAGTGTGTTGACAATTGAGAACTGCTCTGTTTTAATTAGATAAGAAATTCATTAACACTGATGTCTACTTTCAGTTTGATGTCAATTGCTGTCTGAATATGACGATTATGACGAATAGATTGGAAAATGGGTTGAGATCTGTTTGATCCTCTTACCTTTAACAGTCGTATGAGATTCTCTTCCCCTTCAGTTGAAGGGCACTCTTTTCAAGATCTCTTGGGTTGCATGCCTTTTCTTAAAGACATCTCTCTCTCTATTTTATATATATACATATATATATATATACATATATATATGTATATATATATATATGTATATATATATCCTAAGAGCCAATTACTATTGGACTTGTCCACTGGATAGATCATCATCACACTTCTTGCTCATGAGCATCACTTTGCTGACGCTGGAGAAGTCTTTTTATTTGGTCTTTTACTTAAATGATTTGATCATTGTATTCTTTCAGTCTAAAGAATGTCTCTGCGTTGTGGATGAACTGATTTTAATTTGTATACTATTGTGTTTAGTCCTGTAGTGTTCTAAAATATAGTAAATAAGTGAAATTGTGGTCATGTTAAATGTTAAAAGTGCCTGATGTCATATTAGGCACATGATTTGACTAATGATCTTGGAGTTGACCACCAGAATTCATTGTCTCTATCTTCTTCCTTAGGTGCCCTGTATCTCTACGTTGGCGACCATGGACCTCCACGCCTCCCTTTCGTTTGTAGATTGTATTAGCTCCGCTGTTGATGTTACATCTTTCATGTCACACAGCAGTCTTTTGATAAAAGTCATTCTATGCTTTCCTCTTGCTCTTTTTCCCTCCTTCACCTTTCCAGTTGCCTCTATATGTATATAGTATGTGAAATTTATATTTCGTTATTTGGTCCGTTTTTTTACTCGTCATCTGACGATGCATGTAATAATGCCCCTGTTTATAATGTGCCAATGTTCAGTCGTTCAAGGTTATGAATTCTGGTGGTCAAACTCCAAGGTGATTGGTCAAATCACTTAGTCAAAAAAAGTCAAAGTCCTTCCCGAGCCACAGGCTCATAGGGCCACTTAGTGGGTAGCATAAAAGTATTTCTATGGATTGTTTCAATAATACCATACTTTTCGCTAGGAATTTAAAATCTTATTTATTTAGACTTGGATATGATTGATGTGTGTACCAGTGGCGGTTCCAGGAATTCTTGGGGGGGGGGGGTGAACAAAATTTCTTGGAAGTTGGTTGGGGATGCAAAGTGAAGAAGAAAAACAAGAAAAAAGGTCATTGTTAGTAGTGTTTTGCTCACTAAATGTTAAAAACCTTGCCGAAAAAGGCTGACAAGCAAGAAAAAGGTCATTTGCAGTATTTTTCACTATTTTTTTTTTGAAAACTTGCATAGAAATAGGCTGACAAGCAAAAAAGGTCATCCAGTTGCAAGATATCCACCAGCTGCAACTCAAAGTCAGTGAATGTGTGACCAGTTATTGCCAGGTATGAGTGCATTCGCCTGTCCATAAGTCCTTGGTGAGTGACATGCTGCTTGCCTTTGCAAAGTGAGCTAACACTCGTTCTTCAATGCTTTTCCTTGGCTTTGGAAGCAACTTCTGTGTGAGACGTGACCTTGATGGCAGTGCATATTTGGGTTGAATTGCAGTCATGAATTCTCTGAACCAATCAGCTTCCACAATCACAAAGGCAGCTAGCTGCCCTTCACGATGAGATTCTGGAGAAGCAGGTGCGTGATATGCTGCTGCTCCAGATGATGACTACTGACTATTTAACGTGAAACCCTAAATGAAATGTGTACAATCTGATAAGCCATAATACATGTACTTATAATATATAGTGGTCTCGAAAAATTTCCGAGACCAACTCATCATGACCGAGACCACCAAGGCCTTAGCTGTCGAGACCAAGACAAGACCACAAAAATTCGAGACCAAGACTGCAGTCTCGAAGACTACATCCCTGATCTTTTGTAGTCCACTTTGCGTGAAGGACATGAAATCGACGTCGTCAGCAAATCTCTCATGGATGCCGATTCCCCTCCTTATCCTCCTCTGGTCACTCCATTGCTTGCGCTAGCAGTGGTTCTCAACCCTCTTTGCCTCGCAGGCCACTTTGAAGTTCAAAAATTTCTCGCGGACCATCACGCAGTGGCGGCTCCACCGGGGGGGCCAGAGGGCCGTGCCCCCTATTGAGTGCCTGCCACCCCCAAGTGCCCCCTCCAGTTGGGACCCTATACTTAATGCTACATACATTAAACAACAAATGGTTGGCCCTCATGATTAGAAGTTGCCACCCCAACGGCCCCCCACTTGCCAAATCCTAGAGCCGCCACTGCGGACCACCTGATAAATTGAGCAGTCATCTGCTCCTAAAAAGCGATGTTTCATGTAATTTGTACCTTACCACAAATTTACGGAAAATTTCCAGAAAAGTACCGCTACATTTCCGGAAAAATTACGCAGGAAATTTTCGGACTGACGGTCAGTGACGGACTCCCAAGTAGGGCTGCGCCGAGTAACTCGAGTAACGCGAGTACTCGACTCCAAATTGGAGTCGAGTAATTTTTTTGGAGTCGAGTACTCGCATAGAATAACTAAATAAGAAATAGAATAGATAAATAAAGAATAACCAGAGAATTTCATTAAAATTTGGCCTACCATTATTATCGGCAAAATAGTTTCTGTTCTGTAACTTCTGTTATACTACACTTGAATACGCTTCAATATCCGAAAAATTGATATGTAACTGTATCTAGCGCTCTGCTTTGGTTAAATGAGGGCCATGACGCAAAAATCATGTATTTCCGGTTTTACGCGAGTACTCGAGTACTCGCTAAGCTACTCGACTCCTACTCGACTCCTAAACTACTCGGTTAGCGCAGCCCTACTCCCAAGTCCCAACCTGTGTGCGTGTGTGCTTGAAATATATTTAAAAGGTCCAGCGGCAACAGATAATAGCTTTAGGATCTTTGGTTTGTCTAAGAGCAATGGCGGTGTCGTGTTTATTAAAGAGATTAAAGAATTTCGATGTTTTCCAGAGATCTCTCTACGCAAGAAATTCACTTAATTCGTTAACAACGACGACCACTGAAGATGATAAAGAGGTTCTTAGGACGGAGGAGGAGGAGTTGAGAGACATATCGCGGATGCCTCGGCGTTACCGTGATCGGATGAGTCATGTGCTGAGAGCCCCTGACACTCCGGATGACTACACGGAGATGCATCTGAGCAGAGCGGCGAAGAGGAAGCTGTACGGACACTTCGGCTGCCGCGGAGGCATCGACCCGGGGCTGCTGTGGCCGTCTGCAGAGGAGCTCAAAGAAACGCTGCTCTTCGAGGCCGAATGGGAACCGAGTCTAGAGGAGAGATGGACGCGACTGAGGCAGACGAGCGACGCACTGAGAGAGGAGAGAAGGCAAAAGTAAGTGGACGCTTTCGTTCTCAGTCTAATCCAGCATTAGCTTAGGCACAAGAGACCCCGAGTGGGATAATAATAATAATAATAATAAAATAATAATAATAATAATAATAATAATAATAATAATGATGATGCACTTTTATAGTACCATTTATAATACTTTTTAAAGCAGAGGTGTCAAGACTTTTTGGGCGGCGGGCCAAATGACTTGTCTTCCATGTACTCGCGGGTCAAATGCAAAAATGTTTGCCAATATTATATTCCAAAATCTGAGCTATCTAAAAATCTGAAGGAAAATGAGGAAATTACTAAAGGCCATTCATCGTCATCACTGACTTGCTCATTGATTGAGTGTTCGATTCTCTGCCCTGCGGGTGTTTTCAGGGGTGAATAAACCGATGTTGAGTGGTGTGAGATCCAATCATAGCTATTAGGCATTTAGGATAAGACGATTATTGAAGCATATGCTTATTTGAAATAAATTTCTCAGTTATTGAGTTGTTTTCTCTTCAGACAAAAGACTGTTGAAAGTCAAATGTCGAAGATGCCGCAATACATTCAACAGTACCGTGAGCGCCAGACAAAGGCAGAGGCGCAGGAGAGAAGCCTTGAATCAAAGCGAAAGGCACTTCTAGAAGAAGCTCGAGATTATTTTGGTTATGACATTGACCCAAGGGACCCAAGGTTTGAACAAATGAAAGAAAAGAAAGAAGAAGAGGAAAAGAAATTGAAGAAAAAGAAGAAAAAAGAAGAAAAAATGGCAAAATTTATGGCTTCTTTGAAATAACATTTAGATGCTGAATCTTTTCAAATTGTTGACGTACAAATGCAATCTCTCTTTTGCAGGGAACAGATCATTGAAACATAACAATGAATGCTTTTACTTTTAACTTTGATGTAGATTATGTTTAGAAAGCCAAAATATCATTTTGAATCAAAAGGTAAATCTCAGTAGTTTATGATTTGAAAAGGAAAATGTTGAGGATAGGTGAGTTTTAAGAAGTTTTTGTTCTTCATCTGATTGTGTTACTGTAATGCTATCATTGACAATGAATCAAACAATTCAAAGCATTTTCTTTATTTTTCCGTTTTACAATTATAATTCCAGATCTAAGGTCAGACACCTCAAGGCTACTAAATAAAAGGACTGGAATCCATCTTTTGCCTCCTCATATGTTGTGTATAGCTCTTCTCTGAACCCACAACTACAGTGTAACTTGTATTTTAAAGGTGATGGTAGTGGTGGTGATGATGATAGTGGTGATTATGATGATGATGATGGCTGTAGCAATTTTAAGAAAATCTGAGGACAAATTTTGGCCTAATTCGTGTAGAATTTGTCAATTTATCTAGTAAAACGATATCTCTCAATTGCTTAATATGGTTGACAAAGACTTCTTCGTCTCAAAATCCAAAGGAGAAGACTACAGTGGTTTGGACATGTGACAAGAATGGGAGAAGAAAGACTGTCTCTGAGAGTTCTGCACTGTTATATTGAGGGAAACAGAAGCAGAGGAAGACAAGCCAAGAGATGGATAGATAACATAAGAGATGATGCTGGAAATTCAAAATCTGAACTTGGAAGAAGCAACACACTTGGCAAGAGACAGTTAGAACTGGAGTCATCTCGTATCAAACTCATCGTCATCATAGATCAGTGGTTCTAAACCCGTGGTGCGTGGACCAAAAGTAGTCCGGGAGAGGGGTCTAGTGAGCGGTAAATTCTGAAAAAACGTTAATAAAAATTAGATATATATTTTCCATGTCAGTGGCATAGCCAAGACAGGTTAAAACTGCCTTGGGTGCCCAGACCCAAAATTTTTAGAGCAAGCACCACAATTGAGTAAGGTGATCAAAAAACACCTGGACTAAACATCGTTGATTTTTGAGAAATTTGAAGAAAAATTGATGTCTGCAATTTGCTCAGATTTCGCAAGAGAATTGTAGGGGCCTTGCAGTGATGCCTTTGCACCAGAAATTTCAGCCGTATTCACCTCAAATCTGTCGATTTTTCTACTTAACGATTTATCCTTTTCTCTTGGTATAGATGACAAATGCTATATAAAAACTAGCAAGAAATCGAAGGGCCCCCGGTCGAGAGATACGGTAGATCTAATTGCAGCTTCTTAGAAGACATCGAGTGGGCTTCAATTTCCTTTCAAATGATGTGAGTTTCAAGAGAATTGGAGGACACCTAATTTTTCCGATCAAAAAACACCTGGACTAACTGTATACCTGACATCTATCCAATTGTTCATTCATAGATACCATACATCCATCCAATTATACATCCACCCTTTCAATCATCCATCCATCCATTATCTTTGTCGTAATTCCTCCGTGTCTCATTTACTACTGGAATGAGTGGAATCAAGAGGTTGATCTAGTGTAGCCTCAACTGTCTTAAAATATTTGTCCATGCAAATCGAATGTTAAACATGGCTCTTGCTGATGTTGATGATGGTTGGTTCAATACACAACCATTAATCCCTAGAGATATTTCATCTTGGTTCAATTCTCAAGGCCTTAGATACTGTGACATTGAACAACACATCAAAATCCTCAGCATATCGAAATGTCTGGCATTTTTGTAGTACAGGTAGGCCTATCTGTTTTGTTTGCAGTATCTTTTGTAACATGTTTCCCTGTTGAAAATTGAACGAGAAACTCGAATTTATTAGAAAGACCTTAAATAGAAAAATTCTAACCCCAATCAAATGACCGATAGGTGATGGTTTCTACTTCTGCTTTAGTCTTTCTTAATAGAAGTAAATTTTGGTCAAAATAGGCTCACAGCCCATTAACATCACAGGAGAAATTGCTTCACTTATTCAAGAGGACAAAGAATGAGATTACTCAAGAAGGAAACCATAATGGATGGTTCTCACACACGGAAGGTCCCACTGAACAACTCTAAACCCTGCTATTAGCTCTATTATTATTATTCGAGAGTTAGAAGAAGACAGCAGTTTCTTTGTAAAAAAATTACCATCAGGGGAGGGGAGCAGTGGCAAATACTGTATAGTTTGTGCTTAGCGATGAAAGAAAGTGTCTGATGGTTTCTGCTTATTAATGAAAACATGATTGAGTAAAATCTGTTACAAATTGTTCAGCCTTAGTGAAAGGTGGTCATTATAAAAAGTTCTCTCAAAAGAAAAAGAGTCACCAACTTTCAAAATACAGAACTGTCTATTGCACACAATTTTATCAGCAACTTTTAGAATGAGCAGTCTCAACAATAGGGTCACTGTTTCTATATCTCCATGACATTATAGAAAGCCATTATACAGAATGTGCATTTTCCTGAATCCAAAATACAAGGACTGAACACTGAACAATCAGCCAAGCCACGAACATGTTTGATCTGCAAACTGATTTGCTAACAAACAATTTTCAGAAACAGACCAAATAGAACGCATTGAGACGTAGAAAAGAACAGCTCATCCGTTGATTTCAATTCTGACAAATAATGTTTCATCATTAATTTCATCATTCCCTCTAAATTTTGTTGAGTGTGCGCGGAAAAGTATAGTGCCTGAGCGGCACACTTTCATGTCTGAGCACCTGAATTGTTTCACAGATGTCACCCAAGACAAACCACAACAAAATCAGTGTTTTTTGAATCTCAAAATCACTGCGCGGTGGGTGGAAATTGCGACCCGCATTTGAGATATCTATCAGATATCTGACTGCTTTAAAGGTTTGAAAATCTATAAAATGTATAGCCACCATTATTATATTTTGCAATATAGACACATTAATAGGGTGGAAAGTGACGGATTTTGAAGGTTCTAAATAGAAATTTGGGTGAAATATTGACATGAATTTTTGGGTTGCTCGAAAATTTTTCATGTACATTTCATGGAAATCTTTGATGTCCAGGTTTTTTTTCGAAATTTGAGCGAAAATTTGTGATGTCGTAGAGATTTCATATTTGCACTGATTGAAGCCCCGTCGATGTCTACAAGGAATCTGGACCAATGTTCCCTCTAAATTTTGTCGAGTGTGCGCGGAAAAGTATAGCGCCTGAGCAGCACACTTTCATGCCTGAGCACCTGAATTGTTTCGCAGATGTCACCCAAGAGAAAACACAACAAAATCAGTGTTTTTTGAAACTCAAAATCACTGCGCTGCGGCTGGAAATTGCTGCGCTGCGTTTTCTTGTCATGTGCGCGGCGCGCAGCTTAGAGGGAACATTGTCATTAAGTGAATATTTCATTTAATTAATCTCCTTTGGATGCAATACCATTTGGTGTGTATTGCAATTGGAGTTCACCTCCTCCTCCATTTGTCGTCGTCTTGTGTGGCTTTGTAAGCTAAACATATATTATGTTCGTGTTGTACCATTCTTTAATATTGTCTATTCATTCTTTTCGTGAATATTTGTATATCTTGAGAATCTACTTTCATTGAACATTAAATGTCTTGACAACCAAACTCCAGAAGCAGACAATTACATGTCCATATTACAAATATTACTTCTTATTTCACATTAAACAATTATCCTCATGAACAGCATTTCAGTTTTATTTATATTAACAAAGCCAAACATTAACTACAGAATTATCATTCAAACAGACACACAGAACAGAAACACATTCAGAAATTACAGAACCCGGAACAAGAATGAAAGAAAAGATTGCACCCATCTTATTCTCTCTCTATGTCTCTCTCACTGCAAAAAGTATGAAACAAATCTCTTAAAATATTAAAAAATCACATGTGACATCATTTGAATCACATGTGAATGATTTTTAAATGTATTTATATATGGATTATGTTAGACATTACTAAAGATCGACCAGTGCGTCTCCAAAGTATTACATATACTTTAACATGCCAGATACACAAAAGGCAATTTCAGGCCATTTGTTCCGACATCCGTTTGACTTTTGCTTCAGAGAATTTTATCAGTAAGCAAGTCAATATTTCGGTTATTTTCAGGCAGTCAGAGAGACAAAAACCAATGACGCAGAGTTTATTTTCATCCATGTTATTCTGATCCAAAACAAATTTCCAACCACAAAAACAACGGACAGAACGGAAAACAGACAAATCTTGAAGCACACTTAGATGACACGACGGACTTCAAAGAATCTTTTCAAATAATAAACTTGGCCGAGCGTCATCGCCACGAGAACGAGCGCCTCAAAGAAAGACCAAAGAACAACGCGAGAATTTGTGTTGTCATTGACTGTAAACAAAATCAAAACATTTATAATGAATATTTAACATATTTATTTATTTTAAAATTAACATCAAATTTAATTTGAAAAATTACACTTTGGATCACTTTACGAATATTGCCCACATCACACTTTCAACAATCAATCAACCAATCAAAATTCTAAGGCACCACTATCATAATACTGAGGGCATCAGCTGATGGTGCGCAAATCCAATCCGAATAAGAGCCACGTCAAACCGGAAAGGTCAGTCAGATTGGGAGGAGCAACCTAAGGAGAATAGGCCATGCCAAATAGACATATTTTAAGACCAGATTTAAAAGCGGTCAGTGTGTTGGTTTTACTAAGTGACTGTGGTAATGAAGTTCAGAGTCTGGTCCACCCATTTATGACCCAGTCAACAAATGGAATGCACTTGATGTAAGAAGGCTCTCAAAGCAGGCAACTCACTTGCTCGATGAATTCTTTCCCGGACTTCCATGTACTCCTGTTCATGTTTGACCCCAGAGAGAGCAGTTGACAGTTCACTAATCATCTCTTCCAGTTTGTTCTGAGTAGCTGCAAAATACATAAGCTAAATATTAACATATTACAATTAAATACAATAGCAATAAATACATAGAGACAGATGGTCAAAGCAGGTTTTCAATCATTATGTACAAACATTTTACAAAAAATTGAAATGCAAGAATCAAAATCAAGCAGCAGACTTTTATGATTGGAAAAAAAGAGTCCATTACAACTCAAAATCACAGATAAACCCACTACAAGAGTTTGACAAACTGAACAAAGATATTAATTAAATAAAGGTTCAAGAGATTGATGCCACAGCATAACTGAAAATATCAGCTGTCAAGAGTCAAAGGACAAGGGTCAATGACTGAGCAAAACAACGACTCCACTACAGCTGCTATGACAAGCAAAACAGTGCAACAATATAAACAACTAACAACCACAAAGACAAATAAATCTCCTTAAACACGATTCACAGATAAATAAATCCATTAAATTTAAATTCACTATCAGAGCATTTTAAATTCACCCAAAATGACCCATGTCTTCGGTCCACAACCAATGGTCTTCTCAGTGTGCCCCAAGCACGAACTTCCATGTTCCTGAAGCGAGGTTTTGAATCAGTTGGCCCTATCCTTTGGAATGCTCTTGACGCCAGTATGCGTGGCTTAGCAACTCCTAATTCTATGGCCCTCTTTTTGAAACGACTTAAAACTTATCTCTTTGTTAATATACAGTAATTTGCTGTGGAAGCGCTTCTGAGTGATCTTTCAGAAGAGGCGCTATACAAATATTTTGTTACATTACATTACATTACATAATTATGCCAATGACATCATCGCTTGTTCAGACTTAAATGAATAATCTTAAAATATCCAAACAAATCCCATAAGAATTTTCAGTCCAATTGAACTTCAAAGACCTTCAGCATCCTTGTCTACTTCTGTCTTTGGTTTGTCTCCAACATCGACACTGAACATGACGATCTTAGGCGTCATCGTTGACATCTTGTTGCTGAAGCAGTATTTATAGACGCCGTCCATGTGAGCAGCAAACGTGTATTTTCCGTTCGACTCTCTTTCTCCCGAATAAATCTTCTTTCCGTCCGGTCCAGTAATCTGTAAAAACAAATTTCAATTGTACAGATCAATATATCAACACATCTTACAAAACAATTTCTTTACGTTCAACAGACAATCAAGAATTCTCAAGCAGTATGTCAATCAATAAATGAGTCTCATTACTCTACACATTCTGTTGACAAACACCAATGCAGCTGGCTCATGACAACAGTGATGATGATGGTGAGGATAATGATGATGACGATATGGTGGGGGTGGTGGTGATGATGATGATGCTTGGATCAAAATGTTATTACAAAAATGTAGATTGTGCATGATTGCAATCTCCTCCAAAGTGTATCCTGTTTCAATGATGTAATTCATCAAAAAGAGAATTACAACACACATGACTATTTTGAATGCTTTAACCACCACAACGCATAAGTCCACGCAACAGAATCAATGAAAGGCCTCACTTCTGCCAAAAGGCTGCATCTGCCTAATGCCAAAGTCATGCTAAGCATAAAATGGCTCTAAAATTCAACAGTACAAGAGGCAACACCTCTTCAAATATCTTAAACTTGGCAAATAAACTAATGCAAGTACTAAATAATTCTATAGTGACACATTATAATGAAGTCTCCAATGGAGTCGACCATATCATCAACCTGGGCATGGAGGAATGAGCCTGATGACGAGGGGAAGGAGGGCTGATGCACATGAGGGCATCAATCACACCCGCTCAGCTCGTCTTATTTAGTAAATGTGACGCATAATATTATTGGTACTGAAATGCAGCAATGTCAGAAGTCAGACTGAGAATCTGACGTCCTAAGCAAATCGATTTCGTGCTAAACATAACGCTTCGGCGATGACGCTCTCTGTGGAGAGGGAGCTAGATGACAAGAGGAGGGGCGGTCAGAATGAACCAAAATTTTATGTAGTAAATGGATGACCCCAAATCCCTCTCTACTCGTACTTAGAGGTAGAGACTGTAGAAGGAGAGGGAAAAGACGACGACGAGGAGGAGTAGTACTTACGTGGACATCGATATCCAGGAATCCTCCTTCAGCCACTTCGAACATCAGACTGAGTTTGGTCCCCGAAGAGACCCGGTCGAAGAAGCACTCCTCTGCATGAGCATCGACCGTTATGAAGTAAGCGCAGACAGATGACGATGATGACCACAACGCAACGACCAACGGCCACAGCCAACGAACCAATCCTCCTCCTCCATCGACCCGCATCTTCAGTCTCTGCGATCACAATCTATTTATTTACTCTATTAAATAAATACAGTAATATCTGCAAAAAGCAGAAAAGGCCACGTAACGACAACAGCACCCGACGCCCGGTGGCAGCACACGACGACAAAGACGAAATATTACTCTAGAGAGACAAGATATTCTAGCGTTATATTTTAAATTTTATTCAGGTCAATGTAGTAAGTAAGTAAAACTCGTGAATTTATATAGCGCTTTGTACAGCAGCACAACAGTAGCTGCTTATTTATATGCGTTCAGCCTTTCTTAGAATAGCTAAGGGAAAGGTGAACGATCGGACAAGCAATAGTCAAAATCCGAAGGACAGCAAGGCTAGGTCATTATTGTTACAGCTATGGAGGAAATGATTTCAGAAAAAGGAAGGATTTAAGTTTAGACCTGAAAACTTGAGGAGATAATGCAGGAATTATAGGAAATGAGGATTCAGATTTAATGTAATCTAATATAATGTAAGTACGTTATCTCAAATATCTCTTTGTACTGGAAACTCGAATAATCACTGTATGCCATGACCTCAACAGTTCAATGGCATATTCCGATGCATACAATATTACCCGACGAAAGACTACAAAGATGGTCTCAACTCAATACAGTATTATTAGACCGAGCATTGGCAGAAAATAATGATCGACACTCTGCACCATAGTTCATACTGCCCAACTTAATTAACCCAATCCAACCTGAGGGTTTTAAGGAGTCCTGCAACCTTCACAGCATGCTTTGAGAAGACCAAAGGCTGGAAAACTAGCTTTTTAAAGAAATGAAAAGTAGATTTTTGGGTTTTAATGATTGGCATGTCAACATCCATAGACCCTTTCTATATTGTTGTCACATGTCAACACCATGCATAGATCTGTCTCTATATTGATGCCACATACACATGGATGTTCTGCTGTCTGCACAGTTTGTAACAAACTTTTAAAGCATTAAAGATGGGATTTTTTTTATTTTTGAAGTTAAAAAACATAAAATCTAAAACCCAGTTTTTTAAAATCACACTCCAACCCAGGAGGACCATGCTGCCAAACAGCTTTGTGCCATGTAAGAATCAAACCTTAATAATGCAGCAACCTTGTAGACGCTACAGTTGAAACCCAAATACCCCAGAATTAAACATCAGAGAAGCACTAAGTTTCTCTTCAGTTATAATAATGAAAGGACATGAACAATCTCAGATGCAAAAAGGGTCGGACAGTACGCCATTTGAATCATCCACAGTTCGTCAAAATTTAAATGCTACTCATCATTCAAAACCAACAATATTCTGACAGCCAAATGGACTTCTGTAAATCTAGTTTTACTTCATTCTTGAACTAACTCAAATTCCAGTTGATGCATTCAATGACCCACTCTAGAATTATGTTACATCTCTAATGCATTTCAAGAAATTTCAGAATTTTTTGCGTCAATGCCATGCACTCCAAGTTCTGAAATAGTGAGAAAATTTTGTTGAAAATTGACAGAATTAGGATTTGAATATAAAATATCTCCAAAAATTCTTATTATTAAACTTGGCAAATCAGGTGAAGCTGGCCTGTGGATGGAAAACACCCTCTTATGGAACCCTGGCTAAATCTGTGATATTGGCAATGAGTTAACTTGTCATAATTGAAATAACAATAATCATAAAATAAATCTTTTTCACATAAAGCACACCAAACAGAAACTCAAGTCTTAAGTTAGTAAGCATCAAGCAAAACCAGAGTTCTATGTATCGTGACTTACAAAACATTCGTCTCATATAATTAAAAATGAACCGGAATTTATACAAGAATCTCAAATGGTTAGGACAGCAAAGAATTCTCATTTAAGATAGACCATCCCAGTCAAAAAAAAGAACACAATTCCCAGGAAATCAAAGCAAAAACTATTTGTTAGTCGTCAATCGTTCACTCGTATTTTCATGAAATTTTATTTAACCATAAAAATGCAAAAGTAAACATTCTTAAACATTTACCGGTACTAAATTTCTTCAGCTACTCAAATTTTACACACAATTATAGACACACAAAAATCATAATAAAGACAAAAATAAAACTATCAGAATCATCAGAAAGAAAATACTATGGCCAACATTTTGTACATCAAAAGAGATGACAACAGAAATTAGCAAAAACTTTCAGTAATTATTTAGAAACAAATCAATAAACTCCAACATAAACATCACCAAGAAATCAGTTGGGAAACAGGTCATCAATGTTGTCTCCAACTGCACAAAGTCACTCTTTGCAGAAGAACGACAGATTTTCAATTCAGGTGAGATGTCGCTACTTGCAAAATATATAAACAGTGTTATGTTACACAGCAAAGAACCTCCACTTCCAAATTCTACATTAAGGTCATCATTCGAGTCACTACAAGTCTTCTTTTGGTTTCTTCGATTTAATCTTCTTTCCGTCTCTGTCGTAGTCGTTCAGCGGAGACGACGACTCTCGAGCCAAGTATTTGATGAAGTCATCGACTTCTCTGCCGCCCTGTCAGACAAAAAAAACGCCATCTCAAGAACAGCACTGCATTTTCAACTGAACAAACTGCACATCCTCAGGCATTTCTAGACAGCAAATCCTATCCCACTCTGAATAATCTGAGATACTTTATAAGTACACGTATTAAATTCTATTCATAAATATGTAAAGTACTCATTCCACACGACACCTATTCTGTAAAATAACTATCATGGCTGCCTAAGTAGAAATATTCGAAAAAACATCAAAGTAAACAAACACAGTGCAAACAGCAGAGATACACAAAACAGCGTCAACAGCGTCTGACAAATTCACAGAATTCACTGGCCTAGCACTGGCCCATTTGCTCTTTCAGTGCAAATGACAACAAGAGAATTTCCACTCAATAATCAGAGATCAAAGTCTCTCATAGACCAATCTATCGCCCACTCTTCCCTGCATCCCTTCACATGCACCTCTATGTGGGCCTCAATTCAATGCAAAAGTCTTCTGTGAATTCACAAATGCATTTCCTTCATTCTATGTTTTAGAATATTTCTTCCCCATTAAATATTCAGAAGCCACAAAGCAATCGATAAGCTAGACAATTAAGGCACAAACTACCACAATTCCAATCTTAACTCTGCACTAAAAATCACTTAGTAAAATTGGAGAGACAATATTTGATGGAAAGATCTAGTAAAAAGAGCGAAAAAACACAATTCCACTGAAAAGGGAAACCTGAAATTTTATATTCAAGCGTTCTCACCTCATATTTCTTAGGATTTTGCTTGGAACCTTTGGCAGCAAAATATAACGTCGGGAATCTGGAAAGACATTGTGTCACTTGTAACAATCAAGCAACTGCGTTACAGTCATCTAACACTAAGTTGAAGAGCAGTACAAGACCGTTTTGGATTATACAAGGTCTTGTTTCATGATCAAGGTTCTGAACTGCAATTATCTGAAATTGAAAATAATATTAACTGATATCACTAGACATGAAAATAATGCCAAAAGAAAAATTGTTCAAAATATCTGGAGTAGAAACGAATGAGCGAATGAGTTCTTCTCACCCTCTGACTTCGTATGGCTTTGGGACATCGTTTGCCGTCGCATCCATTTTGGCAATAACAATTTCTTTATCATCTTTAAGCTACAACAGATAATAATTAGCTCTCACTCCACTTAAAATGCTATTCACACCTGATTTTAATCAGTTCAACACAACTCAACTTCAAAACTAATGAAGGCAAAATAATATAAGACAAAATCAACAATCATTTGTTTACAAAGCATCAAAATCACAACCGTACAGAGTAATTCACGAGACATTTTTATTCCATAGAACATTCTATCTGACATTATTAAAGCAAACTCCATTGCATTATTCAAGTGAAAAATCTTAAGACCGACTTATTTCACATTTACTTCAAGTGACATTAATTAGATAAAGTGACCAACAGACTTTGACCTTAGAAGGCATGCCCATGGCATCATAAAAATTGTCTTGATGATAATGATAATAAAAAATAATAACATCAAATGAAAACCTATTAAATACAGCAAAGAGTAAACAGCAAAGTCAAAGACGCAAAAAAGCAAAGACGATGTGTTATCATCATTTATATAAGAACTTCATTTGTACAAAAGAACTGAACGAACCTTTGAAGCCAATTCTTCGTATTTTGGAGCAAGGCTCTTGCAATGGCCGCACCACGGAGCGTAGAACTCAATGAGGACATCCTTTGATTCGTCGTTTACGATCTCATTGAAAGTCCGAGCGACTACGACCTGCAAATGATTCAAAGAAACCACTTTGCCTTAGATTCACATCTTTTCAATTGCTCCTCACAATCCCAAAGCAATGAAGCCAAATTGAGTAATGTTCAATGTTTCACTAATAACAACACTGAATCAAAAACCACTTCAGTTAATCTCTTTGATCAACAACTGATGACTTCTTGAAAACAAATGGAACAAAACCATCCAAAAGAAACCCATTTCCTAGGAGCACGTCTGATACGAACACCTAGGAACAAATCAAGCAACGCCTTATGAAATGCCAATCCCTGTTTAGTTATATGACTGGAGAAAACATTGAAAATCTTGCAACATTAGAGACTGTCTTCCGGTCGACCATTTACCTTGACAGGGTCGTCATTTGACTCTGGAACTGCCTCAGACTTAAGGTATGGCTTCAATTGACCATCCAACAGGTCATTTGCAAATCTCTCCAGATTCTCAATGCTGTTAAAAAAGCAGAAATAAAAGCAAAGCTGAAAGTCAACTGACCACAAATACACAGAGACAGCCCATGACAAACACCCTGATGGAGAAACAAACTCTTTCAGTAATTCCTATCGCTACAAACAAGAGACGTCAAAAGCCCTTGGAGAAAATCATTCCTAGTGCTTCATCATGCACTTCTCTGCAGAAAACTATTGAATGTCAGCAGTCAGTTCACAACTGAAATCATCATCATCATCATCATCATCATCATCATCATCATCATCATCATCATCATCATCATCATCATCATCATCATCATCATCATCAACGTCAACGTCATTGTCGTCATCATAATTGACATTGCTGTCATCATCATCGTCATCAATGTCGTTGTTGTCATTGTCATCAACAATGCTCCTGAGAACATCAAAAACGTGCAATGCATTTTCCAATAGAGACAACTGCTGGGATTGGCACATTCAAGATTAGTCAATTGAAAACTTCACCTAAGGCCCGATTGGTTACCTAAATTCTGCTGACATGGAATATTTCTGGTCAGCGCCGTCTCTAGCGGCAACAACAGGTTTGTCGGCAGAGAATGTCAGTCCAAACTCTGACAGTTCGTGGCTGAAATCGGACGCACTTGACACCGCAAAATGGATGTTCTTACCGGCATCAGCAAATGCCTTTGCAACCTTAATCACCCTTAAAACATAAATAAAACTTAAATAAGTTAAAATAATATTAATATTTCACGAGCAATCACAACAGATGACACAAGCATTACACCAAGACTCTCAATTCACCATTCTATCAAATTGGCAAGAAATTCAAATAAACTGACAATATCATATCCAATCACTTGCAAGACAACAAGTAAAACTATATCTACAATCTCTCACTTAACCCTTTGGCACCGGAGTTCCCCTGATGCTCATCTACTGTCCACCTAACCCCCTCCCCAAAATCAATCAACTGTCAATAGAACTGCATAAGTAATGTCACTAAGTCAACTGATCATCTCTAATGTTCCATTTGAGTGCAATAGTCAGTCCCTCTGTCTGTATCATATACAGTACAATCCTGATATATTGAATTCGCTTATATCGAAATCCTGCTTACATCGAAGTTGAAGGATCGGTCCCACCCAACACAATGTCAAAAGAGACCCTGATATAATAATCAAACTCGCATATTTGGAAATCTCACTTATATTGAAGATACTTTTAAGTCTCTGTCAATCAGAAACCTGTTGGATATATAGAAGCTATGTTCAGTATATTGAAGTACATGTATTATTGCAGTCCCTTGAACTTCGATAGAACGAGAATCTACTGTAAATATTTGACTTAGGCTGAGGGCCCGGGAAACCTTTGTCTATCTCAACCGCCCTTGCATTTTCTGCTGACCACTGGATACTTCTATTTAGGTCGCTACGCTCGAGCCCCACCACCCACAGAAGCTAGGTTAGTCAATGGAAGGGAAAGACATAGGCGGAGACCACAGGGATGTCGGAGGTGTCAGGATACCACATGTCTGAACCAAAGGGTGTCCAGCAGATCCTGGACATCCCGATTTTAGCATCTACGAAAAGTTGCATCAAGTTTGGCTGTACGCTGCAGTCTGCCTAGGTTAGACACTGTCTATGTCTGTCTACTTGAAAGTCGACCTAAATGACCGTCTAAACATTTGACTAAAGGCAACCTATAACTTCTTCAATGGGCATTGAAAGTGCTACAATTCTTGTACAAATATTGGGGATCATGAGAACATCAAGAGTCATACATGGTGGCCCACCATAAAAAACTTTCAGAACCCCTGATGTCAATGCTGTAATATTACACTCCTAAAGTAAAAACATTTGTTAAAGGCCTTTATCATTTTGTCATCAGTGAATTAATAAAGTTTCTGGGCGTGAAACCAATTGTTCAAAGGGCATGATCTCATGTACAGAATTCACTCAAACTCACGGAATCCATACATTTTGAAAATTTTTCGGGGTATAAGAATGTGTTAAATAGGAAAGGATGGGTTGAATGGAACTGTCCCACGAGAGGTCTGGACACTTTTAAGTTTTGTGGCAGATCGCCACTTGGGGCCTAGAGGCTGGGTCTTCACTATTTCACCAAAGTGTATGCCTATGGCTGGACATGCACGCCATCAAATAATAAGTTACATGTAGTACGGGTATTTATTCCCGTCCAACATTAACTGACTTCTATACAGGGTGTCTCTTCGAGGTCATCTCCCTCTACCCGGTTGACAGCTGAATCTGTAAACAAAGTCATTTCGGTCTCGCTCCCTCTCTCTCTCGGAAGCAGATACCGTACTTTGTCCACAGGGTCATTGAGTTTGTTCACTGCCAGAAGACTGGTCGGTGTTTCTTGACCTCATTAAGTCAGCTTTGATAAAACAGTAAAACTTCAAAATCGAGATTTCAGAAAAATAGATTTTTATCATTTATCTTATTATTTTTAACATTTGTTTATGTAAATCTCATTATTTTAGCCTAAAATCAATATTTTAGATGGTGTGATAGGCAGATATGCACATTTTGCCGAAATATAAATTAGGCTCTATATGACTTAAGGAATTGGATATATCGAAACTCGGATATAGTACTTTTCACGGACCCTTGAGCTTCGATAGAACGGGATTCTACTGTATAGACGCATGCTATAGTGCTGAATGTTGCTGGCGTCAAATGTAAACATAACTGCAACCAATGCCACTCTCTTCTACAAACAGCTCTTCGTTGCCATTCTTAGTACACACGATCATATTTGGTCCCATTAATCATTAAACAGTTGTCCACAGCACTGAAACCAAAAGACTTTTCTTACATGAACTGGCAAAAGAGCTCAAACAAGAATATTGGTGTTGTAGGGCAACTGGGTTATCACTCAAACAAAACTAACAATTCTATAACTAATCATGCAAGATGAGTTGAAAAGTCAGAATATTTTAGATAAAGCAGCAAGAGATGAACACAACGAAACCTGTTTCTCCAGTAATTAGTTCCTTTGATGTTCTTAACATAATCGACGTCATAGTAGACGACAACCAATGGCTTCTTGAACTGATCTGAGTTGGCGCTCGTCCTGTGTCCGGCCAGACCATGGCTAAACAAAACAATCAATCATCAAATGTATTCTACTACACAACTAGATAAGTATACGTATAAAACTAAGAGCAGAATATTAAACTAAGAATAAGAAGAAAAACTAAGAATTGTGGAGCTATAAAATCATCATAAAGTGGCTGTTACGATAGCAACATCCAGTTCTTCCAGAATCTTCTATAAAAAAGAAAAGGTCTCACAGATACCAGAAGAGTCGAATGCTTTTCATCTCAGAATGCATCATCAAGCAACTTTAACACAATATTTAGTGCATATCCACATGCAGATGAGTCAAGCGATAGCAACACCTGCAAGTCTTTCAGGTCTGGACAAGAACTGAACTCATTTCACTTCTGCACATGAACCACAAGGCAACTACGAAAGCAAGAACGATCTCAGAACACAAAAGACGAGTCAATTAAAATGAACTCACATGTTGTCGTTGACCCAATTCTTAAGAGAATCGACAGAAAATGAGTTTCCGTCGTAAGCCTTTTCGCTTGGCTCCATCTTAGTCTGAAGTCGAGATGGTTGGAAGATGACAATTTTACTGAAAAAAGACATAAAATTAAAAGCCTGGTAACAAACAAATCAAGCAGAAACCAGTCTGTCCATTGGTCTTTGTGAGTCTCCTCTGAGCATTCAACAATTTACTCTTTCCACATTTTCATTCAATTGAACTTTTCACTGCAACAAAGTGACGAAATGAAGAGTGAGGAGACAGAAAGACGCACTCTTTGTGTGAATATTTGTTGAGGACGTCAGAAGAGTAGGAATGTGCAAATCTAAAGTCATCGCTAAGCGCTCCCGCCAACTTCTGGAACTGCTTGCTTGCTTCAGAGTCATCGCTTTCAAAGAAACCTTTCAACAAATTTCAACATAATATTCATCATATTCACCAGAAAAAAAACATCTGCACAAATACATTTATTAACAAATGTCTATATAATTATTCAAAAACAAAAACCACTAAACTGTTTTTGAGTCATTAAACAGAGCACAAATGTACAAAACACCTTTCAAAGTGAATGATCGCAAAACCTTCATTTTCAAACAACATATTTGTACTAAAATCAGGAGACATACTCTATTCCTGTGGACAATTCACGGTATGTTTATAGAAGAAATGAAAACAAACTACTCACCTACGACGCCATGATCACTTTTATCAAGGAACTTTGCCGCCTCTTCAACTGTTTTCAACTCCTTAGAACTCGGCCCTGCCTTGTTCCTCATGTACTTGACAATTCCATCTACAGAAACAATTCACAAAACATGTACAGGCCTTTACCCACCATCATGAAAGAACTAAGAGCTAGAAAACAAACACTTCATTCTGGAAGAGAGTTCCCTATACAGTTCAATCTTTCCATTCTTGTTATTTGCCAGCACAAAAAAAACTATAAATATTTAGACATTCTGAATCAGAGTTTAGAAGCACAGATCATTAGAACTGTATCAATAGTGATCAGATATTTGAGACCGGGATAGCCCAATGTTGAAATGATATACTGCAGTGCTGTCATTAGAACGAACAATTCCTTAACAAGAATTACGTCACATAAACTGAAGAAATCAAGCACAGACAAAGCCACATTTTGACCAAATGTCCAGTGGTCAGCAACACCCAATATTGATCATTCATCACCAGATGCTTCAGCCTCTCAACTGAGCCACTGGACATTCTCAAGCACAAGTCAATTTCTCGAGGTCTGACCTCATTTCACGGGGAAGCTTTGGCAACAAAAGCATAACAAACGAACGCTGATATCTTAAGGTGTCACTGTGCAACACACAGCAAACCAAAACACAAACTGTCAGCTTCATAACGCTCATATCATTGTCCATTATATTTTCTGTACATCAACCCAACTCAACTGATAGCCATGTTGAAAGCCTCATAAACAAAGCAGATATTATTAATAAATATCAAAATACAAATCATTCTTCCAGGACATGCAACAATTCTGAACCACAGCCTCAGTTGGTCATTAGTTTCAATCCAGGCCAAACACAAATTCTAACAAAGTTCAAGTGAATATCATGGACCCTAATCGCTAAAATATCACAGCACTCTTAAACAGCTAAGCCAATCATACATGCATCATCCGTTTACTTACATACATACTATCGTATGTACAGCACTGCACAACATGCACTTCCACATAAAAAACTGGATTAATAACTGATAGAAACAGATTGGATCATAATCTTATCTATAAATATCCACAGCGTATGTGTGGAGCACAAAGGACGGAAACTTAGTCCTTCTTTGGTGAAACCCCATTTGGAGAGAAGTCTGGCTCCAAAAACCTCAATTAGA
Organism: Metaphire vulgaris; assembly: GCA_018105865.1. Classification (NCBI taxonomy): domain Eukaryota; kingdom Metazoa; phylum Annelida; class Clitellata; order Crassiclitellata; family Megascolecidae; genus Metaphire; species Metaphire vulgaris. Next base: position 12,962,940 of record CM030864.1, read on the forward strand.
AAATCAGCGCAGTAACACTTTGCAGCAAAGAGTACAGAATGCTTTAGTCACCGGAATCTCTCGGTCCTTCGTAGTCAAACGCTTTCTCTCCGTTTTTAAAGGCCTTGAGTGTTGGGTAACCACTAACACCATGTTGGCTGCAGACATCTTTTCCATCAGCAGTGCAGTCAACCTAAATTATTCAAACATTTGCTATTAACTCAGCAATACAAGTTCAGTTAATTAAAATACTCAATTTCATATCAATATGTCACAACGGACAGCATCCCAACGGACAGCATCCCAGCGGACTCACTTGCTCCTATACAGCTGTGTGCCAATCGCACATGTATCACCCATCTGCTCATATACTTACTATAGTATGCACAGAAATCAGCATAAACACACACCAGTCACTGCTCTTAGGAACCAACAAAATACATAATTGAAGTCATGCATTGCATAAGAACTAATATTTTGGCAATCACAAAATATAAGACAAACAACATAAATCAAATAAGATAGAATCTCATACTTCGGCCAAAAGAACTGGTGGATCATTGGCCTTCAAGATCGTTGCTGCCTTCTCAAACTCAGGCGCCAACTTTTTACAATGTCCACACCTAGAAAGAGCACAGAACACAAACACTAATCAACACAGAACTGTATTTGATGTCATGGTAACACAGCATTTGACTAAGCAATCCATCTCTTTAACCCCTTTACAGTGATCCCTGAGATAACTGATCAGCTAGAGGCATTGCCGATACTGTGTGCATCATGAGCTATTTCATCCTCGAGTATTAAAGTTGTCAATGTGCCGTGGAGCCCAATTTAATTCGTCCTAATGAACATTTACTGAGAACACTAAAATAAAGTGAAAGAACTGCTATTGATCAACTTTCTTTGTATAACCTGCATAAAACTGCTCATAACTAGTCAATCATCCCACACTCATGATTCTTCACTTAGTGAATGACTTAATGTGCATTAACACCAATGTAATAATAATAATAATAATAATAATAATAATAATAATAATATTATTATTATTATTATTATTATATAAACATAATGTGCATTATATAAATCATAATGTGCATTATATAAACTTAATGTGCATTAACACCAATGTAATAATAATAATAATAATAATAATAATAATATTATTATTATTATTATTATTATTATTATTATTATTATTATTATTATTATTATTATATAAACAACTGAAGTTGAACAATTTCTGATTAGTCTTAAGTTTTCCCATAACTTCTATACTACACCCTAGTTTGAACTCTATTGTTTTATACTGTCAAAACAGCCTAACAATTATATTAATAAATAAAAATATACCATTATGAAAAATGTTCAATGTTATCCATGGTAAAATGGTTAAAGTATCGTTGATATTGAATACACAACAGCTGGTGAGGATGAACTTTAAAAGGTAATTGTGGGTGGTCGATACCCGCATGTAAACAGGAAGTAGAAATCCATGCTCTAACCAAACAAACCGAAGTACCAGTGGATCAGTCTGCAGTCTATGGTACACATGCCTACACCCAAACAGCATTTGTATAGCGCTATAATAAACAGTTTAAATCACCTGTGTGTAGCGTCAAGTAGCATAAAATTCACAATTAATAGACATAATTTGTCAGTATACAGAAGCATGAAATCCGTAAAAAATTTACACTAAAGTATGTTTGTTTACAATTTGTTATTTTCTGTTTGCCAAACTGTGAAAAAATAAACATCTTCCTCTTAAATTCTCGTGACCTTATTTCGTGAAAATATTGGCGCTATACCAAGTCGGTTAGCATAATACGCCTCTCAAGATCTCTATGGAGCAGTCATCGTCGGAACTTCTTTCAGTACAAACGGACTACTTTCGGATTATTTCCTGTTTACATGTGGGTATCGACCAACCACAATTACCCTTTAAAATTCTCATATACACCTGTGACGATCAGATACCATTCAAATAAAAAAATGCAGAATATCGCCACTAAAAGACCTGTTAGGCAAGATTCCCAAAACGGTTGCTGTGTACGATTCTAATTCAAGGCCTTATTAAATTGAAGCCATCGAGATTGCTAGCAATGAATAACCTCAATTCGTTTCATACAGTGTATTGAGACATGTGTGCGCGTGCCACAACTTGCGCTATATAAACAACAGCCATGGCCCATAAGCATGACAGCTTGTTATTCAGTTGACTGACACCACATAATGTCTGAGGCCACGGGAGAAGTGAGCGTCTGGGGTGATCGAGTGGGGAATGAGAGAGTATAAAATACGAACCACGGAGCGAAGAACTTTACGAGAGCGAGCGAATGGTCGGACAGTCTCGACGAGAAATCGCTGTCGGTCAGCATCAGGACATCGCCGCCCAAAGCACAACCGACGACCGCAGAAAACACTACGACAACGACGCCCGACGCCCGAATCATCTTCCTCTTCTGAAAAATTCCTCTTTTTCTTTCGCCTCTAATCTCTGCTTTCAATCGACGCTTTTCCTCTTTCAGAGATAGAACCTTCCTCTAAAGTGAGTTCACTGAGGAGTGAAGAGAGGAACCGTAGCGGAAAAGGAGGAGCTTCGACCTCGCTGTCGATCGCTGATTGGTGGATCTGCGGCGCCATCTGTCGACCGATCCTCAGCGTTCCACGTCGACATCGACAGACAGCGGAGACATTGTTAAGCTCTAATTGAGACGACAACTCGGAAACTTAAATCCGAAATTGTAGGCTACTCACTTATAAATACAATATTCAAATTCTGTTTCTAATTTCCTTCCAGTCTCTAATTCACTCCATATCTAATGTATGTGAATTGGTTTCGTAGATTGATACCCTTCTTTCCTTGAATGAAGTTGAATCCTGAAGAGGAATCCCGTCAATGTTGTAATCTGCTCTGAAGAAGCTCAAAACAATAATAATTTATCTCAAACTTCGCCAGGTACTCCAAGATATTCCAATTCAGCAAGAGAACTGTTAACTATAGTAGACCTACTTGTCATTATGATGTTTCAAGTCCAACATCATGCCTCCAGTTGCAGGATGGAAATAGCCTTTGCATCAGTGCTTCCCAAGCCTTTTCCAGCCACGGGCCACGGCACACTATCCATGAAACATAGTCAACGGCACTAGATGCAGCCGGCAAGCAAAAAACCTCATCTGTGATCTCTTCCTTTTCCTAAGCAAAAAAGGACGATAGCTGCTAGCAGGCACGCCCGAAGTGGGGGTGCAGCTGCACCCCCTGGAAAAATGTAGGGGTGCAATGCACCCCCTGGAAATACGATGGTCTGCACCTCTGTTTCCTTAAATACAGGGGGTGCAGAGTGTGCAGAGGACCTTTTTTGCTTGTCAACGTATTTTATAAGGTAAAATTGAGCATTGACAACCTTTTTTTGCTTGTCAAAGATTTGAAAGAGAAAAATTTTACTTTGGGAAAATTTGCACCTCTGAGCAAAATTCGTTCCGACGGGCCTGGCTGCTAGATAATAATCTAGGTCTAAGAAACATTAATTAATTTTCTAATATTTTGCCGCGGCACACTTGTGTGCCGCGCCACATAGGTTTGGAAGCACTGCTTTAGATTGATAGCATACATTACAATACATTTCCAGCAACCAATGGGAAATAGAAATCATTAACTAATACGAAAAAGATTGGAATGGTCTATCTTTAGCTATGATTCCTCAGTTCACAAACCATTGAAGTGTCCCTCAACTCTACTTAAGCCAAAATTACAAATCAAACAAAAAAGAACACTAAATATGAATTTCAGTTCCACCTTGGCATCTAAATATAGGCCATAATTCTGCCAAAGCCCATGAAGGAGCACAGGAACATCACCACATTTTCACAGAGATTTTAATTCAAATTAACTAAGAGTTCTTCATTAAAACAGTCACACATATCGAACTGAGACTGCATTAGAAAGACACAGAAGCAAAGCCTGTAACCCAGACAAAGCAAACAATGCCTTAAAACAGATTTCTCCCATTGAAGACATTCTATAAAATGTTTTTAAAAAGTCTGTATTAAGACCAACATTAAAAAAAATTCAAAGTAATCAAATTCTTATGCCACAACTGAAATTACTACTTGCTAAAGTCACTCACAAATATTAACTGCACTTAAACCCTAAAAATTTCCATTTTTAATGCACCACACAACAATTCAAAAGTCAAATGCAAATATACAAAGGAACGTCACAATTGAGACTGAACAGGTGAATGACAATGTGATACAGTTATTGGTTGCAAGGTGAATGCACCTAAAAAGGTGCTTCAAGGAGCCAAATTCATTCCACCTGGACCAGTTGTCATTCCAGGTGTTTCGAGGTTCTTCAGCAGCTGTGAAAGCCATCGCTTAGTGGAGTTATCATCTTTCAAACAATTCAAGAACGTTCCATCTTTCAACTGATCTGGCAGACACTGCCTGAGCGCCTCACGGGCTCTGAAAATTCCAAAGAATCATCAGTCACAAAATGCCCCAATGTCACCTTAACACTGCTACCAACTAATTCTAATTTCTAAATTTAGCTACATGAACAAACAAATAAATAACACACAATGAAAAAGGCACATTTTGAGCATCAATTATGGGAAGAATAATAAAAATAGTATTTAAAATGAAGAAGCAATTACCTTCCATTGTCAGACAGTCGAAGATAACAGCGCACAACATGCTTCAGCAGTCGCGCTGATTGCTCTTTAGCCAACTGCAAGATCATCTTTCCCTAAATTTCAAATACAACAACTATACAATGCATATGCTAAATAAATACAACACTGAATCCAATTTGTTTCAGTTCTGATGAATTCCCATGAAGTAAATCTTCGGATGAAACAGTTCAGAATGATAATTCTGCTTACATATGTTCACCCCAAATTTATTTTTGAATACAGAATTGAGCATATACATGACAAATGAGGCAGATACATTAACCTCCTTGGCGTTACATTTTTTGTCAGTTTTCCATTCCAAAAGTGTTGCATTGCACTTGTTACATTGTTTCTTAAGCACATACCCACCCTCTACACGAGTCATTGTTCACCTGATTTCACCATAAAAGGGCAAGAAGCGTACATGGGCAATTACTGGACACCTGAATGTGCCAATAATGGACTCAGAGGGTCCACATGCATACCTCGTTTGCTACAACACAACGCTGCAAATTTCTGCCTTTCTGTGGGTGTGTGACAGAAGCAATTAACTGGGTGGTCTCACCTGCCCCGAATGCCTACTACCGTAGACATAGACACTGGACGAGTAACGGTCATCGTTACCGGTGGGGAGGTTAAAGAGAGACTTGGCTATGACCCATATCCAGTGTTTATAGCAATGACAGATGTTATCAGCCAATGGGAAGCGCTTACAAGAATCATTGCTACGTGAGAGAAGCGCTCGTATGTTTGGCAGATGTACGTTAAACCAGTTTCATCGAGCAAAATCTTCTGCAAGATAAACGTCGCCACCTGAACAACAGAAAGCAGGTTAAATATCTGTTTAAAAAATCACTTCACAAAGAATAAAACATATAATTAATTTCAGCAAAAGAAAAGGAATTGTCCGTCATCCAATTACATATGTTCATCTTCTAACACAAACAAAGAGCTCATTTCAGGCATATTTGTTCTTGCCACAAATTTATTTTCTGCTGAAAACCAAACAATGCGTCCATATCTGCAAATTGAAAATCCCTGTAAATCTCCTTGGATCCTGAAGTCAGCCACAGTGACACATAGAGGACTCTGTGTCTTTAAAAAGATCTTCTATTTAAACAGTTCAATTGGCGACATATTACGATTTACATGCTCATCTTCTGTCTCTTCTACGTTCTCCATCTTCTCTCCTTCATATCTCTGCAATTCTGATAATCTAAATTATTCCATTTACCATATCAATGGTTTTAAAACTGACTGAAACCAAACTTACTGTTTTTGAAAGTTCACTTCCTGATTCCATTATTTTGAGACAGAGAGGAATTATTTCGGTCGTCAGCAGAAAATTAATCACTTCCTGTTCATCAGTCTAAAATTTTTAAAAAGCACATATTAATCCAATTAATTCAATTAAATGATTTTTAAACTTTAAAATTTATGATGAAAAAGATCAAGAAATAATAAATGCTAAAAATGCTTCACACCCTAGAAACCTCAGCCCATCAAAGAATAACAAAATCCATTCGAATAAGACAAGCAAAGGCCACAGAAGAAAGGCAAAAGAAGAACAACGTAAAACACACGAATCTGACAGATCTCAAACCAACACATTTTTCAGTTCCAGGCGTAAGTTAGATTATGAAGTAACCGGTGCCAGCGAGTGAATGCAATTACCTTGACTAAAGCACCAATAACACCGAGGCTGGTCAGTCGAAGGTATTCAAAAGGCCTTGTTTTGCTAACGGTGTGCAGAAAAGGGTACAAAAAGTATGGAATATTGGCTGGAATAAACAAAGAAAGCACAAATTAAAGTTAAGCAAAAGTCAAACAATCTCCAAGATAAACCACGTTCGCTTATCAATAAAATGCATATTTTTCAGATTTTGTTCATCGGAATTGCTTCTCAAAGTGACATCATAGATAAAGGACAAGAGACAAGGCCTAGTTGAATGATTCATATCTTTCGATTCTAAATCACACCTTCACTTTTGTTTGCTGCTTTTCCCTTAATCATCATAAATAATAATTAATCAATAACAGCACCTACATGGCAGTCAACAGTAACAGCCAGTGACACGACAACAGCAGAGAACTGAATACCAATTGTCACCGGAGAGACACAATGAGTCCCTCCCGTCCTTTGACTTTCAGCTGTAAACTGAATCAACACAGCAGAGAAAATCAGCAACCATCGATCTACGTTTCAACACGTGTACCTTGGAGAAAAGCAGATCGAGTGTCTGGATGAGAAGCAACGCACTGCATCAACGCCAACGCATTGCACACCCTGTTCGACTGATGAGCCTAAAAGGCAAACGCAAAATACAAACAGACAACAACACACAAAACTGCCTCTCGCTCACACAGAGGGCCCCAGCACATCACCGACCAAATGAACCTAACCGATGCTAATAAGAGATTCTGCATCTTCTAAAGACTGTTGTCACAGAACAACTGAAACAAGCTATAATTAGCCACAATGTAACAGACTCTCAAATCCTAAGTTCAATACAAACAGAATAGCTGCCTTCTAAGCCATATGTTTGTTGATATGTCTTATTTAGAATCAATTGAAACATTTTATCTGGAATGTTTTATGATCAAAACCAAAATATTTTGCTAATGATAATGTCTTTAAGTACGTACAGAAGACCAAGTGAGACAGTCAACAGTGGTCAAAATAAAGCAATTCTCAATCCATAATCTCAAGAAATGCATTCAAAGCATCTTCACTAAGAAATCTCAATTCTGTGACATTCTCAATCTCTTGACAAAAATTCATCTCATTGACTTGAACAAAACTGAAATTCTGATTAGTGGCTAAAATAATGGATTTCATGGCCATCAAAAGTTACTAATATCATGATCTGCAGAAAGTTATTCCATAAGTGACCGAACTCTTTCTCACAGTAAGATTTGGAGGATTTATAGCTGGATAGATGGAGACGATCTCCTGCAGCAGAGCAGCTATTGTGCCGAATGAATGCCAAAGCATAGGCGCCAAATCAGGGACAACTTCACGCTTTTTGCTAAAAAAAGAACCATTTAGAGTCTAAAACTACAAATGGAAAAGAGATTTCAAAAGAACGAATACAAGGAATCAAATGAAGCCAATCCAAGCAAGTGTCTCTACAGATGGCGACTGCATCTCAAATGCAGTCAAGAGAAACAGTGTATACAGGAAATTATGCTAAATTTCACGAAACCCTGCCTACACAAGCAACAGCTTTAACTGCCTACAACATAGGCTGCAAACACTGCAGAAACATTCCTTAAAAACAAATCATACACAGATGTAAATTTAAATATAGAAATTATCTTCTATAGCACTTATCGGCTAACCGCGTTATAGTTAAAATTAGAATCGAGAATCAGGTCATGTGCAATGCGCATGCAAATGTGGACAGTAAATGGTTGAACGCGAGCGGTATTTTAGAAAATATTAAATACTAAATTCATGCCGTTAACAATGCTCTGCACTCGAGCCAACTTTTTAATTCAACAACAGAATTGCCTTTGATATCACTACAACGAAATTTGCTCAACGCCATGTAACTCTCATGTTCACTGGCTGCTCGCTGTCCACATTTGCATAAACCTGCACGCGCAGCCTTGACCTAATTATTGTCGATAAGCGCCATTCACATGTCTGGGAAACTAAAATCAAGTTAACAGAAACACCAAAGTAAGGTGAAGTTAGTTCTGCCACGTACCATGTCTAATATTTCAAGTCATTAAATCCAAAAAATTAAATATAATTAAGATTTTAACATTTCTGAGAAGAAATACATCGTTAATAAAACCTTAATTCAAGCAACGCATTTTCACGCATCTCCTGATGACCAAGTTCAACGATCCACTGGAAGATCTTTTCACGTTCCAAAGCCTGAACTGGAATAATCTGTGGATTCAGGTTCATCCTTCAGATCAAGAAAACAAAAACAAAACTACAAGAGACAGAACGAAACGCCTTCACATTTGCGCTAAAGCATATAGAAATAGATAAGAAAAGATAGCAGAAAGATATTCCGAAGTTTCGACATTCCGACGCGTATAAGTGTTAGGGTTATTGCTATGTTCAATGGCGCATATCGCCCTTCCATTCACTCCTCCTCCCCTTCTCTCACTTCCCATTGTTTATTCACTTTCTACACCACATACCACCCCTCTCACCTCCTTTGCCTTCTTCGCTTCCTTCTACGCCGCTGGTAAGTGGTAATATAAACATTTACTAAATGGAATCACTATCGAGCAGTTACCACAAAATCACTGCATCACAAAACATTCCCTGAATACAATACTAGCGCTATAAAATCTACAATTCTGGTCTCTGCAATAGGATTATGATTAGGGTTAACGTTATGAAAACTCTCTCGTTAAGCTCAACAGAGACGCGTAAGAATAGACATTATGGCATCAAATACGAAGACGCACTAAACCCACATTTAACAGGAAAACGAAATAAAACAAGAAATTTTCCGTTTAAACGCAGAAAATCATCGAAAGATTTCAAAACAACGAATAGAGATTACTCTTGGAGTAGGGGCAGCAAGGAAGTATTAAGTAGGTAGAATCCCGATGATTTATATATCGCTTTTTGTTTATACCACAGTGGCTGCTTGCTTATTTTTAGGGACTCAGGCTCTTAGTCTATCTTAAAATAACTACGGGAAAGGAGAATGATGAGCCAGAAAATGGTCGGTATATCCTTAGGGTAGTGAGGCTAGTTTTTTATAGCTACGGAGGAAATTATTTTATTAAAAGGAAAGATGGGAGTATCATGGGACTCTGGGGCGTTTAACGGGGATGTTAGTCCTTGACCTTAAGAACACCTTAATGACAAGTCACAAGTCCTTGGTCCTGGCCGTGAGGGTTGAGTACGTCATTGGTCCTTGCTCTTGCCTTGAGGGTTGACTTCTTGGTCCGGGTTCTGGTCCTGGTTTTAAGGGTTGAGTCCCCAATCAACACAGTTTGTTGGCCCTATCATATGGCCAATGAATTTTTTTTTGAGGGGCCAATGTCAATAATTGCTATTTTTCTGCAGTGGGCCCTCGAAGATTTTGCAAATTGGTCCTATAAAGGCCCTACATGTCCAGGCCCTCAAAGGGCCCCAGTTCATATCTGCAGTGGGCCCTCATAGATTTTGCAAATTGGCCCTATAAAGGCCCTGCATGTCGGGCCCTCAAAGGGCCCTCAGTTCATATCTGCAGTGGGCCCTCATAGATTTTGCAAATTGGTCCTATAAAGGCCCTACATGCCCGGCCATCAAAGGGCCCTCAGTTCGTATCTGTATCCGGCCTTCAATGGGCCAGCATATTATACTGCACCATCCTACCATATATAAACTCTCACACCCTTCACTTCTAAAACATAACATATTAATTTTTTTTAAATCGATGACAAACATAGTCAGCATACAACTTACAAAGCAAGATCGATGATCAATTGTGATAGTGTTTATTCTAGACCTTCTCTGGGAGAGGGAATTCCTCCCATCCAAAGTTTTATAATTTCCCCCCAAAAGTGTGAGGATGGGGGGCTTTTTTGGAGAGGGCAAAATGTAAGGATGATGACAATTTATTTGGTTGTCAGGGCATTTGAGAAGGGTAAAAGAGAACTTGAGAAGGGTAAAAGTCACCCTCAATCTTCCTTCCTCTCTCAAAACTAACTTCCTCTCTCAAAACTAACTATTTTTAACATTTATCGTCCCCCATTATCATCAAAATACTCAGCCTCATTTGTGACATTCCTTGATGAATTTACCTCTTTTTTGGGCTCTGCAGCTACAACTCCACACGAATTCTTAATTACTGGCGACTTTAATTTACACGTGGACAAGAGTGATGATCCTAACTCTACCCAATTCATGCAGCTGCTCACACAGACAAACCTCACGCAACACATATCTCTTCCAACTCACACTTTTGGACACACTTTAGATCTACTTATCACGTCATCTTCTTCATCATTATCTCCAATCTCAGCAATTAGTCAAGTCTCTCCATCTGATCATTTTCCCATCTTCACCATTTTAAGTATCTGCTCACCAACTCCTCCACCTCGTGGCACCTACTCATTCCGCCGTCTCAACAAAATTGACATTGCCTTGTTCTGTGATAACATTAAGTCATCTGACCTAATTACTAACACCCCTACTACCCTGTCATCACTGATCGATAAATACAATTCTGTGCTTTCTGGTCTTCTCAATAAACATGCTCCTATCATCACTAGACCTTTTTCGTCTCATAACAGCAAACCCTGGTATAACTCTTTCATTCATGCTTTCAAGTCATTTCGCAGACGTCTTGAGCGAACCTACCATAAAACACATTCTCCATCTGACCTTTTAAATCTTCGTTCCACCACCAACCGCTATCATAATCTCCTTACATCTGCCAAAAAGAAGTACTATTCTAACATCATTTCAACAAATAGCTCAAATCCACGTAAGCTCTGGAAAACTGTAAATGATCTTTTCCATCGCAAAGACTCAAAACCTCTCCCTCAATCCATTTCCCTGTCAGAACTTGCTGAATCTTTTGCTAAGTTCTTCTGTGTAAAATTTCAAGATTCGCAGTGTCCTCAAGTCTTTCACTATTACTCAAACCACCTCTCCTCATTATCCTCCTCCCCCACAACCTCCATGCAATTTATCCAGCTTCACTCCTACAACTGAAGATCGAAGAGGTATCCAAACTTCTACTATCCTTGCCAAATAAACAATGTGATCTAGATCCCATACCTACTTCTTTACTCAAACAGTGTGCCACCGTGCTTACGCCTATTATAACTAGAATCATCAACCTCTCTCTTATCTCAGGCACTTTCCCATCCGCATTCAAAAACTCTTTTGTCACTCCTCTCCTAAAAAAGCCTGGTCTTGACAGAGAAGATCTCAATAACTATCGCCCCATCTCAAATCTTTCTCTTCTATCAAAACTTACTGAAAAAATTGTGCTTTCCAGACTGAATGAACACCTTTCAAGTAACTCACTATATAATGCTCATCAATCTGCCTACACTAAACATCACTCAACTGAAACTGTCCTCGCCTACATTTATGACAGACTCTTAACTGCAATTGGTCTTCGCCAAGTTACTGGCCTTTGTCTCCTTGATCTCTCTGCAGCATTTGATACCATAGATCACAAAATTCTGCTCGAGCGACTCTCTCTCTGGTTTGGCATATCTGAAAAAGCTCACAACTGGTTTGCATCTTATCTCAAATCTCGGTCTTTTCAAGTGTCCTGTCTTGGCCAAATTTCTCTTTCTCATATTATAGATTATGGAGTGCCTCAAGGATCTGTTCTCGGGCCTGTACTGTTCAGCCTTTACACCACACCACTTTCATCTCTAATTAATTCCCTCAAATTAAACCACCAACTCTATGCCGATGACACCCAGCTATTCCTTTCCTTCTCACCTCTTTCATTCAATGCTTCTATTATTGAGCTTGAATCTGCATTCTCGTCAATCTCTGCATGGATGTCATCTAATCTCCTCGCTCTCAACCCATCTAAGACAGAGTTTCTTTTAATCGGACTACCCCAACAACTCAAAAAATGACAATCCTAAACTAGTTTTGGCTCCTGACACCACAATAATCCCTGTTCCAACTGCTAGAAATCTCGGATTCAAATTTGACTCTTTTCTAAACTTCGAATCACAAATCTCCCAACTTTCAAAAAGCCTGCTTTATTCATATTCGTGACCTTCGTCGCCTACGTCCTTGTCTTGATATTAAGACTGCGTCCACAATCGCCACCTCTATAGTCCACTCCAAATTAGATTACTGTAACTCCCTCTACTATAACCTTCCCAAAGCCTCCATCAACAAATTGCAATCAATACAAAATGCTTTAGCTCGTGCTGTTACTATGTCACCTAAATTCTCCCATATTTCACCCATACTAAAATCATTACATTGGCTTAAAATAACAGAACGTATCCAATATAAGATAATAACACTTACACATAGCTCACTTCAGTCATCAAAACCTGTCTACCTTAGATCACTATTAACCCCTCAGCCTCCTCGACCCACACGTTCGTCATCTCATCTCACTCTGTCACGCCCGCTAAATCAGTCATCCCTGAAAATTTGCAACCGTGCCTTCTCATATGCTGCACCTGAACTCTGGAACTCGATCCCAGCTTCCCTTCGCACACTTGGACACTTTAAAACAATAAAATCTGATTCCTCATTTCCTATAATTCCCGCACTATCTCCTCAAGTCTTCAGGTCTAAGCTTAAATCCTTCCTGTTTCTGAAATCATTTCCGCCATAGCTGTAACAACCTAGCCTCACTGCCCTTCGGATATTGACCATTGCCTGGCTGATCCCACACCTTTCCTATAGCTATTTTAAGAGAGGCTGAGCGCCTAAGAATAAGCAGCTACTGTTGTGCTGCTTTCCAAGGCGCTATAGAAATCCACGAGATTTTACTTTAAAGGATATTAGGAAGGATGGATGATCTTCTGTTTTGCTTGTCAAGGTTTTTGGAGACTCAGACCTTCCCCCCCAAACATTTCTAAATCCCCCCAATATCAAGATGGCTAGAATAAACACTGATTCTGATACATGTATCAACATAATTGCTGTGACAATTTTTGAACAAAAAATAATGCTAAAAAAATAATGCTAACGGCACTTTCACATAAGTGGTACAACATTTTAACAGCCAATATCAATTATTGATCAGATCTGACAACAAAAATATATGAAAATTATTGATCGCCATCTACAGCCTCAACTGATTTACTAGTATAGATGTTATAAAAAATACAAGCCAAAAACGACAATGAAACCTCTTAAACAGATATTAAGTTTGCTTACTAATTGGCTACAGCCATGGGCACCCGCAGAATTTTCACCAGGAGGAGCAAAACACAATGATCACGGTTATGCAACATAAATTTTTCTTCCAGGAGGGGCAAAAACATTTTAACACAATGGTCACAGTTAGTATTTTATCAAGGTTTTCAAATTTTAGTGTGAAATATTGGTATTTGCATTTTCCAGGAGGGCAAGTGTCATCTCTTGCCCCAATGTGCGGGCGTGCATGGGGTCAGCTGCAGACTGCACAGTACAAAAGGCTACAATGTCTGCCAAAAAGCAATGAAAACTAGTCAAATTGAAAGTCCAAAAGAACAACTAATTTTAATAAAATGACCAGTTCTAAGCAATTTCTTCACTATATCGTGTAATAAATAAATATGTGACGTTGTTTTAACAGAAGCTGTAGGTCAGTTATCAGATTCGACACTGTTGTCAGACTCCTGGTCTGAGGGAAGATGTTCAAAACGTCTTTTATCAGATGACTGCTTTGCAGCAGCAGTCAGAAAACGCTTCCGACCATCATCTCTGTCCCGAGCCTGTCTCAGCCAGACCTTAATTTTATCTTCAGCCAGCCTGTTGACGGTATCTCTCGTTTGTTCGTTAATCCGCACAGCATCTGCAACTTAGACAACAGTATTGAGACATCAAATACTGTTGAGTTGAAATACAAATAATTTTTCTCTCAATAATACCTCATGTAATATTCACCCTAAAGTTGCATTCTAGATGATGTATACCTATGGTAAAACCTGCTAATCTGCTCTGAGTTTCTCTAAGAAGATGCATCTGCATTAGCTCATACCAGCCACAGCTGCTAACGATTGGTATCTCAAGCAAGTTGGTCAATGTATTTACAAGTCACTAGAAGCCTGCACTATTGCAGCAACACTATCCATGGTATCGACAGTAACTGAAGGAGCTGCACAGTACAAGCAATTACAACAAAAGACATAACACCTAAATATTGGCACTGGTCAATTTAATATGAAGCCTGACATCAGCATATACTTGGGTGAGCAGTAATAATACATGCTTTATTATTATTATTATTATTATTATTATTATTATTATTATTATTATTATTATTATTATTATTATTATTATTATTATTATTATTACTATTACTATTATTATTATTAACGTACTGATCAAGAGTTTGGTGTAATTGGACTTCTAGCTTGCTGCTCTGGAATCAATATGGTGCATAGTCTGTTAGTTTAACCAACTTCCTACACATAACTGCAAATCACTTTGTATTGTTTTAAGCCCATTACAGTCATTGTCAATAAATAGAGTTTGTCTGTAACAGCTGTTTTGAAGATGTATTGTGAAAAAAAATGCAATCTATTGCAATGACTCAAACTCTTATCAAATATATACAAACACAACCACTGTGACCTGAAATCTGCAAACAAAATAAAGAGTGCATATACCACATATGGAAGGTGACAATCCCAGTGCTTGGAAGCTGTGCTTTCCCTGTTTCAGCCCAGTTGAATTGGCAGGACAATTCGTTCATCATAATCGCCTTCATCATACCATTAACTGTATCGGTGATAGTTGTCGCTTCAAACGTGGACAAGTATCTTGCCTAAACAGTTCCAGTTAAACCTTCATAAAGTACGTCGTATTTTACTAGGTAGGCTACATGTAATGTACACACACATCAATACATGACAACATTGGCTAAAGTATAAATTTTGGGCCCTACTGGCATGTTCAACGTTCTCGGCAGAGTACATCTTGCTGTAGGCTAATTTGAGACATAAGCCGAATTTTGCATATTTAAATGGCTCAAATAGGGTAACAGAAGGCCCATTAAGAGATAAACATCTGAATATTTATTCAGAAATAAACATCAGAGATGAAATGTGGAGGCACACTCAACCTGGATCTTACTGTACCAGTTAATAAAATTAACACCATCTAACCAAGCCTTGTCCAGCTTGCTCATTCTGCTTGACAAAAGATGCTGCATCCTTCAAATCTTTGACTGCATCAGCTGGCAGTTTCATTCCTTCAGGCATAGTGGGAGTGCTGTCTCTTGTTCCACCTCTGTTGACAAGTATAGTGACACTCCGCAACAATATCTCAATTTTGGAATCAATTCGATTTAATTTTGCAAAAATCATGCGGTACTCTTCAAAGGTAACAAATGCTGGAACAACACAGCCACAACAGTACTGGACAGCATGTTGATTTAATATAATAATATATATAATATAATAATAATATAACAGGGGTGGGAAGTTAGCAGAGTGGTAACAACGCTGGACGATGGAGCTGGAGGTCGCGGGTTCGAGTCCCATAGGAGCCCTAAAGGTCGACTCAGCCTTTTTCGCGGTGGTAAAATGAGGAGCAGTGGTAAAAATCTCTGCGATAAGTCAAAGAGGTACGCTATACGATACACTAGCCCCGTATCTGTGGCATTGCACGCCTGGCTGAGGGCTATAGAAACGGAGATCAGCGCCGCCTTATGAGCCTGTGAGGCTCGGGAAAGGACTTTTTTGAATAATATAACAAGGTTTAAAGTGGTTCAATAGGGACTGCCCTGTGTGAGAACCACTGTTGTTCCCGTCCAATCTAATATCCTAAACTACTGAGGTTTATTTTGAACTCATTCACAGTTGTAGCCGTTACTATCCTCGCATCCAGTTCATTCCATCTGTCCACCACTCTTGCACAAAAAAAGTTCTGTTTGTGTTTCTTGTTCTCTATATAAGTGAGTCTCTATATGAGTCTCTATATAAGAAAGAATAGTAAAATGTTTTTAAAATTACCGTTAACAAACTGGAGAACAAGCTAATTGTGTCTATTCAAGCAATTCCTTATATTTGCATAACGCATCTGTTGGACCAGCTGGCATTCAATGCTGTTATACTACAGGCCAACATTTTAATTTTGAACCCATTGCACAATATTTTGCACCAACTGGCTGTACATAAGCATGTCATATTCTTATGCAAGTCCACACATATCAGCAACACATTGACACGACTTTCCGATACTAGATGCTTACACTTTTATACACAACAGTGAATAGAGAAACCAGAGAATTACAGGTGTAACAGTAAGCAATGGGTTCTAATCGCCAGTTTCCGCCCACCCCTCCACTATTATAATTATAGATCACGTACGTGCTACATATACCATCACATGGCGGCGCAACAGCGCATGACAATGTTTTAAGAGCCAAGTCAAGTTTCAAAGGGAAGCCTCAAATTGCAAAGTTCACCACTCGCACAT
Organism: Metaphire vulgaris; assembly: GCA_018105865.1. Lineage (NCBI taxonomy): Eukaryota > Metazoa > Annelida > Clitellata > Crassiclitellata > Megascolecidae > Metaphire > Metaphire vulgaris. Next base: position 12,979,683 of record CM030864.1, read on the forward strand.
TAAGTGCAGACAATTGAACTACAAGATTTGTTTTAAAAATGAACTTGTTACAAAAAAATAAATTCAACTCACTTCACAGCGTTTAACGAGAGCAGCAGATCGCGGCCATATATCAGTCCCGCAGTAACATTTATTTGAATTACAAAAACTTCTAAAAGTTATGATTAAGTGTTATTCAAAACAATGATGCACTAATTTAATTTATAATTAATATAAGTATAATTAATTATAACTTTATGAGAATATTATTTGTTATTTGTTGATTTACACTTGATTAAGCAGCTAAAATAGTGCACCGGAACTATATTGCGTATTACTACGCTGGTAAGCATTAAGCGTCGACTGGCCGCGTCTGGGCCAGCTTCATTGGCCCACTGTGGGCATAAATCTGTTGTCGGGTCTTCGGCCAATATCGCCATGTGGCCCGCACTTACACGCGTCGGCCCTGCAATGGCCCAACGTTTGGTGTTTATTGGGTCCTTGTTAACATCCCTGGACAACGTCAATAATCGTCTTTTAGCTATAGGCCTATATGGTCAACTGGGGTGTTGCTCTTTTACTCCCGACTCTGATTGGATCGTTTGGTTGAACGCAGTGGCGGCTCCACCGGGGGGCCAGGGGGGCCCGTGCCCCCTATTGAGTGTCTGGCCCCCAGTGCCCCCCCCAGTTGGGACCCTATACTTAATGCTACATGCATTAAACAATAAATGGTTGGCCCCCATGATTAGAAGTTGCCACCCCAACGGCCCCCCCACTTGCCAAATCCTAGAGCCGCCACTGGTTGAACGTCACAGCAAAAGAGGGGAACATGATTCGGAACTATCTAATTAGCAATCGTCTAAACTGAAGCAGTCCCCCAGTGTTTAATCTATAGACTCCTGGATTGGACTGTAAAGTGATGCAGACTAAACGCTCGAGATTTTGTTCCGTAGAGTTTGTTAATTAATTCGACAAATTCCGATATTGTTCTTGCGAATTTTTAAAATTTTACTCTTTAATTTTAAGACGTTTTCAGCTGTTTATGTCGGTATATTTTTCTTTAACTATTTTTATTTAACTCCGCCACAATTTATAAACTTAGAATCAACATGACCTATCATCGCTCATTTCATTACCGTTACTATTTGTAATTTAACTAAGCATTCTTTTAGTTTTTCTTTTCTTTTCTTTTAAATTTTTAAATTAAATTATTTCACTCCACACTAATATCGGCTGCACTATTGACCTCATGCTGAGCTTGTGATCCGCTGCATGAGCTGAAAGACAATTTGACTTTCCTTCACATTTTTACTTTCCTCGTTAATCTCATCCTGACATCATGACATTACTTCCTCTCTATTTGTTTATTCTAACTGTTCATTTCTTTTCCTCGAAACTTGATGTACGCAAACCGATTAATCACTGGACCTACCGCACTGCCGTTGATCAATACTCACATTTGAACAAAATTCCTATCTCCTTTTCATTAACCCTCCGTTGCTCACATCTTCGTATTCACCGTTCACATTTCCGTCTCATGCGACGCTCAGATATCATCTTCATCCTTCTTGCTCTTTCAGGCGATATCCACCCGAATCCTGGACCATCCCAACCACACATAACACTCTGCACTCTCAACATTAGATCCCTCACTAATCCTCAACACACACATTCACTACATGAACTCACTAACATAAAATTAGACTCCCTCTTTCCAACGCACACACTTCACTCCTCTACCATAGACATAGTTGCACTAACTGAAACCTGGGTATCTCCGTCTACTACTTCATGTCAACTGATTGAGGTAACCCCACCTGGCTTCTCCCTTCTAAGTTTTCCTCGTTCAAAAAAGTCTACCAATTGCTCTAGTAATTTAGGTGGAGGCACCGCTTTCCTTATTCGCGATCATATACAAATTAGCAATTCCTCATCAATTAATTTCTCCTCATTTGAATGTTCATCTGTCACTCTCAATCTTCCTCTCTCAAAACTAACTATTTTTAACATTTACCGCCCCCCTACATCATCAAAATATTCAACCTCATTCATGACATTCCTCGACGAATTTTCCTCCTTTTTAGGCTCTGCAGCTACAACTCCACATGAGTTCTTAATTACCGGTGATTTTAATGTACATGTTGATAAGTGTGATGATCCCAACTCTATCCAATTCATACAACTGCTCACTCAGACTAACCTCACACAACACATATCTCTTCCTACTCACACTTTTGGACATACTTTAGACTTGCTCATCACGTCTTCTTCTTCATCACTATCTCCAATTTCAGCAATTAGCCAATTCTCTCCTTCTGATCATTTTCCCATCTTCTCCATTTTAAGTATCTGCTCGCCAACTCCTCCGCCTCGTGGCACCTACTCATTTCGCCGTCTTAACAAAATTGACGTAGCCTTGTTCTGTGACAACATTAAATCATCTGAACTAATTACTAACCCCCCCACTTCTCTGCCGTCACTGATCAATAAATACAATTCTGTGTTATCCGGTCTTCTTGATAAACATGCTCCTATCATCACAAGACCTATTTCATCACACAACAGCAAACCCTGGTATAACTCTTTCATTCATGCTTTCAAGTCATTTCGTAGACGTCTTGAACGAACATACCATAGAACACATTCTCCATCTGACCTTTTAAATCTTCGTTCCGCCACCAACCGGTACCATAATCTCCTTACATCTGCCAAAAAGAAGTACTATTCTAACATCATTTCAACAAATAGCTCTAACCCACGTAAGCTCTGGAAAACCGTAAATGATCTTTTCCATCGCAAAGAATCAAAACCTCTCCCTCAATCCATTTCTCTGTCAGAACTTGCTGAATCTTTTGCTAATTTCTTCTCTGCAAAAATCTCTAAGATTCTGCAGTGTCCTTAAGTCTTTCACTATTACTCAAACCACCTCTCCTCATTACCCTTCTCCCCCACAACCCCCATGCAATTTATCCAGCTTCACTCCTGCAACTGATGAAGAGGTATCCAAACTGCTACTTTCTCTCCCAAACAAACAATGTGATCTAGATCCCATACCTACTTCTTTACTCAAACAGTGTGCCATCGTGCTTACGCCTATCATAACTAGAATCATTAACCTCTCTCTTACCTCAGGCACTTTCCCATCTTCATTCAAAAACTCTTTTGTCATTCCTCTCCTAAAAAGCCTGGTCTTGACAGAGAAGATCTTAATAACTATCGCCCCATCTCAAATCTTTCACTTCTATCAAAACTTACTGAGAAAATTGTGCTTTCTAGACTGACCGAACACCTTTCAAATAACTCGCTATATAATGCTCATCAGTCTGCCTACACTAAACATCACTCAACTGAAACCGTTCTCGCCTACATTCATGACAGACTCTTAACCGCAATTGGTCTCCGACAAGTTACTGGCCTTTGTCTCCTTGACCTCTCTGCTGCATTTGATACTATAGATCACAAAATTCTGCTCGAACGACTCTCTCTCTGGTTTGGAATATCTGAAATAGCTCATAACTGGTTTTCATCTTATCTTAAATCCCGGTCTTTTCAAGTGTCCTGTCTTAGCCAAATTTCTCTATCTCACACTGTAGATTTTGGAGTGCCTCAAGGATCTGTTCTTGGGCCTGTACTGTTCAGCCTTTACACTACACCACTCTCATCTTTAATCAATTCCCTTAATTTAAATCACCAACTCTATGCCGATGACACTCAGCTATTCCTTTCCTTCTCACCTCTTTCATTCAATGCTTCTATTATTGAGCTTGAATCTGCATTCTCATCAATCTCTGCTTGGATGTCATCTAATCTCCTCGCTCTTAACCCTTCTAAGACAGAGTTTCTTTTAATTGGACTACCCCAACAACTCAAAAAAATTGACAATCCTAAACTAGTTTTGGCTTCTGACACCACAATAATCCCTGTTCCAACTGCTAGAAATCTAGGATTCAAATTTGATTCTTTTCTAAACTTCGAATCACAAATTTCCCAATTATCAAAAAGCCTGCTATGTTCATATTCGTGACCTTCGCCGCCTACGTCCTTGCCTAGATACTAAAACTGCCTCCACAATTGCCACCTCAATAGTCCACTCCAAATTAGATTATTGTAACTCCTCTACTATAACCTTCCCAAAGCCTCTATCAACAAATTGCAATCAATACAAAATGCACTTGCTCGTGCTGTTACTAAGTCACCTAAATTCTCCCATATTTCACCCATACTAAAATCATTACATTGGCTTAAAATAACTGAACGTATCCAATATAAGATAATAACACTTACACATAGCTCACTTCAGTCATCAAAACCTGTCTACCTTAGGTCACTATTAATCCCTCAGCCTCCTCGACCCACACGTTCGTCATCTCATCTCACTCTGTCACGCCCGCTAAATCAATCATCCCTGAAAATTTGCAACCGTGCCTTCTCATACGCTGCACCTGAACTCTGGAACTCGATCCCAGCTTCCCTTCGCACACTTGGACACTTTCAAACAATAAAATCTGATTCCTCATTTCCTATAATTCCTGCACTTTCTCCTCAAGTCTTCAGGTCTAAGCTTAAATCCTTCCTGTTTCTTAAATCATTTCCGCCATAGCTGTAACAACCTAGCCTCACTGCCCTTCGGATATTGACTATTGCCTGGCTGATCCCACACCTTTCCTATAGCTATTTTAAGAGAGGCTGAGCGCCTAAGAATAAGCAGCTACTGTTGTGCTGCTTTCCAAGGCGCTATAGAAATCCACGAGATTTTACTTTACTTACTTACTTACTGGACTCCGGGAAGGACTGAAAAAGCCGGGGGAATTCTGCTAGGGGTCGCTGTTAGTCCATGTAGTATTCCAAAATTTCTGGGGGAATTTGAAATTTCCGGGGAAAAGGGCAATTCCCCCGGAAACGGCCTAGATTAAACACTGACCCTGTGACCCACCACTGCAGAAGGCACTCGAAAACACTTCTCGAAGCTTCTTCAACGAATGGTGTGGCTACAGAAGGCGATCAGTGGACATCGGAAGAAGAGAAAGAGACGAAATACGTGGTCTAATAATTGCCATTCATCTAAATGTGGAAGAAATGCTAATGTAAAGAGATAGGTTTTGAGTCTATAGATAGGAAAATACCCAATTAGAAACCAGTGTGACCGAGGGGTCACCTATAGTACGTGCACTTAAGTCTAAGTGTAGTTGAAGATGTCTTAAACTACGCGCAGTGACTATATATGTAGATGTCTAATCATCACCGATAGTCCATTCAATCATCAATCAATTACAAAGCAATTTTAATCTGCCTGTTCACCGAAGAGTCACCGAGGTTGACATAATAATGAATCTACTCAGGTCTAATTTCTCTAAGTGGCGCATTTAGAATTAGAATAATAATAATAATAATAATAATAATAATAATAATAATAATAATAATAATATTATTATTATTATTATTATTATTATTATTATTATTATTATTATTATTATTATTATTATTATTATTATTATTATTATTATTATTATTATTATTATTATTATTATTATTGTAGCGCTAAAAAACTAACCTCAAGTAAAATAATATTGTGCGCCACATTCTCGCGTAAAAATCTCATTAGATGGAATAATTTATAGTCAAAATATTTTAGCAATCAATATACGCATTTTAAAAAATTGTTCTTAATTTAATTAATAAAAATAGTAATTTTAACTGAAGAATAGTATATATTTATTATGTATTTCAAAATAATATTATTGCATTCAATTTAGTTTGACAAAATGTCTGGTCGATTATAGAACAGAAAATAACACTAGGTATCACGTCTTACTTTTATTTCAGTACGGTAATGCGGTGTTATTTTAAATTATTATTGTTTATGGCATAGTAAATAAATAAATAAAACAAAATTTTATTAATAGATTTAAAAAATAGCGTATATCTTTATTTATTGCTGAATCCAATGCAGATAGAATAGTTACATTATAGCATAAAGAAAACAGCATTAAATACTATGCTTTATGTTTGTAATACTGGCAAATAGTAATTAACTAATACTATTCTTTTTATTTTTTGTGAACTTTAAAATATGAGGCTAGAAATACAAATCTACTTCTCTAAGAATTTTTAAATAAGAATATCATAATATTATTGTATTCGATGCTGATTGCTGAAGAAAGTCCAAAGCCGTAGATCTAAATATTAGATAAAACTCTCTGCATCTATACACGTTCGCCATTTTTACAATAGCAAAAATAAAGTGAGGAAATATTCAATTTCTTTAGCGTCTTCGTAAGCAGGTACCGCAACCGTAGTAGCTGCTTATTCCTATGTGCGTCATCTACCGTTGAAATAGCCGAAGTTTACTAGTTTAGTGGTTACCCGAACAATGCAGGCAATGAAAAAAGAAACAGAAAGAGACGTGATTGAAATCTGGATTTCCTAGTAGGCTACTATAGAAAACAGCAAATTAAAATACTCCATACGTAGGCCTACACATCTTAAGATCTAATAAATCAATAAACGCCCCATTTGACAAATCCTGGAGCCGCCACTGGATACAGAAGGAACTGCAGAAATAGCGGCTAATTCAACTTCTTAAAATCATAAGAAATTGAATTTCTTATAGTTCTTACAAAGAAATTCTCTAATCTCTATTGTCCCATTACATAATTTTCTCTCTGTACAGACATTTCAAGAAAGGTTGACAATTAGAGACAATTTTATGTTAACTTTATTCATTCTGAATTTATCTAAATAACGCCCAGTACAAAACCTTAAACAAAACCCAAATAAATGGAAATGTGATAGTCTTTTAGTCTAAAACTTGCCAGACGTCAGATTCAACACTGACAATACAACCCCAACAGCAGAGGCTTAATAATGAAGGCGTTTCAAATGTTCAATGTCTAACTCAATCGCCTGTAACAATTGGTGGCCAGTTGAAAAGTTTTAAAATTTACATAAGTTAAGGTCAGTGGCGGCGCTAGGACTTGGCAAGTGGGGGGGGCGTTGGGGTGGCAACTTCTAATCATGGGGGGACAACCATTTGTTGTTTAATGTATTTAGCATTAAGTATAGGGTCCCAACTGGGGGGCCAGACACTCAATAGGGGGGCACGAGCCCCCCTGTGGAGCCGCCACTGGTTAAGGTGAGTACATATACTGCAGGATCAGCAGAATAAAATGGGAACTTAATGGGAAGCACAGTCGGTTGAACTGAATGAACTCAGCGCAGGTGACCACAAAACCAAAGACTATATGAAGGCTCAAGAGCCCTAATTTATGACTATGAAAGCCAGTAAGAGTAACAAGGGGCTAATTGGATAAGCAATTGTCACTTTCAATTAGAATTATCTGGGCTATAATCAGTATTAGCAAAAATATGCAAAGTAACTAGAATTAGACAGCTTTATAATAATTAATTGAAACTAGAAATTAAATTATCCATCACTGACTACAACTACTACAATCAGATGCTGAGCATGGCTCATAATAAGGGTCTATGGCTGTTTTGGTAGACTTAGTTTGCAACTAGGAAGTTCATATGGAGAGGGAGGAGGGCCAAAGCTGAGGCGTAAAACAGAGTATAATTAATTGCTGAAGTACTGTAAAAGATATAAGAGCAAAGTACAAGTACAGTATTACTCGGAACTGGTCAGTCACTGCGAGATGGAAAGCCTCATACCTACCATCGTACATTACCGAAAGCAACATGGACGAGCGTTTGAAATTTTGTAACACATCCCGGCTTGGACGTCGCTCGGTCAAACAAGGTCTGCCTTCCCTGTTTTTGTGTCCTCTGTTAGGAAACCTGGAAAGGGTCGAAAAGTTGGTGACTGGAATGAAAAGCAAAGAAATAGAAGGATAATAAAGACAAAGTTTACAACTGAGATCAAGGCTCAAACTAGGAACTTGGAACACGAGAAGCATGCTACAAGCAGGATAGTTGCAAATACTGGAAAATGAAATGGAAAGGATTGGCCTACATATCTGTGGATTAGCTGAAATACACTGGAAAGGGGAAGGACACTTTCAAACAATTAACAGACATACAATACTCTATGCAGGGCATAAAGAGCAAGGCTCGGGTGGAGTCGCCCTATGGATACATTGCACAATTGCTAATTCAATAATTGGATACAAACCGATAAATGACAGAAATGTAACAATAAAACTTGCAACAAAACCAAAGACTATAACTATCATCCAAGCGTATGATGCTTCAGCAGCACAAGCTGAAGAAGATTTCTATCAAGATTTGGCAAAAATAATCAGAAAACTACCAAAGCGAGAGATATGGATCATGATACGAGATTTTAATGCCAAAGTTGGAGAAGGCAGAAATGAAACCAGTGTATGTGGGCCATATGGTCTAGGACATACAAATGACATGGGATGACACCTCAAGAAGGATTTTTGTGCAGATCACAAATTGCTCATTATGAATACATTGTTTAAGCAAAACAGGAGAAGACACCACCAGATGCAAAACAAAAAACCAAACTGATTATATCTTGGTGGCAGAAAGATGGACACTATTGATAATAAACTGCAAAACTCTTCCAGGTGCTGATTGCAATCTTCTACACGCAGCGCCGAAATTAAGATTCAAGAAAAACAAAAAGACAACATCAACATTAAGACAAACTTACAACAACAACAAACAAATGCAGGAGAATACGAAATAATTGTCTCAGAAAGATTCCAAGCACTTGAACTAGCTGTAGAAGAGAATACGCCCAATGAGATATGGGAAAACACAAAAAAGTACTGATGTATACAGCAAAAGAAATCTATGGTTATGAAAAAAGCAAACCGTGGATAACTGAGGACACCCTTAAAATGACAAAAGTGAAACGAATAGCAAAAAGTAAGGATCCTATCAAATACAAAATTCTGAAACACGAGACCCAAAAGAGAATTAGAATAGACAAACAGAACGATCTCGATAATTTATGCAGAGAAGTGGAAGAATCATCTCAAAAAGGCAACACATGAAAAGCATTTCAAGCGGTTTAAAGACATTTTTTCTAGAACTATTCACAAAAACATGGAATCAATTGATTTGTGTTTTCCCAACTGATTTGGTTGCATTAGGTTGTTAATTGAATATAAAAAGTAATAATCAATAATACAGAATAAGAAAAAACCTGAAATCTTCTAATGAAAATAATTTCAGCAAATAAATTGGACTCAAAACAACAGAAGAGTCTCATCATCAGGAAAGACGGAGATGACCTGCACAGGTGCTCAAGGACACCGTTCCCATCACAGTCTCAAACGCACGTCATATTCACGTCCCGATGGACTTCTGTCACATGCAAAACTCAAAGCAATTAAAATCCCAAAACAATCTTCATCATTATATTAAAAACAATTAGTTTAAATACAGTTTTTGCTAACAACAAATGTACAAGATTTGATGCAAAGTCTTTGACCCCCAAAAGACAAGTCCAAGTTTGACTAAATGACGAACGGCCGAGTCCACTCGATCCACTTCCACCAGCGTTCAAATTATCTAAGAGAGGCACACGGAGTCCAACGGTCGACCAACAGACAGAAGACGGCGCTAGTGTAAAGTGTCCAAGACACTCGCAAAGGCACACGAACCAATGCCCGCTTTTGACATCAGCTTCAAGCACTGGGTGGCCTGTGCTATTGCAACTTCAAGTGGAGGCTGCTTTGGGAATCCTTGAACGTCTGAAACAACAACAGTCATCTCATCACTAACACACACACACACAAACACACACACACACACACACTACTCATAATATACGACAGTCACTCAATTATCCATGAATTAGTCATCATCCAAATAGACACGATGCTCTCATTACACAAAATTAACAAAGAGAATTGTTCACATTTTCTTATTGCTGTCTTATTTCTTGTGTTCTTCAAAGAAATCTGAACCCAATTGAAATCAGTTTCTTGACTTTGACTAACAGCAACTGCGGCCAATCCCACACTTTGTCTTAAAATGAAGACTCTCTCCAAGTATTCAGAAACCCTACGTAATATTCAGTGAGAAAATGTTAAAGGCATCTGAAAGTTAATAAGCCACTGACTTCATCTATGTATGTTCTCCGACCCATTTAGCTACTACTCTGTTCTCTTAGCCAATTGAAAATGAGTCTCAAGATCTACAACACAAACTCATTCAACAGCTGACATCATCAACTACGAAGCATACAGACCAAGGATTGCGCTGTTGAGTGCAGTGCAGACTGGTTCCCTTTGGACCGGATTCAACTGGTGCCCCACCGGACTGTTCCATGGATCGGAGTACGCAAGCAAACTGAAAGCATCCTACAGAAATGTTACAAAGGAATTAGCAAAATCTAAAAAATATTTGACTTTCTTATTTCAGTCAAAGTTTCAGTTCAGGAGAGACTCAAGACGTTCGACTTCTGAAACAGCGGACGTGCATCATGCATAGAATCTCTCACTGAAGTCACTCTGCGACTTATAGAATAAGGTAAAGGTACACTCCATAGCAGAGTGACAATTATGAAGAGAAGAAGAAGAGACAGCGGTGAGTTCTGTCGCCGACCTTGAGCGCCTTGTTGTTGGTTTCGTTGTCTCCGTACTCTCTCTTCATCTGTTCGGCCATTGCGTGAAGATCACGACCAAAGTGCAGGATGCGTTCTACGACCGCATAGTCCTCTGAATAGACGACGGGTCTCGTCCTTCTCTGGTCAATGACGACGCCTGAAACGATCACGGAAACCATCAGACCCCTCCGACCTTCAGTTCATCGTACACAATTAAATACAAACAAATAAGCAACCGATCTTCCCTCGCTTTTACAAGAAAAATAATATTCCTCATCTTTAAAAGAACAAATCAGATTAATGCCCTGAAAGAAATATCTAGTTATTCAATCAATGTAAGATTTGACCACAGACATCATTTTCACACTTTCACAGAGAGAGAAACAACATTATTTTTAACGTTAAAGGCCAATTAATCTGCCTAATGTTACTCAGTTGTCATTGAGAAGAAGTTGTGATAAAAGCAAATGCTACAAAAGAGAGTCTCTCTTGAGTCTGACTGATGTTAGCATAAACACCAAACAGAGAGCCGGTGTCTTTGGTTCAAATACGCAGCACAAGGCTGCTGTGCATTCGATACGATAGCATGCAAGTCATTAGTATTGAAGTAAAAATATACAGCTTATATAAAATTCAAAATATTCCACAATTATAAATGTGCTTGTATTTCTGGCCTCTTAGATTTTATAAGTTAATAGAACTGACTGACATGAATCTCAAAAACAGGCAAAACTCTTCATCCATTAATTATTAATAGTGAAAAAGAATAAAAGGCAAAACAAGAGGCAACCACCAACACAAAGACGACAGCAAAGACAGATAAACACGAGTGAATTAGGCGTTCAACATTTCATCTCCAAAACAAGAAGCAACTGAAAAGGCAGAAGAAGAAGAAGAGCGACCGAGTGTTTAAATGGGAAAATGCAATTCTGAAGACAAACATTGACCTCAAGTGACGACTACCTTTGTCATCCGCAAATTCACGGTCTGTGAAATGACTTTGTCCATTAAGACACGTTCCGTTTGGCGCTCCGCCGTTTACAATGCACACATCTTCCTCCATTTCGATTAAGTCCATTTCATCTTCCGAGTCAAACAGATTCCTCCTCCTCCTCTCCTCCTCCTCCTCATCCTCCAGTGACAACTGCTGCCTTGGAGAATTGGATGACAAACCGTTTGGTGAGTGACTGTTCTTTGGTAAGATCACATGACTTGAGCTGGTGCCCTGCTGCTGAGGCTGTTGATGATACTGGTACCCTGGGTGGATGGGACTGCTACCATGACTGGCAAATGCAGGTGGGCTAGAAGTCGTCATGGACCCCGGAGATGTGTTGACGTCGTGAAACAGCGGATTATTGGCAGACGACTTATTTGAGAAGTCGACGTCGTCGGTCCCGTTGACCATTTCGATGAACTGTCTGCATTTCAACATGAAGAGAACGCTCCTGTTCTTCTGCAGAAGACCCGGATACAATCGGTCGGTCGTCTCAATCGCTTCCCCGATTCGACCGCTCAGGATCAACTTCTGAATCTCTGCATCAAAACAAAACACGTCTCATGAAATTCACTTTCCACAAGAAATAGAAATATTCAAAGAATATCAGAAACACTCCTCACTTGAATAAGTGCTAAGCAAAAGTCAACAGAATATGATTGAGAGAGAGAGAGAGAGAGAGAGAGAGAGAGAGAGGGGGGGGGGCAAAGCAAAGGTAGCTGAACCTTTCTTGTAATAGAATGAGAAATGAAAATGAACTTCACTTTGTCTGTTCTGAATTGACGTTTTGTCTTCGCTGAGTTCTTGCCTTGTGCTGTCGGCCAATGCCTTGGCAGATGAGTAGTAGCCGTGATGAATCAGATATGTCAGTACAATTCTATAATACAAAGCTGTCTTATAATTAATGCGAGTAATTAGACAAAGGTATAAGCTATAACGGAAAATAATCAACACAAAATATTTCCAGAATTTAAAAAATAAAATTTCAAATGAAGGCATATAATGTACAGTATATGTAGAAAATGGTGGTTTAAATATATCTGGGAACAAGACAAGTACTTCTGCAGCGCCATCTGCCACTCGCCCTTGGAATTTGGCACTTGAAAATTGTCGATCTTCATTCTGATCTTCATCTCCCATTCCTTTAAACAGAAACAAAATGCAAATATCAAAGACCAAAGAACAAGAATGGCGTATTCATTGTGCAATGAATTCTCTTATGAATATTGATTAGGTACTTCTGTACTTTGTGGAACATTCATTTACAAAGATAAAATAACTGAGATGAGTTCCTTCTCACTTCTCCTATAGGAACATAGTTATGTACCTATAGGTATATAGTTATGTACCTTTAAGAGAAGCTTGAGACTGATTTCAGACTGTACACTGTAAGTATCACTACATCTTTTCATTTTAAAGTCAAAGGGAAATAGCATTCTTAAATGTAGAATAAACTGTGCCATAATATTACATCAACAGTCGTAGCATTTACTGGCAATGTACATTAAGTTGAAAAATTTTAACATTCTTTAAAATAAAATGAAGAAATTCAGTGAAGAGGGATGCCACAAAAAAAGAACAGAAAACAAATATTGTTGACATTGCACTGATCAATAACTGCACAGCTAATAATGCCCCAGTGTGTGCATGTGTGGATGTCTCTGTGTGTCTGTTTACTTCTCTTTGAGTATTTCTCAACCAAGTAATTTAAACTTTGCATATTTGTCGGAATGAAGGATGAGAGCAAAGTTCAGCTCCAACCTAAAACTATGTTCCACCAAAAGTCACAAAAGACAGAAAACACAAAAGACTAAGACAAAGACCAATAACAGCAGGAGATGAGCAGTACTGGACATCTCTGTCTGTCTGTCTCTGTCTGTCTGTCTGTCTCTCTCACCTTAATGTAGTCGTTAATTCTGAAAGCAAATGGAGTCTGTCCAAAGTTGGCCTCAATAACTTCCCCTGGCGTTTGAAGGCCAACTGTTGGATAGAGGTTGGCCTACAAATAAATAACATCAGAACTAAAATTCAACAGACTCTACAAAAGCACTTCATCAGATGAAAATAATTAGCAACAATAATTATGACTACAATCAAGAAAAAGACTCTTTGTAAAAGCAAACTGCCAACTGCACACAATGCAGTAACAGTTAAGTCCACTTTACACGTGTAAGTCTCTCTACGTACTCAGCTTTATTTAGATTTACATCCAACAACACAGTTGAGATAAATGAAAGCAAAATGACTCACTGGGAGATCCCTGAATGCTATTCCTAAAATATAGAAACCAGAAAAAATGAATCTCAAATACTCTTATAATAATGCAGGCCAATTTAGACAAATATTTCCATGAAATAAGCACAAAAGGTCACACACATAAATACAAACAACTGAAACGGTTTTACTAAATCCAGAAATGTTAAAAGCAGATTTTAAAACTTGACTGCACTTCAATCACTCCACAGACGGATGAATGAGAAGAGGATCTGACAATAAACTAAACAGACAACTAGGACACTGGTCAGAAGAAGGACATAATAATTGGATCACGGTCAGTCGGGATTTTTCCTGAAGCACTGAGCAGCGGAGATGTCATCACCTGAACAATTATTTGAAGTCATCTAATAAAGAAACAAAGATCACAGGCATTGATCACTCCCTACAAAGCCCAGGAGTGACAGGCCTCCTGTCACCTGCTCTTCACAGATGGGCATGCACAGTAACCTGGACGAGTGATTGGACAAAGGTGACGATGACTTGGATCAATGAATGTGGAAATTTCTAAGAAGAGGTGGATGACAAATCATTCAACCAGAAAAGCAAGGAGGTCGTGGCTGGTAAGCTCACAAGCCTCTTGTATCTGAAGCTCCAGCAGAAAAAAACCCTCCTACTGTGTCATTTGTAGAACACAGCAGCTGCTGTCAATTAACAGTCGCCACTGGGAAGTTTTCATCAACATCAAAAGCCAAAGTCACGTGCACTCTTTTATGCCAAATGATGATCTCATAATAAATCAGAACTTAAGGCAAAACAATCACCCACAAACTATGTCTCTGAGAAGCAGTTACTTAAGCCGTTAAAAACACACGACCCATGTAAATACCGATACTAATGCGTACATAAGATACAAATATGTCTATAGGTTGAACCAAATAACTCAGTTATTAGAATACATTGCCAGATGTTAGACAAAGTGAAAAGTTACCAAGCTAAGGTTTTCACACAACGATCAATAAAGTTTTGAAATAAAGACAACTTATCCTATTTGAATCTCTAACACAACAAGAAAATTTCCCCTGTAAAATTCCCACCAAGGTTGATGCCGTTCTTTGTGTAGAAACAGGTTCCATCGATGAGGTTAACACAGCAGCCGACCACATCGCCGGTCGTAAAGGTCGGTCCGTACGGTTGACCCGTCCCCGAACAACAAAATGAATTCCCGTCATCTCCATGGTAACCGTAGGAACTCTTATCCCAACCTAACAAAAACAACAGATAAAAAAACAAGATTGCTAATTTTTTTATTAACTTAACTGCATATAATGCAATAAGACAAAATTACATTACAAACAAACACAGTTTGAAAAACTTAGAATGACCCACTGAACAGACCAGCACTAACTACGAAGCAATGCACAGCATGTTCCAGTGTCTAAAAGCGCTGAGTCCCTGTGTGCCGAATCTTCTCTCAGACTGACAACGGACTTTGCCGTTATCTGTCGGAAGATTCTTGCAAACAACATCTGCCACTTAATGACACTTAACAAGCGACTGCTGGCCATCGCATGACAGGAAATATCAGTTGTTGAAATTCACCATAAGACTCCTGCAGCAACTCAAAATACGCAGCGTCTGTCAAGTTTTGCTTTACAATTAAGTTCTTGAATGATTTGTGAATAACTGTTCTAATGAAGACTCTATTGTTCTGAAGAGTGGTCAATAACTGGAGTTTCCATATCTGACGATCTGCAGATGAATCTGTTCTGTTTTACTTTTTACTTTTGATTCCAATGTTCTTTGAATTCATTATTTAAGAATTCTGCTAAAAGTATTATGATTTTCAGCTTAATTCTAATCTGTCATCATCACAGAAAAGACAGGATCATCATCAGCAGCAGCATAATCATTACCATCATAATCATCAGCATCATAATCATCATCATCATCAGCAACCAGGATAAGAGGATTGAGTACCTGGTAATTTGTTGAGGCTGACTGAAAGTGCAGAAAGACCAATTCCCATGTAACTAAAAAACGCAAGAAAAACACGACTCAATGTCAATATGCCAAAGCACTGATTAGTCATCAGAAACAGACTCTCTGGAATTTCCCAGCATCATCACTTGACTTGGGCTCAGCATCTTCTGTTAATAATAGATTTCATAAAACATCTTTGTTTACACCAAGACCAGATGACAACAATGAAAAGAGAAACAGCGGAAGTGCAAAGCACAGGACAATTCACTGCACAGAAATCACTTTAAATTTATACGTCACTGAAATGCACACGATCACAGATAACAGGAACTGAACGGCAACGGACAGAGAAAAGGAGAGTCACAGAATTCAGAAGAAATAAAAGAAACCCCAATTTATGAAAACGAATGAGACACTTTTCCGCAGATCCACACTTTTCACTTATTTCAGAGGAATGGAGTTTCTTCTCAGAAGCAGTTAAAATTATTCCAATTCACATTTATCGAGCATTGAATCAAAAGAGTTTCCAGTTACTGCTGCCTCTAAAGCAGGGGTCCATTCGGACACAATGCCTGCCCAACAGAAGTCCTATTGGCATCCAAAGGACGTCCCTTAACAGGAGAACAACACTCTCTGCCTGGACAAGTGACTCGGAACTCTCTGTTCATCAGAGCATGTTTAGCATTTGATATTCTAAACGCAGAGATTCCAATGAGCCACATGCTTCACCCAACCTCAAAGCCCAGACTAAGAGTCCTGAAGACTCGTCTGACTTTCCTTTACTACAACTGAGAAAGACTTCCATAAATAAAGCACAGAACACACATTACACAGGCAATATGTCTGCACTAGAATAAAAAAAACTGTCAGGTCTTCACTTCTATCTGAGAACCCAAACTCAAAATGCCTTCATCTTCGACCCACTTTATACTAATTAAATCCAAGAACAACTTAAGATCAACACATCAGACGCTATCTCTGCATAAAGCACCCAAAAATTACAAAATCAATTCTAACCTTATAATTCTGCTAAAGAAACTATTCCAGAAATAACATGAATATCTCTGAGTTCCAATATAATCATCACTACCATACAAGAGATGACCTTCACCAATGTCCCTATATACTAACAGGACAGATATTCTATTAATCAGATATACAGTACGCTTTCCAGTATACACACACAAACATACACACACATCCAATGAGAGTTAAATGCATTTACAGACAGAGCAATGTCACCGTCGCCTCCTCACCCGTCTCTGCCTTTGCTGATCACTTTCACCTCAAAATAGTAGATTCCGCAGGTGGTTGGGATGGGGTGGGTTGCTCGGACGCTCGCAGCATCTTTGTGATTTTTACCAGACCCTGAAACAAAAGCAAAAGTCATGAAAACAAAAAATGCTCAATTGTAAGAGAGGAGCGGCAACATCAAGTCACAGCCAATGAGTTTCCTTGATTAAGTTCTGTCAAATAGACACACAAACATTCTCCCTTCACACCTGAAGTACTCGGTACAGTCTTTCTTCTGAGTTAAAGAACCTTTCACACACCAGATATACACAGAGTCGATCATTTGAAGCATGGACTTAATCTTTCAGAAAATGCACCAAAACAAAAACTCAAATGATCTTCCAAAGACAGCAACTGTTCCAATCTCATTCAAAAGCCTCAAATGACTTGGCCAAAGACTGAACGCATTAAACATATTGGAAAAGAGCAACTGGGAATGCAGTCACAGAAGCAATACATGGCCCAATGGAAGCAAAACGTCTGAAGAAGAAGAATCACTTGCTTAAAGTAGAAAACTACAAAGAATCCAAACCTAAGGACTCAATCATGACTTTGGTAAATTCGGAATTCAATCAAATGTTGAATGATGGCACTGTTCATCCAAAACAATAGTCAGACACTGTGTGTGTTGTGTGTGTGTGTGTGTGTGTGTGTGTGTGTGTGTGTGTGTGTTAATACCGGTACTCCTGCACAGATGGACAGCAGTAGTACAAGTGCACAAAACAAAGCAAAGATTTTGCACCTTATTAAAACATCTCAACCATTTGTTAACCCATTAAATGCCCAACATCCAGGTTAAAATACTATCAAAATCATGCTTTAATCCATCATGCATAAGCAGCTAATAAAATGCAAAAAGGGAAAACAAAAGAGTTGAGTGTAATAGGGACAACTGTTTCCAGTGAAGTGAATGCAGAGGATCGAATTAATGCATCTAAAGTAGTGAAGCAGGAAGGATCTACGGTAAACCAATGAATGGCTTAAAAACTCAACACAGAAAAAGATTTCTATTCCACAAAACTACTTTCATAGGAAGACTGTAATCTAACCCTAACTGTGGTCTTATAATAACCTCTGTGCTGAAGCATTGTCACAAGATGGATGAGAGAATGACAGTACTTATTCTTAATCCACCACTTTTTAAATAAGAGCTGAGGAGCAGTTTGAGGGAATGGCTGTAATCTTATATTTTCAAAGTCAATGCCTGTAAATATGCCGCTATTTATAACAAAAGTTCTCATATCCAGTGTGGCTTCTGTCTCCATTATGCAGATGAATCCATCTACAAAGAAGTCAGAGTGTGTGAAATAGAATGGAAGCAAATGTAGACGCAGCACAACCAGCAACTGTAGGTGCAACAACAGAGAAGCAAAGAGAAAGTGGCACAATCACAAAGTGCGCTCTATAAAGGTCATTCTGGCAAAACAGTTCTGTCTGGAAACAGCATAACTACTGGATCCAGAAAAACCTCTTCAAAGGCAAAACCCCACCCAAAAGGTTTGCTTTAAAAAAAGCAACAACTCTTATGCACAGCACAATTAAATGGAATTACTGTGAGACAAAAATAGTCTTGTAGTTCAATTACAACCACTTAATTCAGCAAAATACTCAGTCATATAATCACCATTTGGCAGTCAGCATTAATCAACTGCATATACAGCATTTAAAAATTAGCCTACGCACAAGTCAATCGTCCACTCAAGACAGCAACACACCAATCATTTGACTGCAAAATCAGTTCACGACTTCATGGCATTCAGGTGAACTAAATGACAATTAGACAATTCAGCGTCTGGCATCAAATGAAGCAACCAAAATGATGGCAAAATAACACAAGAATGGCTGTCAATTCTTATATTAGTCTAAAGTACTTTTTTAATGTTAATTCTCCAGTTACACTTCTGCTAGAAGAATCTGTCTCATCAGCATTTAGTTTCTCACAGCTGACCAACATTTACGTCTCGTAAGGACCTGCGATCAAATGGATCCAATGCAAAGCATTCTGCCGTCATCGGCATTCTGCTGTCGATGATGGGCATGTATACAAGCCAAAGGACAATGAATAAACAGAGAATTGATAAATAATTTCATGGCAACAAAATAGTATTTCAACAGCACAAAGGTCAGCGATCAGAAACTCTGTGGAACACACAATGTATAAATGCAAAACAATATCAAAATGAAGATCGAATGAAAGGAGAGGCAATGGAAAGACCTTTGTAGAGGACTCTGAGATTGTTCTGAGCCAGTCCCAGGTAATTGCATCTGTCCTTCGGGCTCCAGTGCCGAGGCAGGGGAGTGTCGTCCTCGTTCACCATCGGGTAGAGCACTGTCTGCTGCTGCGGAGGGGACTGGTGACCGCCGTCAGCCCCGACCCCACCTCCCCCACAGCTGGTCGTCGCAGTTAATTCGAAAGATGAAGACGACGACGACGACGAAGTGATGTTAGCCATTAGTCTCTTAGTCGTCGAAGAGTCAACGAAGATGACGACGACGAGAACGGAAGTGATATTAAACAACGACAGCTGATCAACAACAACAACGACAAAAACAACGACAAAAACAATAACAACGACAACAACGCTCGACAACAACAGCAGCAGCAAATAGACACAGGCACAACAACTAAGCAACACGACACAACAGGCAACGGATTAACGCTTGTAGTTGTTTTATTCAGAGTCTTAATAAAACAACGACAATGACAACGACACGATCTATTCTTTCTTTTGCCACTGATGATGATGATGAAAACATCGCTGACGACAGGTGGCGCTACAGGAACCGAAGAGTAGGCATGCGCTGATTTCCTCATCGATTCTTTAAGCAAATCTTCAGTCTCAGAGCATTTCTCAGTCGACCTCAATTGACCAATATAAAGTCACTGATCTCCATCCCTACTAACACAGTCTGTTTGAACATCTTCTCCTTCATCTGGTCTCAAACTATCGGCTGATGCTCTGGGTGTTATGACAGTGGCGCCATAGAAGCTTATTGATTGACTGAAAGTTCATAGATATACTGACCTTTGCCCGGCCGACAAACCACCTTGCCTATAGCTATTTCAAGAAAGGTTAAGCGCACAAGAATAAGCAGCTACTACTGTACTACTTTCCAGAGCGCTGCATAAGTTTACGAGATTTTACTTACTTACTTATAATTCCACATCAAGAGGTAGGCCTAACGATTCCAGAATATGTAGATCGTTGCCAGAAAAGTATCGTCACGTGTAGGGAAACGGTTCGGTCGCCTACTGTGGCTGTTGGTCTGCAATGGCAGAGGCTTTATCGTTACAGTGATTCTCACACAGGGCAGTTCCTACTGAACCACTTTAAACCTTGTTATATTATATCATTATATTACACCTCAATTACAGGGTATATCTGCTTAGCTCCAGCTAAAACAAATCATGCAGAAACACACAGAGCACAGCCCTAAGAACTATTTTAGTAGTAAATACCTCATGGAAATGGTTGTGGACATGTATGACATCTAAGCAAAGCATTTTTCATTTAGCAAAATAAATAATAACAGTATTTTTTATAACAATAAATTTCTTATTATGTGATAGTTTCTATTTATCCAAGAAATGTTCTCTGAAAATCTTCATTGTTCTCACTGCCTGTTATGCACATAATTGAGATCCTCATATTCATACATCAATGCTAGATAGTTGATTTAAATTTGTCAGGGGAACTAATAGATAGGCCTACTAACTAAAACTATAGACAAACTATTCTACAGCATTTCTATACTCAGTAATAGTTCTTACAGCAGATAGGATTACATACAGATCTGTTACTGCAAAGGCAATCTAAATGGTTGCATACATCATCTAACACAAGCCATTGCAAAACATTACAAATAATAAAGACACTAATTTAAGCAGAAATGGAAAGTTATTCACTAAATCAAAATGAAAAGCTGAAAACTAAATTGTTGAGTTTTTTTAAAAACAGATACTGTACAGTATATATTTGAATTACAGAACCAAATAATTTTCACAAATCTCATGATCTCCTCCAATTCCCATATTATGAATTATATGCATTAAAATTTAAAAAATCACTAAAAATAGCCACAGCCTCTTATTGTCACTTGATTTGCATACTAAAATATATATTCTAAAAGCAACTAAGTTGGTGATGTTAAATGGCACATGATCTGAACAACATATTTTGCATGTCATCCAGTGCTGTACTTGGGCTAACACTGGATGCAGAATCAAGTCAGTCGATATTTTCATGTAATTTCCAAAGGGTCTTTGTCAACAGAGGAAACCTGAATGTCAATTTTCTCATCAAACAGAACGCGTAACGTCTGCTGAAGAACGCAGAGGAATCCTCGCTCTGTGTTGCTGTGTTCACAAAGAACGACTGAAGTCCCGCTTTGAACGGCATCGAGGACGTCGTGATGAGGCATTTCCCCCGTCAGATAGAGGTCGGCCTTCACTCCACGCAGGACGCTGCTCCCAGACCCAGCACATACAGCAATCGTCCGAACCTGACTCTCTACGAAGCAAAGCACATTGAACACAGGGAAGTAACATCACATCAGACTCACTTCAGCTTATGTTGCTACAAAATTCAGACCAAGCATCTCAAAATGCAAATCAACCACAAACAGCAGGAGCAGTTGACCAAAGGCATAACTGGAAACAGTGTTTATTCTAGCCACTTTGACATTGGGGAGGGGGGATTCTGGAATGTTTGGAGGGGGACACAGGTCTGAGTCTCTAAAAATCTTGACAAGCAAAAAAAAGGTTACCTTCCCCTTATAATGTGGTGACAAGCAAAAAAAAGATCATCCACCCTCCTGAAATGCCCTGGCAAGCAGAGAAGTTGTCATCCTTACATTTTTTCCCTCTTCAAAAAATAAAAGCCCCCCCGTCGTCACACTTTGAGGGGGGAATTTCTATCTCCCCATGCAACATATAAAAAATTGTGGGGGATTTTTTAACTGGAGGGGGGAATTCTCTCCCCCCCCAGAGAAGGACTCGATTATTACAACATTTGATATATTTTGATAAACATTTGAATCCTGCAAACATAGTAAATCTGTTCTTGCTAAACTACATTACGAGTTAAGTGGAAATTAAGATGAAGCATTTTGTCATTACATTTAACATTTAAAGTCCAGAGGAAAGGCTTAAAGAACAGTGCATAAGATGGTGGTAAGTAAGACAAAAGCCTCTACCAGTTGTCTTTCTTTGGCCAAGCCCAAGTCTTACAAAGGCCAACTTCAGATGAGATTTTATCAGAAGAATTGCATCCTTAATCGTCATCGGGTGGTCGAGAGTTACCAATCGACCTTCTCCGTGTCCTGACAAAGGAGGCTGTCAGGTCCAAAAAATAAAAGCCAAAATTTATTTAAAACAAAGTCAGCAATTTCTGGCAGCAAGAAAGGAAAACTGGTGAATTCAGTCTGTATGTGACTCATTCAATAGAAGTAATTTTGCCTAAAGTCTTCTTTATAAAGAAAGAGAAGAGAATGTTTAGCCAGAGTCTTGGCATCTCCAAGAGGTAATGGTCATTACAGATGCACAATATACATAAGCGCCACTGCTAAAGATGCCTTTGTCTGTATCGCAGTCGTCGTCACAAAACTCAGTCAGCATAATCAACCAGTGATTCAAATAAAACAACAGAAATTAGAATTCAATTTGAGTCAGTCTTTCTTTCCAATTGACGGCAATTTCTCTCACCTCAATTCTTAAAAACTTATCTGTGCTCCTTACAAAGAATAAGAAAGAGATTTAATTATGAAGGATAAAAACATCATAAAAGTGAAAATTACAGAAACAAACATACCAAAATAACGATGAATAGCAATTGATTGAAAATGCAAAGAGCTAAAAATGGCATAAAGCATAACAATTTTGAATTCTGTCCACAAGAAACAGAAATTTACCTTAACACGTTCAATAATTTGAAGATCCGTCAGCTCATAGCTTTCAAGAAAAGACGTCAACTGAGGCAACAGCTTCTTTGTACAAGTCACATCAAGACGAACGCCCGATTCACCCAAATGAGAATCAATTCTGAAAAAACATTCAACAGAATTACAGCAGGTAACTACTTAAACTTACAACAATGAAAATGTGAAAAGCAATCAGGCCAGCTCATCTGCTGTTATTAAAACTAACACAGAGAAATCCTTCAACTGATTAGAAAATGGAATGAATGAAAACATAGGTGGCAACTCAAATGGTTATTTATGGATGTGAAACGCTGAAGATAAATAAAGTTTCAAAGCTATTTACATTTTCAAAATGACTTTGTGACTTATTCAAACTCACATTTTGTCTAAGCATAATAAAGTATGGAGTGAATACCACAGAAACAACTACAACAGGTTATTACTATAATCTTAGCACTATAAGTATAATTCAAAATTAAGTACATGCAGCAATCCAATTGCTGCTCATACTCACCTGTGGTGACCTAAAATAACAGCATCTGGAAATGCTTTGACCAGTTGTTCTTCCATGCAGTCAGGGAGTCTATTGGGAAATCTGATGGAAAGAGTTAGCTCCTTTGAGAACGATCGATCAAACGACTGTGTCACTGGTTCAAACTTTCCAACTACAAAATACGCAATGAAATCTACGAATGCATATTCACTCAGTGATGACCACCTAAAACACAGACAGTTACAATTACACCTCTTTTACCTTTACAAAAAATGTACATCTAACATCTAAACAAAATGCCTATCAAATATGAAAATTGCAACTGCAAAATGCACACATACACACAGAAATGTGCTAATGATCAGTAAAAGTGCATGATCATGATCATGGTCATCATCATCATCAAGAGCAGAGCAGCTGATCATAATTATCATCACAGCAGAAACATTCAAATTGCATAGAAAGCACAACTCTAAAAGAAGCATTTTCAACAATATACTGTAATTAAAACATGATCAAGAGTCATAAAATGAAATCTGCAACACAAACAATCACATTCAACTGGATATTTCACAGGACAGCAACACCGGACCTGACATCCCAGCAAAATAATTCACAACATTCTGTTTCAAAAACTGTTCATTCATCTTGCAATTCTTTGTGTTAAATATTTTTCCTTCAAGAGAAATCTTCCTCTTTAACAGTTCTCAACTTTATTCTGATTGCAAGTGACCCTTCATCCCATTCTTTCTAAAAGAAAGTCCAGCTTCTATAATGCTTATCAAGGACAATTTTTTTCCATAAGACAGAGTGCTGTTTCATCCCATTTTTCAATGTCCATCCAATTTTTGCCCCAAATTTGCCATTTTGGACACAATGAAAATTTGACATGGTCAAGGAAACATCAGACTGAGGCTGACTTGTCCTGTTCTTGTCAGTTGTCTGTTATGCATGCATAACATACATATGCATGTTATGCAGTTGTCTGTTATGTTATCATGCAAGCAATGCCTGTTACAAAACCAAAGTTCCAAATAACTTGTCCTGACCTTTATGACCTGTTACTGGCAAGCAAGCAGCTGCTTACAGCCAAACAACCATCAACAGAAAAAGGTCTATGTCTAGAAAGCTGGTCCCATAAACAGTAGCATGTACTTGTGAATGTTGCAAATGCTTGTGAACCTGCTTGCTGAATAATCTCATCACCTACTTCAATATTTATTCACGTGGTCTCAAAGTGTGCGGGTGATATCATGTGTGGTCTATTTGTTAAAAGAACCTAACACAGTCATCATTGGAAAGTGAAATTCCCCAGATAATAACAGCTAAGGATGTAGTGCACGAGATGGGATTTGGAGGGTGCTGTTTCTTGCTACCAGAAATATGGTCACATAAACTCATGTAATTCATAGACATCATTACAAACAGACATCGAATGGTAACATTAAAATAAACAACACTGGCTTTAATCATTACCAAATGCTGCTGCCAGCCAGTCGCTAAGTCCATTGTGAAGAATGTCGTAACTGGTATGAGGCGAATAGATTGCTATCCTGTTCTCTATGCATTGGACAATTACTCGGTCTTTCCACGACTCCTGTGTTAATCTTTTCACTGGCTGAAATATTGGTGGATGATAGGATATTATCATATCAACCTTAAGGGTTGTGGCTTCTGTAGCAACCTCTTGTGTGAGGTCATTGGTAAGG
This sequence comes from Metaphire vulgaris, assembly GCA_018105865.1. NCBI lineage: Eukaryota > Metazoa > Annelida > Clitellata > Crassiclitellata > Megascolecidae > Metaphire > Metaphire vulgaris. The sequence continues at coordinate 13,004,807 of CM030864.1, forward strand.
AGAATGCGAGACACACGATGTGGAGCAGAGGGTTCCACGAGGAGTCCCACATTGTCCCAGGTGGCTGCAAGGCTTGGACTGGCATACTTCTTCAGTCGATCCACCACTTGCTCCAGGTCCATTCCACTGCTAAAATACCTTAAAGCACTGAGTGAATAGCAAAGTTGATCGTGAGACAGAAGAGCTGGCTTTGAAACAATTTTATATAAATGACTAAAACTGTTCAGAAATAAAGCTGAAGTCAACTTCATTTAGGAAGCTTTCTATCTGCAAAAAATGAAAAATGGTAAATTAAGATCAATTACCAGTAATTACAAACTCTTGTACCGGTGCATCTTACAAGTCACACTGAAAAAAATACCATCTGGGTTCATACAACAACAACAACAAAGGGCATAATGTCTCATCACTTTCAATTAGCATCACAGTAACAGTTCTTTGTCACTCTGCTTTTTAAATTGCTCAAAACATTCAAAAAGACATCGATTGTAAAGAAGAAATCATTCTGAGTCCTACTGCATAAATTTTTGAAACAGTTTAGATGAGACGGCAGTAAAAGTGGAAACTATACAATACACAGAGTAAAAGCCACCAATATGGTTAATAAATAAGTGAAATCATTTCATTGAGTTTATAGTAAGTTAGTTCTGCTTATAAAAGTTTCAAAGTTTTTTAAATAGAACAATTCACATTGTGGAGCAGTAGTTGACAAAGAACAATTAACATTGTGGAGAATTGTCAGACTGGCCAGATTGCAAACTGCCCAATGGCAAGTAGGTCCCTTAGACAGTAAATGTTATGGGGTCCCCCAATCATCTAGTGAAATCAAACATCTGTTAACTTGTCCTTAATATAGTGGTCTGCAGGTAAGAGTAAGACAGTTCTAGTTTGACCTTATTTTATTTTTGGTTGAAAATTCTCAAATTAACAGATGTAGGTGGTGCAGCATGTGCACATTTTGTCTCCTGGTAACCCACAATTTCAGACCCATTCCACCACTGTTCTGGAGTGCTCATTTTGGATAAAGAAATTAGCCACAAGTAACTCCCACTCTGACTGATCTCTGGAATTGACCTTGCCCGGCTGACCACTAAACTTCGGCTATGGACATTTCAACTGTAGAGCAACTACGGTACCTATTTTCGAAAGAGCTACAGAAATTCACGAGATTTTATTTACTTAAGTGATGATCAAAAAACTATTTAAACCTGTGAAAACACTATCCCTAAATGATCAAAAGGGAACTTCATTAGTTCACTCAGCAAAGCATCAGCCCGGCTTCAGCGCTCGGCTTAGAGTGGACTGCAACTCAGCAGGTCAGGTCAGGTCTTCGTCCTCCAGCTATGTTCAGCTATCGACTTCTCCATGCCATATCTCCAAAGTTCTCTGTCCTTGCTATTTCTTCCAAAGTCAGTCGGTGTCCTCCGTCAGTTTTTCCGTTGAGATTCAGTCCTGCCACGTGCAGATCCTCTTCCAATCCGTCCGCCAATCATCTTTTCGGTCTTCCTTTATTAGAAGTTTAGATCGTCTTCCCTCTGGTTTGTAGTTGAAAATTCGTTTTGGGTTTCTCATTTCTTCCATTCTGAGTATGCATCTGGTCCATTTCATTCTTCTGAACGTATCGGCACTATATAAATCGAGTGTACAAGAAATCCATTGGCGTCTGCGATCGAAATCAGTATTAAATATTTCTTCAATTAATAACTTACTTATATAGTTATATTTTCTGTAAATATGAATAATAGCGTTTAAATGTCTAAAAGAAACAAAACATTTCACCCAGTCGCTCACGCGGTCAGTGTCACCGACCGTCGAGTAAGTAAGCAAGCTTCACAACATTTGACAAAAAGAAACTGTTTTACTATACCAATGATACCCGCGTATATTAGAACTGGTGCCACTGAAGTGTACGATTATTTAGACTTGATTCGCCTGGGAGTATGTCAACTAAACAAATCTAGCAAAGGCTCAGTGGTTTATACACAGGCTCACTTAGCCTCCTAAACCACTTAAAATCACATTACTATTATTATTATAAGCTCTAAAATGACTATTTACAGGCATTTTGTATTTACAGGCATGCGATTGACTGTACATTAATTTCATATTCTTTCTGGTATAATAGCATCCTTATGCCGTAATTTTCTACTGCTGATTGCCTTTAATCATGAAACCGCTTTTCTCTAACATAGTTTTTTAATGAACTTTATTCAGGCTTTCATACTCAGTAGATTTACATGTTTACTGGTGATCATTTGAATACGATACTATTACCGACTACTCCAACTATGCAGATTGACTGACTGGAGGCATAATTTAGAATGACATGTAAAAGTAATAATTAAAGAATATTTTGCCACAAATTACATGACACGTATTGAACTTTACAGTTGGACGTGCTACTTAGTATGTAGAAGGCATTCACAACAGAGCCACCAAACTAAATCCAAATACAATTTTCAATCTGTAGATTTTTGTATCATATGCATAAGTTTGGATAAAGATTATAAAAGACATTATTATATCAATTATACATGTATTTGGAATTAAAATAGCATGACAAAGACAATAAAATATTCTAGACTTTTAAGCAATTTTCAGCTCATTTACATTTTGTATATTTCTCAATGGTTTCTGCCAGAAGCCTTCTGATGCAATTTTGTACACGAAACATTTCTTGTTTGTATATACTTTCATTGTAAACACATTTTTCACAACTCTGCAGCGCTTCAAAGAGTTTAGCAGGAGAAACAACCAAAGAGGACGCCTGCTGGCAAAAACAGAAAGCAGATCTATTTTTATTAACAGAATAAATACAAATGACACACCAACCAATCAAAAATGTTTCTAAGCTTCAAGGAACAAAAGCTGCTTCTCATTATTTAAATGGCTTAAAATAAACTACAACTGACAAGAATAATCCCAGTGAAGTTCCAAACAGAAGACGATGTAACCATTGCAATATAAACATCAGTGGACAATATGCAACCACAAACTAAGCAAAGAAAGTCTGCCACTGCTGAAGTGCATAAAACAAGACAAATCCTCCCCCCCCCACAACAAATATAACCATCACACAAAATTAAAGCCATCAAGTTAGGCCACCAATCTCTAAGTATGAAGAATCAGTCTTTATTGAGTGGATTCAAAATCAACTTTAAAATTGTTAAAATAACATAAGACAAGAAATGTCAGAGTAGAATTAAAACTGGATTCCATTTCTTTAAAGCAGCAGTTCACAATTTATCAAGAATTTCATAACTGTTCAGTGTTCACTAAATCTAACCACAGAAACAAACCTTTGGCAATTATAAAGTAACCACAGACAAATAAAAGTGAATGGATTCATAACATAGCATGATTTAAAGTGGCATAGGAGGCATTACTGCCTATGTGTGAAAGCCACTAAGGGTGCTAACAGGGTTTGAACCCGCTCTGTCAGCCTACTGCTCCAGCCCGTAACCAACTTTTCCATCTTCCTCCCCAAACCCAAGTTTAACTCTATCACAAGGGAAACCTTCCAGTTAATTTACAAAGCACCGCTATAGAAGCTTCACATCACCAAAACTGCTATAAATTATAATTAGAAAAAACAAAGTCAAGCAATGAGCTAACAACACAGCCCATAAAAATAGAATTGAATTATGCCCTAAAAAGGCCACATGTACAGGAGCATTGTTCCATCACTTATTTTACAAGAAAAGCTTTGTACATGACGATTACAAACACGGTTACACTGACTGCATATATTCCACGCCCAAAGCAACAGGTGAGAAATGCAGAAACAACTGATTGAACTTCAAAACTGAAAATGCTTCTGTTTTGATTGAATTTCGCTCTTACGTCGTCTTCATCTGCAGAATTTTGTTCTCAAGAGATTTCTTAATCAAATAAAACTTAGTGAAAACATTCTGACATCAAAATATAACAGACTGCCATAAGTTAGAATCTTTGGTTTCTGTAGCAATTAATTGACTCCAATCCTTAATTTCTGTCTATAGAAAATCAGTTGATTTTATTCTGCACAAAAGAGATTCATGCAAGCAGAGGTAAAGTTTATTCATATGTAAAACTTTTTAAAAAACCAATTAATGTTATAATTAATTAATGGGGTAAAAATCACAAGAATTACATTAAGCTTCATCACTGTAACGCTGATTAAGCTCAAATGAGTCGTGCAAGAGAGGAACACCCATAGGCCTTTGTCAAATGTCAGCCAAATTGCACAATTACTGCAAATTTTTTAAACTTCACAATTCTTCTAATAACTAGAAAATATCCAGCAAATAAAAAAGGCTTTATATTCATAGTTGAATAATACTTTCCAATGTTATTGTTTAGTAAAAATGTTACTCAGTACTGCCGTCACAAAAGCTTTATCGCCAATAATAGGTAATCAACATCACAAATGATCAAATGGCCTTTAAACCATCAAAGGTCAAAGTTCATCAGGTGCCAACAATTGCACAGCGCACAGCCTAAGACCACAATCACAGACAAATGAATCAGAACAATTCTGGGTATTGAAACTGTAAAGGCTCAACAGAGGAAACATCAGGAGGAAAAAGTGAAGAATACAAGAACACAGAAAGCGCGTCAAATCTTAGACACAAATACAAAAACAGTTACACATAAACTGAGATAAGCAAATGAGAAATCTGGTCGATGTCTAGGTCAGCTTCGTGTAACTAGGAGGAGCAAATTTTCTACGAATGTACTTAAGAATCAGCAACGGAATGCAGCTGACGGAAGTCGCAACCACAACTTTCCACACAAAGTCCCACGAATGCAGAAACTCGACATCTGAAGGGAAAAACAACAGAAGCAACTGGCAAGTGAAGTGACATCAAAAGCAGCAGAAGAAGGTCTTAACTCAGCTGAACGTTTAACTTCTAAATGCATTCAAACATTCTAACCAATGATTACAAAATACTCAGAAAACATAAATAAAAAAAGGCAAATTAGGCTGACTGCTTAACATTCAATTTCAATGGAAATCAATTGCTCTTTCAGAACTGAAGGCTGAAGACTGTTAAGCCTTCAATGAAATTCTCACCAAAGTAAGATTTGAAGATGAAGAGAGAAGCAATGTAGAGGCCAAGGCTCAGGAATTCCCCGACTATCATCAGGTAATGCCACGTACGAACCGTCAGAGCGACCATCAACAGCTCGGTTAAGATGAGCGCCGTGAAAGTTATCGATACGATGTGAATGAAATCCGCTTCAAAGAGGAAAAATGCAAGGAACATGATGATGCCACCTACGGGAAAAAACATAAACCAGAAACAACTCAAGCAACGCAAAAGTCAACAGACCGCGTCAATCACAGGTAATATTCAGTGCTTCCATCAAAGGCCAGAGCAAATGTTTAGCCTCATACCTTGATAGACACTTATGAGAACCCACATGAAAAACGTCCGGTAATTCAAAGATCTACCCTAAAAGAAGAAACCAAACAACAGTAAGACAACAGAACAACTACAGAGCTAATGACTACTACAAAGACATCAGAACCTAACTCAGAAACTGACGATATATTAGACAGAATAATCGAACAAATTGCCAAAACTAAACACACTGAGAACTGATGTGAACAAATTCTTTCAAATGCCATCCAACATTTCACACAACAAATGGATGAAGTTTCAAATATCCCAACACAGAATCAATTTAATTTAATTGAGACATCGGCCGATAAGCCACGACCGCTAAACATATTTCATACGGAGCAAATAAAAGACTCGAAACAGGTCGATCATCTCAAACCTCCAACACAAAATGAGATCAAAAGTAAAACACTGGGATTCTATTTCTGACCTTTGTCAAGTCTTTGTAAAGCTCAGGATAAGTCATTGCTATTTCAGACGATACGTCTTTATCCAAGACCAATGAAAAGACAGGGAAATTGGTGAATATCGTCGCATAGCTGCAAAGAAGAATCATAAAAAGAAACGTCTCAAGAGCCGCAAAATCATTTATAAAACATCACAGACATTAAAGTATTAAAGAACTAATGCCTTAAATAATACATAGAAGCTGTTCAATTCCAAAGAACTAACCCAACCATAAGGAACCCCGGAAACAAAGCGATAGACGCAAAGTAGAAGACGGCGGAGAAGACGGCTTGCATCGAAGAAATGATAAGACCTCGATGAATAACAAACTGACTCAGAGACGCCGACCTCTTGTAACTGAAAACAACAATGCTACACGCTCCAACAAATCCAGCTAAGCACCAGGCATACTGACAAAATATACACATACATGAATATATTATGCCCTCAGCAGTGGTGTGTCAAAGGGTGGCTGATGCCACCACCACCTCATTGTTAGGTATTGACTAGCAAAAAAGGTCGCCGAGTCAATTTGGATGCCCCCATCTGGTGGATGCCTGGGCCACCGCACCATCGGCCCCCCTCTGCACGCTACTGGTCCTTGGCACTTAGTTCCCGAAGGGTTTATGGAAAAGTATCCGGAGACATTAAGAGCATTAAGTGTGGCCAACTATCGTCCGGTTCGAGGTCTGAAAAAGTTCCTCGAAAAGCAATGGCGTTGAATCGTTGCAAAATGACTGACAATCGTTGAAAGAGGAAGCTTGCTTCTGTCTTGTCTCCGGATTGCTGGGCAGGACAACGATCAATCTCGCTGACGAATCAAAGGGCTTCTTGGTTCGTGAGGCCTAGCGTCTCAAGTGTGATTGGTAGGATTGTGTAAATGGGAATCAGGCTTTGATATTTTGCTGTTTTTCTGATAGCAGCAGCAGCAGCTCCTACTGCAAGAGAAGTGGATGGCAAATAGGTGACGGCAACTGTGTCCACCACGGTTGCATCCCATACGAGGCGTCGTCCGGCTTGCCAAGGTATCAAGGTCATACCGCCTGGTCTTCATCCATCGGATATGCAAAGACCAGGCGGTTCCTTGATGGAGGGGACACCACCTCTAGCCAAAGCCCGCTGCACCAGGTCGTTGAGCGTGGCATGGCAAGCGGTACGACCTGGATCCAGGGGACAGAATAGCCCCTTGAGAGCCATCTTCCAGCACCTGGGCACCACAATGGCATCTATATACATGTATAGATAAGAATTCTCTTTATATTACAGTAACTCCTATGAGAAATTTCACATAAAGAAACTCACAGCAGCTGCTAATTACATGCATATTCAATTCCTGCAGATGTTAGATTCTATTACATCACTAGAATAGTTCTCTCAATGTCACATTAAACAGGTTCAAATGTAGTTTACATATAATCAATATTCTGAGCAAGTTTCTATACGTGCACTGAGCGGTTATTACATCAAAAGAGAACACACCTGTTTCTGCCGTGAACAAGCAGAAGTCGTCCCAGATAACTGAACTGAGTAATCGAGAAGTCTGCTGCCAAAGCCGCCTGCTTACCCTCCTGACAAGCAAAACACACACGCGCACATTTATAATACAAATAAGTAAAAGCTTCACCCATACCTGGTTGCAACTTTGCTGTCAGGAGTCTCATGTTTTAGAAGAAGTTCCAATAAAACAAAATAAACAAATAAGATAACAAAAGATCTAAAGATTTGTTAAAAGCTTTAAAATATTAGCAGAGAAAAACAAGACATCAACAGAACTAAATGATCCACACCTAATACCAACTGCTTCAACTGCCACAGCCTTAGAGAGACATCTAAACTCTTTCATCTGTAAGCTTCAATCAAGTATTCAGAAAATTCAATCAACTCATAATAATAATAATAACAATAATTTTACTATCTGTCTCTTGTGTGCTGCTAGGGCACGAGCCTCATCAACACACACACACATGCACGCACTCACAGACACAAGTTTAAATTTAGAAAAACTAATATTCAGTAACTTACTTTTCCAACAATACCAATGCCAACATCAGCCGCTTGGATCATGCTGACGTCATTTCCTCCATCACCTCAACAAAACAATAACAACAACAACAGCACTGGAAAACAACAATCTTTTTAATTGCGCATTAATGAAACAGTTTTAACGCAGATGTTGTATTGTATAGGGCATGCAGGACTCAATATAGGTTTATTTTACATGGGCCCTCATCACACAAATAGATGTTTGAAATGCTACAAACTAAAGCATGGGTTGGGATTAGTGTTGTGGTTAATAAATAAGCAGAGAACTGTAAAGTGTGACAGATGACCGAAAAAGTTGAAAAGCACTCAAACGGATGAATGGATTCTAATGAAATTTTGTGCCTGGCACAAACAGAGTTCCCGTTATTAGAGCCGCGAAATCATTAATATTTTTAATGGTGTGTTAAGCACAGTTTGAACACACATGGTGCCATCCAGAACAGACTCAGACAATTCTCAGTTACAATCACAATAATACTCTAGTCACTGACTATTAAGATAACAATTACGACCTACGCCTACTAAGGGTAGCAGACTTCATAAATTAAAGCGTTACAGTTATATTTATTTAGAAATTAGATTTACTAGTCTTAGACAGTCAACAGAATTACGTCAGAAAACAGCATAGAATATCCTTAAATTAATTTATTTAAAGTGGAAATTTAGAGTTGCAAACCGAAAAGCAAGTAAGTATCTGTGAACGATAATGTAAATACTCAAATGTCAATTGTTTAACGTTGTTGACAGTTTTGTCGATGACAATTTTGCAACAGTTTTCATTCAACAGCAAAGCCAATGGTTTAATTTTAATTTGATAAAATTTGATCAATTTATTGTTTATCAAACGAAATTTGCATTAAAATGTTTAACTGCATTAATGTTTTAATCGCGATCAATTCTTTAACGCGTTAACGAGTGTGTCAACATGATAATTTGATGGCCCTAATAACAACAACTGAAAGCAGAATATGACAAACACCGCGAAGAAACACAGAAGTCCAGCAACTCTACAGACACAGCAGCCAGAGGAGGGGAAAGTCAGAGAACCTTAATTCTGCCCCTCCCTCCACAGAGCCACCCACCTATGGCACACGTCTGCTTGCCAGTGTGAGCCTTCAGGAGCTTCACGATGTCGGCTTTCTGCGTCGGAGAGCAACGACAGACAACGACGGCAGGACATTGGCAAGACAGTTCCATGAACTCATGTTCATAATACCTCAGACAAATCTAGAAAAGATCAAAAGTGTCTCTATGCAATCCGATGCCTGACAATTCACCTCACCCTCCACCTCACCTTCCTCTCACTCTCTCATTTGTCAATATCTGTGAATCAGATCATAGATACACTCCCATCATTGCATCTTCAAAGCCTATTAAGTAACAGATCTAGAAAAAAGACAAAATATCCGTTTATTTCTCCAAAGCACAAGTGGAAATGCACAAACTGTGATCATTCACTTGGAACAGAGCAAGCATTTTAGCAGAGAAATCCATCTGAGAAAGGGAACTGGATTTCCAGAGGAGTCTCTCTCTTACTTCGAGAGCTTCTCCGGTGATGACGAGGGCGCAGTCGCTCTTTCTCCGAAAGGCGTTCAGTTCGAGATGAGCCTCCGACCGATCGGCCACCGTCCGAAAAGTGTGAATGGACTGAGTACGCGACACAAGACGAGAACTCTTCGCTATGCACGTCGCAGTCTCCAGCTTATCCCCAGTCAACATCCACACCTACGATTAAGTCAACAGACGACAACAAGTGCTTACCATACGCTGCCCCCCATATTCATTAGGTCATCTGGCAGAACGACAATAAACAGAGAATTACATTCTATGCTGAAATCAACAGAAGTTTACAATCATCATCAGTGACTGGACAAATGACGGAGCACGTCAACAGGGCAACAAACAATGAACTCATGCACAACGAAATGTCACCAGAGCAAATAGTTGAAGCGACAACATCACCAGGGATCAGAAGGTTGAGATGGAAAGCATCCACTCAACTAAGCACTCAAGCATCTAACGTCCAACAATGTCATTGAAAGGCAGACAAATGACTCAACAGCAGGGCTACATTGGAGGCAACAGCTACTCAGAAGCTATCATCACTTCTCACACAAATTAACAGCCAAAGGACAACAAAGCAAGGACACAAAGGCAAGGCAAATGGACGTCTGAGGAGTAATATTACACAGAATCATCCAAAAGTAAGAGATTAACGGCGCTCACTCGAATGCCGGCGTTTCTAAGCAGCTCAAGAGTTGTCCTGACTCCGTCGTGAAGCTTGTCTTCGACTCCGGTCACACAAAGGAGTTCCATATCCCTCTCTAAACTCTCAACCACAGCGGCAACCTTTGCTGCTCTCTCGTGAACGCTCATCTTTGCCTGGTGATAGCGATTCTGAAAAACACAGAGAACACGATAAAGTAACAGACAGTGAGAAAATTAAAGAAAGCGGCACTTTTAAAATGCCACAAATGTCAGCAAATGGTCAATTCATGATTATTTACCGGAAATTTATTCAATAAAAACAAATGAAACATACGGCTTTAGTTAATTTTCAAAATTTAAAACTCAATATGACGGCAAAGAATTTCCTTAAAGTAAATTAATAGTAATAAAAACTGTTTCTACTACTGACTGTAAACTTAATCTGTTGTTAAAAGCAAAATGACACACTTCAAAATCTTGATACTGTTCTTCGGTAAGTGTCTTTTTGGAGACAACGAGCGTCCTCAGCCCCTCCCTCGCCATGTTGCCGCACTGCAATCGATCGACAGACATTTAAAGAATTGCCAGTGAAACAGACCGGCAAACACCGGATGTCAACGACTGCGACTAATGCAAACAAAGGCTGTTGTCACGAGCTTAGGCCAACCGCTTTCGGTGCATTGCGCTACCAATGCAACACATACAACACTATACACATTGCTCCTGCTAAACTATTTCAGTTTATTTTAGTTATTCAGCTGCAGTCAACCTCAGTTCTGAAAGTAAACATGGAAGGAAATGTTCACACATGAGCAGCAAAAACTGCAAAACAACAAGACTGAAGAAGCAGATTAAAAGAGAGACAAAGAGACAACCAAATGGCATCCATTGATTTGGAATCTGTCCTAACCTCTTCGTCCATCCAGTCGTTGTATTGTACAATGTTATGCATCACAACATCTGCTCCTTTCATGTAGAAAGTGATTTCACCTCCTCCACCACCAGCCCCTCCTCCTCCTCCACCACCCTCAGACTCTTCCTGTGAAGAAGAACACAAATGACAAATATCAGAAAATAAACTCAAAATCAGTTTTATCTTATATTCATCAAGAAATTACATTAGAAATATATTTTTAAAGATAAAATTACACAAACTGCACATCATCATCATCATCATCATCATCATCATCAATCATCATCATCATCATCATCATCATCATCATCATTCCTACGTGGCATTTCTATGCCTTATACTCAGCAGTGTAGCACATGTGCATAGGCGCTTGAGTTGGATATGGAACCAGAAACATTTGACTGTACAGCATGAAATGCAGAAACATTTGGAGGAAGAACACAACAGCTGCTAAACCAGATTGGCAAAAAGCAAAAGGAATCCGTTCTGCTTCAGAGACATTCTGCAAAAGGAAAATACTTCAGAAGCAAAATGCTTTATTCTTGCAAAACTCAAGATTCATTAGTAAAGCTGTTGAGTGACAAATAGGCTTCTGTACATTCTGTCTATTTCAAACAGACTCCAAATCAAGACTCACACACTCTACACACAATCATAACAGACGATTTTAATAAACAATAAGTAACAAAAACCAAAAACTAAACTGAGAATCAAGCAGAACACAAAACCTAAATACATGAAACCACTAAAATAAACCAAAACTAACAAATATTTTGAAAAACAAAATTAAAAATAACACAGTCCTGTCAAATTGCAAACACATTGACACATGATGCCAATCGTTTTATAGAGATCATCACTTCATCACAAGAAGAAACCGAAGCAGGACGATCGCAATGAGACGCAGAAAATGTAACTTGTGAATATCGAACCCTGACGACGATGCCCATGCGCTTCGTTTCAGAAGTAAACGGGAAAATCTGAAGAATCGTAAATCGTAGAAGATGTGAATCTGGAGTCTGTAGAGTCATTGAGTTGAGGTCTCGCTTGATCAGAGTGAGTCCAACACTTTCTGTCCACGAAACCAAAGCAACCTCCACAAAGTGAAATAAAAGCACATTAAACACACGACAAACAACGTAAATAAAATGACAGTTTAATTCAAGAAGAGCAAAAAAATACCTTGATTACCAAGAACTTTCACATCATCATACACAAAGAAACACAACCAGACAATTCAAAGCAGAATGAGTCTCTTAGACTACAATATAAAGAGATTACGACAAAACGCCACAACAGCTCACCACTGGGATCAAACTAGGTCAGATCAAATGAGAAAATCTGAACTAGGTCATGTCAGCAAAGAACTAAGAGTCCACAAGCAACTGTCAGTTGAAACAGTGATCGTAGAAGTTGAAGAGCTAAGCAGAAGAACGTCATCATCAGGAGGATTACTCTACGTGTGGCTGTTGTCGTCATCGGAGACCAACTGACCTCATCAGGACTGGACGCTTGGTAGACGACCTTCTGGTTGATCTGCTGATCGGCCTCCGTGTCACTCTGCTCAGCGTCAGATCCCTCAACGGTCTCGTAAACGGGAGTTACATTGTGGCACAATGCCAAGGCCTTGACTGCCTCCGAGACGCGCGTGACCGCCGTGCGCCGTACTTTGCGACCGCCGTCCCCGGCAGACGACGCGCTCTGCGGAGAGAACGACACCTTCAGGTGATTCTGAACCTAGAACGGCAGAAGAACAAGAAGATAAGCATCAGGAACAATGACCGTTATGTCAACAGATCAAACTCTGATCAAATGTAACATCATTTAACGTAGAATTCAACAAAACAAAGCATCAACCTTCAATAAGATAAACTCCATTCTCATGAACTGCTTACTATTCATGACCTAAGTAACATCAGTTCAATACCTCATCCATTGTCTCTGAAGTATAAGACACCGTCCCCAGATGGAGCCTTTTAAACACCTGCACACATACACAGCAACACATAATCAACAACATCATCTAATATCAGCTTAAACTTAATTCCAAATTCTGTAAATCACTGATAAGACCAACTCAGCTGAGAGACTGAGCCAGATCAAAATCAAGAAAATCTTTCCCAAAACAGAGATAACTAAACAACAATGATGCACTGTCTAGCATCAATTTCAACATTCAAAGTAAAAGTACAACATACTGCCACGAAGTACAATTTATACAACTGAACCACAGCAGCTGCTGGACAAAGATCATGATGGCAATCAGATTATACACATAACAGTAGTTAATTATAAGGTCTACTGCATAGCATTTATACTACAAATCATACTTTCTCATACTATTTACTTTTTTCTTTAAAATATTCTATGAAATATGTTTCTAAAATTGAACTTCTTTTCAGCAGCATTTTCTGACAGCACTCTGTATCTTATGAACAACACGGAGCAAGTGTAACTCAGTGACACTGTCAGGACTTTGAGATGCCAAAACTGAAAGGGTACTTCAAACTGAAGAGCATAATAAAGCTCAGAAAAATAAGCCAAGTCCCTCGGCCTCCACTTAAGCTCTAAATTCAGAAGTAACAAAATAACGAGCTACAAGTCATAATGGGCTTCTGTACAAACTAAATATTGGCAACAAAAATTACTTCAAAATTCAATAATAAAACCAGAGTGTACAACCATTTCATTCTGAGTCAACGTTCCCGTCTTATCCGAAAGCAGGTACTGTATCCGACCCATCTCCTCCGGAATCGTCGTACTGCGCACCGTTGTTCCCGGAATGTTCTTGTCCCTCTGGATCATCCAAGCATAGACAACTTTTCCCACATCAAGATTTACACGTAAGCTGTAGAGAAAATGTAAGAAACACGTCTTCTCAAACAATCATAAGCAAATACTAAGATAAAGCACAAATGCCATTTCCATAGGATCTCTAGTGTGCAAACAACATCTAGAACATCTCAACAATAGCATCAACAAAATGGCAGCCAGCTAAAAACTATTCAGCGAAAGTGCAAGGAAAGTTCTGTAACTCTGTTATTTATTATTAGATGTCTTTTCTATTAATTCAAATCAATTTACATTTAACAACTGGAAACATGACATTTGCTTTGAAAATTCTACAAAATATCAAGACCAACCTCAAAGGAATTATGTACGAGAAAAGAACTATGAATCGGAACATATATCTGTACCAAGGACCTCCGAACCCCTGCAACATCAGAAGAAGAAGAAGCAAACGCGTGCTGAGAAATGAAGCAATGATCAAATGGTAATAGCCAATTAAAACAATCACTACAAATGCACTTAATTAGCAACTTTAACTCATACAGAAAAGCTAATCCAATTACATTCAACTCAGAGAGAACTGCATTAATAGCAGTGAAGCAATGCATTTATATAGCACCAGCAGAGCATTCCTCATAAGAAGCAGCACAAGAGAATCAAGATGGAATATCATGAAGAAATAAGAAAACCTTAGAAAACACAAATCCAAAGCAACTTCAGCATTTACTAATCACTTTAATGAAGAGTGACAAATCACAAAAAGCAAATGATGTATACTTCTATCATAACAGTAAGAATTTGAAATATTAGCACATCTAATGTAAAATGAGCACTCAGAAAATCAGGACTCTTAACAATTGTTTTACGGTACTATATTATAAGAAAATGCAACTCAACACAAACTCAAATTAACACTAAATCACAAATAAATAATTAAAACTTAAATAAAAGGAAATTTATCAGAACCATTCAACAATGGTAAAGTAACGACACCATTTCTAACTTGCTGCATCACAAATATTTCAATGTTCAGAGAATGAGAGAGTTTCATGGAAGAAACACTTTGTCACACCCATAAACCAAAACACACCCGACTCATCAGTCAGTAGTCGTTATGACTAATTCTTAATTCCTGCCAATCAGGCCCGTAGGAAGTGGGGCTGCAGGGGGTGCAGATGTACCTCCTGGAAAAAATTAGGGGGCGCACTGCACGCCCTGGAAGATGAGGCTGTGCTGACCTTTCTTTTAGTTATGTCCCTGAAAAAATGCACCCCCTGCTAAAAATTCATTCCGACGTGCCTGTTGCCAAAAGAAGAGGACATGTCTAAGAACTCATGCACATCTGTTCACCATCATTCTTCTTTTTCATTTAATATTTCTACCTCAAAAGATCCATTATAACAAACATCACAAATCAAAATTAATGTATCATCATCATCATCTCTCTTTTACAGCACCATGTTCACACAGGCTAATTAGCACAAAACATTCATAGTAATAATAATTAGAAGAAGAAATTTTACAAAATAACAAGGTTGTTAGCTGCAATTCCTTTCCATTATTGCTAACAACCTTCACCAATGCAGTCACATTACAATGACAGCCACAACACATCTGGACGCTGATATATTTTATATTAATCTTTAAAGTATTTCTGTTCAACTGTATCATCAGTAGATATCATTTTTACAAAATGAAAATATGCAAAGAAATTTTTAAAAATGACAGACGTGAAACAGTTCAACTGACCTTCAAAGCCATCATTATAAGAGACAAAATGACGACCATCAGAAAGAGAATCTTACTCATGTTATTCACTTCCAAATCCAAGAGACCGACCTACGGAGAAAACACAAAACAGACAAACAATCAAAGACCTCATTTAACAAAGACAAAGACTGAACTCATTCAGAAATGCTACGTCCCTTAACAACCGTCAACTGAATCCTCATGCAACATATGATACTAGCATCTTCAGAGACAAAATAAAACTGAAATGTCTGATGGCTTAGTTTTATCTGCGGTAAACAAAGTTGGAGCTTGATGAAAACCATAATTTTAAAAATTCTGGCCACTGGAAACCTTCAAAATATTGAAAATGAGACTTGCAATATGAGAAAGTGTACTGTGAAGTCATTTGACTGCCTGAGTAGTGATTAGGACATAACCAATTATCGTATCAGAAACCACCGATTAATGCCAAAAACCACATAATCTCAGAATCGGCAAAACGCGGATCACTGATTCCGATTCAACCGTGAAGATTAAATGTATATTTCAGTAATTATGATTGGGATTGTCATGCCTCAATCAAAGTTATTACTTACTTACTTGTTCAATTGTGTTGTACTAACAGCCTTTGGGCGCGTTTTGCGCTACTTTCTGGATCAACAGTGGTGGGTTTTTTAAATAGTATCTGGCAAAACTGATTTTTTGGTTTTTTTAAATTCTTTATTACAAAACATGATCTTTAATTAAAAATTAACAATCAAACTGACAAAATTATTAACAAAATAATAATTTATAAAAGTATTCTTTTCTGCATCCCATTTCTATCATAGTCTTTTGCTATATTCATTAAATTTGTATAATATCAGTTTGTCAGTGATATCCTGGTTACTGGTATGGTCTTCCCATTACCTTATCATACAATCAACAACTGGTTTAAGTTATTAACATAAATATTAGATAACTTAAACATTTATTACGATGATCGGATCGGAATCTGCAAAGGAAAAATCCCAATTAATCGGAATCTGTAAATGACTCAAATCGGTATAAATGCCCTAGTAGTGATGACTCATCGATACCTTCATGTTAGGTTTTGACGTGTTCATGACACTTCGCGTTTCGTATCCTGTGTACACAACAACACCCAATGCCATCCCAGACGCAAGGACTGTGTTCGTCCAAAGGGTATTCTCTATGTTCAGAGAATCTTCTGTTCCATCTGCCTAACAACACAACAGCGCCCTGCTTAACTCCACCGCTGTTGCTGCTGCTGCTGCATACTCCACCCCACCCCCACCCTGCCCCACAACAAGGATGTCTCCTCAAAATGTCTCAGCAACATACTTTTAACATTCAATGCACAGGAGTGCAACCAAATAACAGTGAGTTACTCTTAAAAACATTCTACACACAAAACACTTGACATCTCACAGGACAATGTATTACATCTACTGGTAATCTGTAAATATTCAGCTTTAGTTTAAAGTCAGACATTTCAACATGATCTCTTTGGCTCAAATTCAGTTCAATTAACAACTCAAAATGTGTCAACAGTGAGAGCGCCATGCTTTAATCACAACAATGATGCACATCTTAAACATAAATTCCCTAAGAAAGCAAGAAATGGAATTTCATTCAAATTAAGAATAGAGCATCTTATTTGCCAATGCCTTGACAGCCTCACAGTTTTACCAGAACATTGGATGCTAATATACATTGCATGAAATGACCAGTCATTATGTGCCTTGGCAAATGCATCAAAAGACAATAGCATGAGATCTGCCTTAAACAGTTAAGCAAAGCATTAGAGATACAGAATCATAGTTTCTAGGATATCAAAATATTGATTGTGAGATTAAAAAAAAATTGATGAATATTTTACTCGAGAAAATGTTCCGATGAAACTGTGAATATCCTTTTGAGGTTTCTCGGCAAAGAGCTTTGAATGGCCTTCAAACAAATCCTAGAAAATGTCAAGAAATAACGAAAGACTAAGCAGGAACACTTCTACAATCTACTTTGAAAGATATTAAGTCAACATAAAATGAAAAACCAACAAAGTAAGAGATTTCACAAATGAATCAGCAAAGTTTAATCCTAGTTTATTTTATGGAAACAATCAATTAACTGAGAACATGCAGACAGCTGTTCTCCTGCGATGGATAAGAAACTGTTAAGTAAATGGGAAACATCAAGAGGATGATACTAAGCAAAAAACAGCCAAAGAATTACAAACAATTGAGAAAATGCAAAGAATCTGGAGCAGAAAGGGCATAAACACAAACACCAAGGTCAAACTATACAACACCATGGTAGTCCCCCAACTCAATTATGGTGCAGAGACATGGAACATGAAAGAAACACTGATAGGCTGCTAGTGGCTGCAATGACCTGCCTACAATGAACCTGGTTAACCCAGATGCAAAAGACAACAATGAAAACATTGGATAGCTCAAAGGAAAAGACTTAAGACTGTTATGGACAGTTGGACACATTGATAGAATGGATGAAAGGAGGCTACCATACAAAGCCCTCTACTGTATACTCAAATGGAAGAAGGAAATAGAGGCAGAGGAAGACCCAGGAAAAAGTGGACAACAGAGAAGACAATAAAGAGACCTGAAAGAAATGTCAATCAGTTCAGGAAGAAGATCAACAGAAGACAGCAGGACTTCTTGGAAATGCTCTGTGTCTAGCTATGTATATGATGATGATGATGATGATGAACTAATTAACTGATTAACAAATATAATTTCAACTGAGTTGATTACATCTAATCTAATTAAAGGATACAAATTTTTAAAAGAAAAAATGCATTTAACAGTCACACATGAACAACTAGCAACACTTAATCTAATGATGATAAACAAGGAAATAAAAAAGACAGAAGATCCATTTATTACAACAACAACCAACCATATCAGAGGGAAGGTGCTGGGTCGATGGAACAGCGAGGCGGAGTTTCCAGTCGGTTTCTCCATCCAACTGATCTGTTCGGATGAAACATGCCCCAGCTTTTTCTGTCGTTCTCACAAGAACCATATCAGCCGGAACTCTTTGGTTCTATCGAAGGCAATTTATAAAACTTAGATTGAAGACTTAATTAGAAATTTGTTAAGAAAACAAATCTCGGACACAATAAAAAAACACAACAGAGAAAAATCACACATTTAAAGAATTCATTTCATCATCAAAAAGTCAAACAAAATCCAAAAATCCAGAGTCAAATCTAAACTGCAACCTTTTCAACAATGATCAGATCTCCAACTTTTATGCCGGAACTCGCCACTTTCACCGCTCCTCTCTTTGTCAGTTTTTTGTACTTTTGTGAGTTGACTTCGTGATCACGAAAAAATCTGCGGAAATCATCGACTGCTTCTCTCACCATCGTCACAAACAAAACGAATAACTAAAATCAACAAACAACAAATCAAAAGAGCAAATCATACGTTTCCATTTCACAAGAAATGCAGAAGTTCTTACACCTGAAAATCTCAATTCTGGTGAAAATCAGTCAAAAGAAAACCTAAAGCTACGAGGATTCTTGAAATTCCAAGCCATTGATACTGAAGTTACTATTGACAACTATTTCCAAATCAAAGCTTACGATAAAACAGCAAAAGAAACCTCAGATATGAAGATCAAATCAATTATCTCCTAATCAAGAAAAGGAATGTGGCAAGCAGTTACCAGTGGACCCCAGTACGTGTACAGATAACCAACTCGAATCTCTGGGATAAACTGTGAGCAGGCCATCATGAGGAAAAAGAAGTTCAAGAAGTACTTGAACTGCTCCCACAGCACCTGATAAGAGAAATCAACAAATGATGCACAACAAAAGAACAATGGCAGATTAAAACCTTTAAACAGCACAAGTCAAGAGCTTTGTTTCAGTGAGGAAAAGAAATTCAAGCACTTGAATGGCTAACTGGACTAAAACAAGAATCTCATCAGTCATTGACAACAACACAAAATCCACAAACTTAATCTCTATATTAGAAAAGGATTGAGCTTAGCATAAACAGCACAGGGAGTCTCTTCGTAAAAAGGTGCAACATAAATGTTCTTCATCACAGATGAAGCTGTCGCACTTTGAAATTCCATTGCTGTTACTAAAACTTACAGTCAGCAACACTCGTTCATAGCAAAACACTGAGTCAGAATGACTATCATCATAAAAATAACACTAAAGCATAACGACAAAGTGAATCATTGCTTAGATAAATTAACAGAAACTGCTGACTTGTGCTCATCTCAGCTGCCGATGCTGAACCAGATGCAAACACTGAATCAATACTTTTGCTACAAAGTTAAATGGTTGATATTAATTTTCTCCTCACCAAAGGAATGAATGTAATGACACTGTACTTCTGATTACGAATGATATTTGCCGAATATTTCTGGTCGGTTGGGTTCTGCTGGGCCAGGAATATCGTCCGTGGCTTGTAATCCTTACGTCCTCGACATCTTCCCCAAAATAATTCACAGCACCTGGTAAACAGATTGCAAATAAAAGGGCAATTACTATTATTATTATTATTATTATTATTATTATTATTATTATTATTATTGAGACAATTTTTATGATGCAGTGGGCATGACAGAGGCCAAAGTAAAGTGAACATAAACAAAAGTCTCTTGTATGAGAAGTTAAATAAAGAGAGTCTTTAGATTCTTCGTATAAATAGCACAATGGAGTTGGCTTTTGCAAAGTTCTCAGTAGTGAATGATGATCATTCGACGTTTATCTGAATACAAGTGAGGAGAATTATTCAGGGTGGAAATAGTCATTCAAGGCTTGTTGGTAGGTGAACACACATCACTGAAGATGATGCATTCATGAATTCGAAGCCAGTGAAGTTTGTACCTGAGAAGAGGCATTACAAGGTTGTTCCAACAACAGCCGAAAATCAACTGAGCAGATACATTCAACAACGACTACAGGCGGCTCAGCTGAGTATCTGCAATGCTGAGTATCTGGAATGCTGAGTAGCAACAGCTGTTGCCGC
This sequence comes from Metaphire vulgaris, assembly GCA_018105865.1. Classification (NCBI taxonomy): domain Eukaryota; kingdom Metazoa; phylum Annelida; class Clitellata; order Crassiclitellata; family Megascolecidae; genus Metaphire; species Metaphire vulgaris. Next base: position 13,025,335 of record CM030864.1, read on the forward strand.
AGTGTATTTGAGAGAGAACGAATGCAAATGTGAATTGTTTTGCTGCTGCAGTTTGAATGTAGCAGCAAATGGCTTTAATTCTATGAAGTCGGTTGTAGCAATTCAGACAGATGACTGATGTAACTGTCAAACGATAGCATTTCATTGATAAGGGGCAGCTGTGGTCGGCACAATGGTGACATCAAGTGTAAAAGGTGTGCAACTGACCAGGTGTTTCCTTCTAGATGTTCTCAGCCATAGGTACTTGGTCTTTATAGGATTTAACATCATGCAATTAAACACCATCCATGATTAGATATTCAAAACACATTCAATGGCATGGATTCAAAGTTGATCAGCATCAGGAGGCAAACAGGAAGAGTAAATTTGGCTGCCGTCATCATGATAGAAGTGTGATTTGATATCTCCAACATCAGTCACATACAGAATAAAGAGATGAGGCCCCAAGAACTACTGGTAAGCCTTGCAAAGGGACACCACTGAAGGAATATCTGATGTGGAGTGGACGTGAGGCAGTCACAGCAGACCGACCAAATCCTGTCAGTGACAATTGCAGGTGATTCTGCTTTTACACTTTTCACCTTTATGACAGGTAAGGTTCATGGTAAAAGTTTAATGCTCAAGTACTTGGAATTTACAGCAAAAAATAACTCTGCTTCATGTTTAATAAAGCATCAAATATTCAACATAGTTATTCAAAATGAATTCTAAATTTCTAAGCAAAAGTGAATCCTTTATGAGACACAGAACAGACACAAACCGGTGGCAGGCATCTTTCCATCCATCACAGAGATAATAGCCAATTGTTCTTTTGTTTGAACCTCTGCACCCACGAGGTCGCATAAGATATTCATTTTCATCAGTTTCAAAACCACTTTGCTCGCTCATGATGAGAGGAACTTCATCGGCCCCACCGGTCGAGTCATCAGATCTACAACAGACAACTGCAATGCATCAACCGACGACCGATGCAACGGCACATGACATGAAACGCTAAATGGCCAAACAGATGACAAACGAGGCGTTGCTGCCTCGGTGGTGACATAACATCAGTTTCCTGTGTATCTGATTCAGCATAAATTGAAATGACGCGCTGGGGCAAAGTCATCGATCAGCGGCAGTTATGGGCAACTAGTTAACTAATTAGTTACTAAAAGTTTAAAAAATTTTTTTAGTTATCTTCATAGTTTAATTAAATATAAATAGTTCAGTTAAAATGCTAGTTTAACTGAAAAATTTTCTTAATAACTAAATAGTTTAACTAAAACTTGTTAGTTGGTGTTCCAAATTCTCAATAACAGTACCTTTTTATCTATTCCTTTCTGGGTCATTATTTCCAAACAAACTTGACAAACTTGTGTTCCTGCAGTCTAGACTAAGACTTAAATATTAAAATAGGCAATGATTTTAAAATTCAAGGGTTCATTGACTGACATGTTCATGTTGCAAGCATTGACTATATTTTCATGAACACATACCTGATACCTGAAAAATAGTTGTAAAATTAGGTGCAAAAAGTTTAACTATATTTTTTAGTTTAGTTAACTATTTTAGAAAGTTATTTTGCAACTAAAAGTTTAACTACTTATTTCTAGTTTAAATTTAGTTATAATTTAACTAATATTTTTTAGTTAGTTGCCCGTCACTGATCAGCTGGCAAGAGAAACAGCTCACTCTAATTTTCCAAGTCTAATGAATATCAAAATTATTTAGAAGCATCAAAAATGTTGTGCTTAAATGTTTAATTGAAACTGTAACTTCCTGTCTCTTGCTTTCAACCATTCAAACAACCGATGGCACTAAAAACGCAAAATATATGTTGTGTCAAACACAATACACTCTGGGGCCATCCACAAGTATGGCGTACTTGCGAGGGAGGGGTCTAAGAAAGTGTGTGACAGAGGAGGGTAAAGATCACTGTGACGTCACACTTTCCGTGCATTTAAAACCTGGGATATGCGGTGATATTTTACTTTCTCTTCTGATGGATGTATTCTAACATAAGAAGTCATTGCTCTATATTAATTATATTGTGCTAGGTACATGGAATTTTAACTCAATTACATTTGTCATCACTGCCGGAAGTTGAATATTTCTACGCTTTGCTGCTGAAAATTGAACAAGAAACTCGAATTAATTAAATAGAAAACTTATGTGACGCAATTTATGGACGACACTTTAAGGGGGTCCGAGATCTGTGACGTACTTAAAGGGGATCAGAGATTGACAGATTGTGACAAAAAGTAAATCTGTCAAAATTAGCGTGGTGGATTTTATGGACAACCCCTTATAGCATTTAGAAGTTGTGATTGATTATTCAGAAGGATCACGACAAATCCGATTTACTTACTAACTTTATTTTCGTACGACTACATTTTTCCACCGCCCAAGTGAAACTACATTTGGCGACAGCGAGAAATGTCGACCAGATGAAACGGCGCAACAAAAATGAACGTCGTTAGCGAGTTCTTACCCACTGCGGACGACAGAATTGACGGGTCGATAGAAATTGACTTCCCTGCTGTTGAACGTATACAGCTCCGCCATTAGACACGAGATGCGACATCACCAACAAGAGCAACGGACGCCGATGACTATAGCTACTCTGCTGCCGTTCGTCTCTTATAACTTTATAAGTTATAATGATATTTTGCAAATCTACTACCATAGACTCATAGAGCATCGAGACTCAATTGCGTATCTTTAACGAACTGCATCATGGGCTCAACGATAACGACTGCTAATTTATGCAGCATGCCAATGCCACCTATTTGCACATCATTAGAATCTACTTGAATTTATTTATTCCAAATCTATCAGCAGAAGACCTTCAAACACACCTCTTAAACAATTTTTGTCATGTCCTCTAGTATCCGTATATACTGTGCTATAGTGAAAATGTTATCAAATGGCACTTCCACTTCGTCGGTAGGCTCTAAGTATATTATAGTTCTCTAAAAACCTCCTCTTATTAGCCTTTGCTTTAATGGCGAAGCCACGGGGTTCGCGCCCTTTTAAGGCCGGGGACCGGTCGCGGGATTTGCGCTAAACCGTTCAGAAATTGAGGCGGCGGCGGCGGCGGCGACGGCAGTGGTGGTGGCAGATAGAGTGATCGAAGAGAATGCGCCGACGTGGAAAAAACTCCTTGGTGACGACCTTTTTGTTAGTCTGAGACTTTTTAACCAGAAAATATGGATGTGACCCCTGTTTCGGAAGCCTGGCTACGCCACTGCAGCCCACTACGCGTTTGGTTTTTCCTCGCAGCTCAATCTTTGGCGTTCCTGGATCGTCTTGGTTGCTCTGCGTTGAATTCTTTCCAAAATCTTTTCATAGATGGATTCCGTGTCTAATGCGATCGACTGACTCCAAATGTAGATGATAGGGCCTACATGCAGTGGCGTAGTGTCATGACGGTATCCTGCGCCCCGGGGCGAAACCACTGGGGACCTACTGATGGCGCCAGGGTTATTTCTAGGATTGTGAATTTGGGGGGTGTCGGGAAAATCTGGGGGGGTGTCGGATTTGCCAGTGTGTACCAAAAAAGTCCGACGAGCAAAACAAAATAAAGGGCGTCCAAGCCAGGATGTGTACATTACCAAATTTTGGGGGTGTCACACTTTAAAAAAATTGGGGGCGGGGTGTCGACCTCAAATTGGGGGAGGGGTGTTGGGGGTGTTAGGGGGTGTAAAAATATCCCTGGATCATGGCGCCCCCTGAAAATTCAACTTCTCAACTTCGGAAAATTCACAACAACCAAAAAGGTCGTCACCACTTATAGGTGCGAAATACCCGCGTAATGCCCTTTGCAACCCTGACCCACAACCCGATTTTGGCGCCCCCACCTAGGCGCCCGGGGGCATATGCCCCTATATATATAACGACGCCACCGGGATGATCTAATTGTGAATTTCAGGAACAGAGGTTGGTCAGTCTATTGTACAACGCAGACTCCAATATAATTCCTTGTTTTACAGACAACCGGTCGAACTTTTACGAGTAAGTTTAATGCGGCCCATATGCTTGAGTAGGCCCCAACTACCATTGCCCTTATATATAGGCCTAGGCCCTAATCACGAAAACTGTCATCTAGAATTTCAGTGACGACAGCAATTTGACATTTGGCCTTTGATCTCAACTCCGGTCAGTCGCTTCGATCACAGACAAACCAATGTTGTCCATTGGCGTAGCCACGGTCGGGAGGGGAGGGGGAGGGGGTTGGCTGTCTTGGAGCTCTGTCAAGGGATTTGCTTCAAACCGTTGGGTGGGTATACACTATACAGTAGGTAGCATTATATCGAAGAGAATACATGAATATGCGAGGAACTATATACTTGCATGACCGGAGGCGGCTTAATTAATCGGAAACTGTCCGTGTGCCATTTGCAGAAACTTTGATGAAAAAGCGGGGAGTCCAAAAATATACCTGCCTAATACTCCTTTGGACATCTGCTGTCCTTCCAGTCTCCTCGATCGGCTCATGCGCCGACGGAAGGAAGACAGATGCAAAGAGACACGTGAGGCACCTGCCCAGGTGCTCTGATCAACGAGCCGTATAGGGCAATGGATGATGATGATGATGATGATGATGATGATGATGATGATGATGATGATGATGATGTGATCTGTATTTAATAGAGTAGAAGTCCGACCTGGCTGTGTGGTAGAGGACGTCGTTCTGCTCCTTATTCTCCGCAGCAGACGACCGATTGGTCTTCGAGAAGACGACTGTCGACGAGAATTCGTCGTCGTCGTCGTCGTCGTCCATTGGACTCAGCTGTTGCCACTGACTCCTCCGCAGTTTCAACAATTCCAGTTTTGCTCTTTCGCTGAATAATAATCATTCGAAGTCCTCTAACGACCTGCACTGCACACGCCTAATAAGAGACTCTCAGCACATGGATCGAGCATCCGCTGTTCCTCGATCTCAGTCACTCGGATCCGAACTAAGCACCGCTGTCAATTAGGTCCAATCAGGTGTCTAATAATAACGACGCTGGACTTGGGCATCGGCGGCCAGTCTATGCATCGCCTGATAAGAATTACTCTCTCGCTGAATGACACGAGATAATAATTTTCCTGTCTTGATAAAATTGGCCTACATGTAGGCTGCGCTTTATAATTGGATATAAATTATAGGCTACAGCATGTATATATATATATATATATATATATATATATATTGCTATAGACCTTTTTGAGGCCTAGGCCTTGTATATTCAATTGGGTCTCTTAGGCAAATTCTAAGCAGTGGCTGTTGTCTAATGCAAAGGCCGAACTTATCGATCCGAGTTTCGTCTACAGTTATCCTCCTCCTCCTCCTCTTCCTTCTTCTCCTCCTCCTCCTCCTCCACCTCCTCCTCCTCCTCCTCCTCCTAACACGTGCCATCTCGGCGTCTGTGCTTAGCAAGTGATAGCTTCAATCAGCGCCCAGCCGACCTAGTTCTCGCCTCATATACGAAGTCCTTAGCAGACCGCGTATAGGCCTATCATTCTATGCGTCCTTCTCTTATGTGAGGCTGTCGGAAGGAGACAGATATTAATTTAATAGCGCTTCAGCCGCCAGAGGCGTAGGCCTATTAATGCACAGTCGTTAAATTTCACAAGAACTGCAGTGTGGGGTACGGTTACTACTCCCACAGTCCCACTCACCATTTTTTCAGCTCTAGTAGGGGATCGGATATAGGTCTCTAGGCAAAAGCCCCCACTTTGTGAGAGGCTACCATAGGAAAGGGGAAGACATTCAAGTTTACGCCAATCGGACGTCTAAGACCAAATTTTCGACCTACCAATAAGGAGTCATCCTCTGTTGAGAGAGAGAGAGAGAGAGAGAGAGAGAGAGAGAGAGAGAGAGAGAGAGAGAGAGAAGTACGTGGTGTGATGGAGTCGGTTCGATCGGAGCAGTTTGCGCGAACCGTTTATTATAAGGCTGATTAGCTTAATTTCTGCTTTCACTTCAATCCCAATAGGGGCCTATAGGATATCGTGCAACAGTGAGAGAGTCCGCTAGTCAGTCTCTGTCTGTCTTTTTGTCTTTTTGTCTTTTTGTCTGTCTGTCTGTCTCTCTGGCTGTCTGCTACCTATTCAGCTAAATTTCAGGAAGAAGTAAATTTTGATTGTTGGTAGAAGATGAAGTGTACTGCTGACACGACAAGTACCGAGGAAAGTCCGGGTTAGTAAAGCGAGTTTGTAAGGAAAGGGCAGAATGTGGTGGGCCAGAGACTGCATGAGGCGGTGAACCCATTTCGCTGCATGTCATTAGGATTGGTTGCTCAGGGCAGCAGATAGGCCTAGGTCTATACTTTGAGACCGTTGAAATGTGATGTCGTATTCTGAGGCGTGGAGAATATTGTTACGTCTCCGTCATTCGATTGTTAATTAAAACGTCGTTTGAGAGAAAAAGAGAAAAACAAAAATTTAGAAAAACAGGAAAACATTTCGATTTTCGAATGCATTGAGTAATAGAAGCGGACTTGATTTTGGAAGAGAATTCAGCCGCTGATAATAATACTTTTATCGGTCATTTTGGAGGCTAAGACGAGCAGCAGCGATGGTGACCTGCGCCCATAAGCCGCTGCCTTATCGTAAGCCAAAGGATGTGTGCGTCAATCCTCTGTCTCTGAAGACAGACTGTCCTCGGGTTCATGCGTTCACCGTCAGACCAGATCACCTGGACGTAAGCGACCATTTGAATAGATAGACTATAGGCATCTAGGCGTCTATATATATATATATATATATATATATATATATATATATATATATATATATATATATATATATATAGACAAAGGACCCTATAGAAGCACTCCACTAAACACATTAGCCTACAGGCTACCGCAGGGTTGTGGCTATAGGATCTATAGGCCGATGGTAGAGGCTGTTTAAAATTCAGACTGATTGATTGCGCTTGAAGAGTTGCATTCATTTGATTGATGGATCGTGGATGTGTTGTTCTTGATTGTTGTTGATTGTAGATTGGGGGTCCTCCGAGCGCCGGAGCCTACAGGAGAAGGGATTCTGACCCAACGAATTTCAGGAAATTTTACGAGAGAGGCGACTTTCCTATTCTGGTTCAGCACAGCTCAATGGGAAACAAAATAGCCTGGAAGGTAAATGGCCGCATAAACGGCCAAAGACAAACCCATTGACCAACTACAACCACTCTAAAACGCTATCACTACTATATAAGACTAATTTCAAGTAAATTAGGTAAATTCTACCCAGGCCCACCGGAACGAATTTTTAGCAGGGGGTGCATATCATTGGCCATTTGTCTCCGGAGTAATGACGTAACTCCGCTCCTTAGAGACCGACTTCATTGGCTCCGGGTCCCGGAGAGGATTACACATACAAACGCTGTTGGTTTACTTTTCGCGCGCTAAGCAACCCAACCTGCCCGAGCTACCTTGCCTCACCTGTACAGAGAACGATCGACGGTGAACGATCATAGATCACACCTGAGCTCCAGTCATCCGGGAAAACTCCTCGTCCCTCCACCGTCCAAGACTGTCAAGATGCGAGAAAGGTCATTTAGCCAACACGAGGCAATCCTCTACTGCAGTGGAAGACTCTGCCCGATAACACGTGACTATAGCACAGACTCTGCTGGACCCTTTACCAAGAACCTAAAAATTCACTAATATTTGGATTGATCAGCTATATAGGCCTAGGCCTAGTACTGGCCTACCCGTAATTAGCAGGGGCTATGTGTAAAGCGCTCTTGTCGTGGCTCTATAGCCCTGCTACTACGCTTTATAAATTGGCATGAATAAATAAATTTGGCCAATTGATCGGGTTTTTTAGCTGTTCCTCCTATAATATATGAATCCGACGCATATAGACGCAATTGAGGAGGTGAACTGCAGCCATAGCATCTGCCTTCCAGTGGCCCAGTGGGTGCAGCGCACCCCTAGGTTTTTGCAGGGGTTGCAGCTGCACGCCCTGCGCCCCAGTTCCGACGGGCATGATCAGTGTTTAACCTAGACTCCTGGACTCCGTGAGGAAACTGACAAAGCCGGGGAACTGACAAAGCCGGGGGAAATTCTGCTAGGGGGCTGCTGTTAGCCTATTTAGTATGCCAACATTTCCGAGGGGAATTTGAAATTTCCGGGGGAAGGGCAATTTCCCCCGGAAACGGCCTAGATTAAACACTGGGCATGATTCTACTTGAATTAAAATTCGGGATGCGCAACAATATATATGATTAAATAATTTAGCAGTTATTTCAGTCAACTACCCCTTCCCCCCTCCCAACCGCTGGCTCAGACTGAGTCAGACAGCCTCAGCGCCGATGGCAATAAGCTTTGATTTGGTCGTCCAATTGCTCTGGTGGTCGACCCAAGCGAATAGACTGCATCGCACTGGACCTGGGAAGATCCGAGTCTTCTCCGTGCAATTATTATTATTGTGAACATGTTTCTCTTAAAGGTTGAGATCGAGAAGTTGGACTACCATCATTACCTGCCTCTGTTTTTCGACGGACTTTGCGAACTGGATTTTCCTTACGAATTCTTCGCCCGTCAAGGAATACACGACCTGCTGGAACACGGAGGGTCAAAGATCCTCCCGGTCATTCCTCAACTGATCATTCCTATCAAGAGTAAGCACAGATGCTGCTGCTGTCATTCGTCATGTCAGACATCAGCTGCGCCTTCCTGCAGCGACTGCTTATCTTTGATGTCCCGCGCAGTGAAGATGGATTGGTAATTATTATCGTTGCTTTGTTCTTCTGGTGATGTCAGATGCGCTGAGCACAAGAAATCACCAGGTCATGTGCATAACGATGAAGGTCCTTCAGCACCTCGTCGTTTCCGGAGACATGATTGGAGAGGCGCTGGTTCCCTACTACAGACAGATTCTGCCCATATTCAACGTCTTCAGATGCAAAAACGGTAACAGACAGACAGACAGACAGACAGACAGACAGACAGACAGACAGACAGACAGACAGACAGACAGACAGACAGACAGACAGACAGACAGACAGACAGACAGACAGACAGAGGGATATTTTTACACCCCCATAATACCCCGCATCACCCCCAATCTGAGGGTCGACACCCCCAAAATTTGGTAATGTGACAATGGTATGCATACAAAATAGCTCTGGACACCCCTAATTTGAGGTCGACACCCCCAAATTCACAACCCTAGAAATATCCCTGGACAGACAGACAGACAGTGGACTTGTAATAATAGACAGTTAACGAATAAATTTAGTTTGATTGCTTCTAAGGGGCTGTCCATTAATTATGTCAACAATTGTTGGGCAATTTTTGACCCCTCCCCTTGTCAACTTTCAGTGACCGCCCTATAAGTGTCAAAAACTTTTGACCCCCCCCCCCAACTAAGATCAGTGATGGGCCTCCCTAAAAAGTTTAGAAGGCTATTATTTTTGCGGCAATGATCATTTTTCTCTTTCTTTTATTCATAAAGTGTCATAATGTGGTGGTGATGACCTTGTTTTTTGCTTGTCCATTGTGAATTTTGTGATAAATAATATTCCATGAAATTTCCTATTTTTTATCTTTTGTAAAAAAAAGAAATTGTCGATGTCAACTTCTTTTGACCCCCTCCCCTGTCAACAACTGTCATACTTTTTCAAACCCGTCCCCTACTGTATTTTGTTGACGTAATTAATGGACAGCCCCTAAGCTAGCATTGCAATTATTTCATCTGGTTAGTTATGCTGTATTAGGATGTATATTACGATAAGTATTTCTCTCCACGATGTGCGGAAATGTTGTTTGTGTTGATGTGCTATAGTTAATCTTGGAGATGGGATCGAGTACAGTCAGAGAAAGAGAGAGAACATCGGAGACTTGATCAGCGAAACGCTCGAAATGTTTGAGCGTTGTGGCGGCGACGACGCCTTCATCAACATCAAGTACATGATCCCGACATACGAGTCATGTCTCCTCAACTGACCTCTGCAGTCGATACATCTCATGCATCCTGACTTCCAAAGGAGTCCTTGCATCTCGAAAATGGAACTGTTGTTTCTGAATATGACAGAACTCTGCTGTTGCCGCTGCCCTTTGTTCTTAAGATGGCAGACAAACGCCCCAGTGAGTGAAGAGAATAAAAGGATTGAAGTGCTTCAAACATTTACAAATCCAATTTCTTTTTGCGTTTGACTGCCAAATGTTTCAATTTGTTTAATTTTTTTAAAAGTTCTCAGATGCATTTTAAAATTTAATAAAAGAAGTCATGTTTTAGGTTATTCTTAATAAAAATTAATTAATATAAATCAAATTTTGTCAGTGTGCGATAAAACATGAGCCAGTCAAACAAAATGTAACAATCACACACACCACAGCAACCACCAAAGATCATCATCATCATCATGTTCTCTGACCTGGAACAAGTTCATGGCTCCGTTGTTTCCATTCCTCTCAGCATCTTGCCTCTTCTTTGATTTCTGCATAGGTCTTGTGACGCTGTGCATCTGTTTTCATCATCCAGTCAAATAGCATTCTCCTTGGTCTTCCTTTTATGATTTATCCTTCTTCCTGATATACTGCCTTCAATTGGTGTTCTAATCAATGTTTCTCCTCTTAGAACGTGTCCAATCCAGTTCCTCTGTCTTGGTTTGATGCTGTTAATTATCGATCTTTGTTCTCCCACCGTCTGTGATACCTCTCTGCGTTTGATACCTTGTCTGTCCTCTTAGTTTTTCCATCCTTCTCCTCCTCCTCCTCCACAGCCACATTTCGAATGCTTCCAGTTTTGTCTGTCCTTTTTCTGAAGAGTCCAGGTTTCCCACCAGAAATGAAACTCACAAAAGAATAGAAGATAAATGCAAGGAATATCAACATGCTTTGCTTTTAAAGAAGTTCTCAGCAGAAGCATCACACTCTGAAATGGACTGAAAGCCAAAAGGGATCCTAAAGGGTGGGAAGAAGGGAGGGAGGGAGGGGCAGTTGTCCCCCTGCTGCCGGATCAACTACAGCTCTAAGTGAGGTCTTCTGCATCTGCCAATTGCATGGCATAGCCTCCAGTAAGAAATTAAACCCGTAATAATAACAGTGCATCTAAATCATAGCATCACATAAAACAGGTTTCACTATTTATTGAATAAACAAATTCACCCTCTGCACCCCCCACTGAAATTTCTCTATGAATTAAAGTTAGAAATCAATCATCATAAAGTAGGAGTGGGCAAACTGTGGCTCGCCTTTGGATTCCATGCAGTCTATGAGATCATTTAGAAATATGCATACAACCAACAGAAAGATAATTTGAAATATTTTAAGGAAACATGGCACTTTATTTTAAAATCTTAGAAATGGCTACTAAATATTTTATTTACATTTGAGCAACAAATATTTAATAATGTTAGTTTCATTAATAAAATTTATGATGTCAGCATCTTAATTATAAACATTTTGGCGCTTTGTAAGTGTTGCCACTTAATGTACACCTAATACTACATATGCGGTCCTTTAACCTAAAAAAGAAAACGTTTGCCCAATCCTACCATGAAGCATTCTGCTTCACTCTGAATACTTAAAGTCTAAGTTAAAAACAGAGTGGACTTGAAATGTAAAACTTTACAAAAATCTCTCGTTAAAAACTTCAGCGTTAGAAAGAAGAACTCTGGTCTTCTCTGAACAGTAAAATTCACTGATTAGTCCTTTGGTCTGAACAATAAGCACAAACAATTGTCTGTGTAAACAAATATTATCAGTCTATTTTAACCAGATATAAAATAAACAATATAAACAACAACTGGGTGTTTAAATTCGTTTTGGTTAACACTCAGTTAACTGGGTAACATTCTTATCATAATAACAATATCAATTGTCAAACCATTTTAGAAATTGGTAATTTCAAATAAGAATAAACCAAAAAATGCAAAAATACTTTCACATCATCAAACATTTACTCAAAAAAGAAGAAATTCCATTTCACTTCTGGCAAAACCACATTAAAGAAAGCGATGACTTTCCCAATGACCAAGAAACAATGAATTATGCAAGAAATCTGCATAATTCCATTAGTTTTGGGAAAAAGTAAATAAATGAGTAAAATCAGAACAAGATGTCATGAGCTCTGATATAGCAAGAGAATGACACAAACACAGAATTAGAAGCGAAATGATTTGCATTGAATAGTGAATGCATCAGACGAGGGCAGTTACAGGAAAACACCAAAGTAAAGCGCTCTCAGATGACTAAACACAGAATGGACTGAGGGACTGAGGAGTTCAAACTAACCACTCTATAAATAATCAACAACCACTTTTAATGCAACAAATGAACATCTGAAACTGAAGATGTTCACTCCATTTCAAGACCTTCATCTTCATCGCTCCAAGAGTAATCGGACATCTTCCTTCGAATTGAACTCAGTAAAACACAAGACGAAAAGAGATTGATGAACTAAACAACACAAATCATCAGATTCATTCAAACAGCAAAAGGCCATCACTGCTCAGGGCAAATAAATAGGCACAGAACCAGGAACAGACCAAACGATGTATTTCTAAAATGCTAAAATGTTTGGCTCCACCCTCCTGTAGTCCTGTGGGCCGGAGGCATGAAATGACCTGCCATCTGGTGACAAAAAATGAGAACCTAAACATCATCTGTTGCTAGAATAGAGAGACATTAAAACTGTTATAACTATGTACAAAATCTCACTCCATGATTATTATGGCAACCAATGCAAGGTGTTGATGCTAATAAGCTTTGTCTTATTCCTGTCCAAGTGCAAAACTAAAGAATACCATTAAATATATTTCTCCTAATTGAAAATGAGCCATTTGCATCTGTTATGATCTCTATGGAACCGAGTAGACATAATTAAGGTCTCTATGTTGCCAGCTGCAGCTACCAGGTGGCGATGTGATTCGATATATTTCACAAAATCAGTCGTCACATGTTTTCACTATAAAAATAACAGACCAAATCATTGATGAAGAAGAGCAATCAAAGGACTGGGGTCCTTCTGAGGTTCGTCTGTTATTATGCAACAGCAGCAGATCAACAGATTGATTCTCAATGCATTGGATGTCAATAATACAGAGATAAATGGAGAAACTGACTGAAGGAACAATTCTCATACTGTCCCTCCTTCCGTCCTTCCTACCTGAACAACTGCTAAGAGGCAAAAAGCAGATATTGCAGGAGATCTGTTCTCCAAAACCCACTGAACAATTGCCATCTGACAGCCCTAAACACAACACACAGCAGTCAATGAAATATTGCTGAAGACAACTTTCAACTGAAAAGCACAGCAAAGAGTTCAGCCTAAACACTAGCATCACCATCAAGTCAAATTGTCCTAATGTCACTGACATCGAAAAGATTATATGCGATAAGACACGGTCACTGGAGATTCAACATCACACCATTTAAGCCACTGAACCTGGCATCATTCAAACAAACACCAGATGCATTTAGACAACCAGGCAGACAAAACACCCAAACTCTCTCCTAGACTCACAAAGATTTAGGTTCAACTTGCCGGTACTCACTAAATTAAAGTCCTCTTTGGTTCTAAGTTTGCTTTTCCATTCATTCGTAGAGTTACAATCGACAAAAATACTATAATTATTACAAGGTGCGTGAAAGAAGAGCGTTACTTTCACTTTCAGTTGATGTCGATGGTGTCTCTTGATTCGAGGATAAAGGATTGCTTCTGCCTGACATGGATCAAAGTCCCGACTGACGGTCAGATTCTCACCAGACTCATCAACAAGGCAACAGGAAGTGGGAACAAACAGACCATCTGCATCTTTACTATGGTTGAACCAGGAACTGTAAATGTAATCAGAAGGACCAGCGACACCGCAGCAGTTGAACTACAAAACACGCAAACACCAAATGCACAGCACACAACACAGCAAGCACTCCTAAGTGCACTCAATGCACAAACACTCTCCAACTACAACAACAAAGGCTAAAAATAATAACAAAGCATAAACTACAATCAAATTTATTTATCGTTTATCTACGACAGATGAACACATCGATGAGACTGCATACGCTTACTTTAAGCTGAAGCAGATCCCAGGCGATCGTTACATTGCTTGTCTCTGAAGAGTTATCAAACACAGGACGTGCAGTCACGTTGTAATTGTTACGGAGCTTGTACCACATTTCAGCAAACATCAATTGAAGCAACTAACAAATGAAAACTCACGTTTAACCATTTGCAGCAACAACTACCTTCAGTCAAATGACCATCTTCCTACTTTCATCCATTTCTAGAAAAAGCAGCTGTCAGTCTCTTAACTTTGGCAAAGACAATAGAAGCATTCAGACGAGAACTTAAAACTGCTCTCTTTGTTCGTAGTTATCCAGAACATTGATCGTTGTAGGATATACTGTTTGTTTTTTTAGTTGTAAGGTGTCCTAGTAGTACTTGTATGATATGCCACCATAATCAGTTCATTCAATTATTATTATTATTATTATTATTATTATTATTATTATTATTATTATTAAAGTCTAGAGGCTGAGACTAAAGATTTGGCTGAAAATAGGCAGAACAAAAGAAGACAATGAAAACAAAGACTCTGTTCTATTTGTTCTGCAGCCAATTAGCCAATGCTTCTAACAAAGGCCAAGAATAACTGCGAATGGAGCAGTGATTTTAAATAAATTACATCAAAATCTTAAGCAAAACTCATCATGAAAACTGTGAACAAATCTACAAATCAGAAGGACTACAGCTCCTCATCACTGGCATCAGCTGCATATGAAGCATGAATATTTATGAACAAAATTACAAGAAAAACATAGATTTCTACCTTTTTGCTAAGAAATGAAAACAAACATCCCAAGATGACCTCACAGATGATTATCAACACACAAAGAAACGAACACTAAAAAAAAGAAACACAATTACAAAGCACTTAATTGAGTCCCATTTAAACAGCATTCATAAACACCAGCACATAACAGCCCCCACAGTAGCCTACTAGCGATGTATGGAAAGAAAGCACTGCGACATTAAAAGTGACGGTGTCATGCATACTGTGGGCTTGCTGAAGACTGCAGTTTATTAAGTCAGGTGGTATTGATTTTAAATTAGATTTCCTATAATCTACATGTCATATAACAGCATCTAGTTTCCAGTGATGTTAATCCTTGTCCTGGTCCTTGTCCTTAAGGACTCCTTAAGGACCAATTTGAAGTCCTTGTCCTTGTCCTCGTCCTTGGGGACTCAGTCCTCGTCCTTATCCTCGTCCTTGCAGATAGGTCCTTGTCCTGGTCCTTGTAACTTAGTCCTTGAAAAATCCTTATAAGGACCAAATTACTTGCATACCATTTTCAATTGTTCTCTGATAATTATGTTCCAAGGTAAGAGTAGTATTTGGATTAATATTTACATACTTGCTTTGAGTTATTATAAATGTGTAGTCATTGTTTCCTTTATAATACCAGTTGAGCAGCTGAACTTCCATTTCCTGTTTGAAAGCGTATGAACCAGACGCATGCGTTTGTTAAATTTCTATTATTCTTTAGTTGTATCAAAATTCAAAATTAGTTTATTATTTTCCAAATAAGTGCATAATAACATCATCACAATGATTACATGTAAAGATCATAGTAGTAATAATAACATCATAATAGTAATATTTGAAAAATGTTGACATTTAAATAATTTGGAAACTAAAGGGAGAAGCAGGAGAAGAGAAATATTCTCTGTTCAAGGCCTGCTTTCCCGGTGAACCAGTAAGCTTATACTAACTATGGACATGTTCCAATTGACTGAGTACTATGTTTATAAATACAGAAAGCAAGTAGCAACCGGAAACAAATTTTAACATATGGTGCAAAGTGAGGGTGCAGCGTGCAAAGTGCGAATACATATACATATTTAAGCTAATTTTTCGCAGAATCAAGGTGACATATATTTTGAGATTAATGAACTTGAAATAGTTTCTTTAAATTTATGGAGGGATTTAATTTTCTTAGTTTCATTAGATAGAGAATTCCAAACTTTGGGGCCAGAGAATCTAACACATTTTTCATATATTGACGTATTTCTAGTATTAACAAAGAAGTTGTCAGTAGTACTTCGAGTATAATGCGAGTGGATATCAGAGCAGAGGTTAAAATATGTTTGAAAGTGGGCAGGAAGAAGCATATTCTTTATTTTAAACATGAAGGTAGCTACCTGAACAACCTGAATGTCGTGGATTTTTAATAGGTTTAGGTGTTTGAAAAGGGGATCAGTATGAGCGAGGAAGGGGAATGGGAAATAATCCTTATCACCTTTTTTGGAGGAGAAATAGATTATTTATGTTTGTGTTAGAGCAATTTCCCCAGGACAGATTGCAATAGGTCAGATATGGTAATATGAGAGATTTGTATAGCAAGACTAGGTGAAGAGAGGGAAGTGATGATTTTATTCTGGCTAAAATTCCTATATTTTTTGTAATTTTTTAGAGATTTCAAGGATATGTTTGTCCCAATTTAGGTGCTGTTGTATTATTATACCGAGAAACTTAGTGTGGTCCGTGCGAGTGATGCTAAGGTTTCCAGCTGTGATGGTATCGGGTATGTAGAATTGAGCTGATCGTTTTTGTGGAATAATATAAAATGAGTTTTACTTACATTGACAGAAAGTTTATTTTGCTGAAACCATTGGAGTACATTTGGTAATTCTCTAGATGCGACGTCTATGAGGACTTTGGGATCTTTATTTGAGATGTATAAGTTAGTATCGTCAGCATAAAGGATAAATTTATATTGATCTGATGATTCGTGAATATCATTTATATAGATTAAGAATAGGATGGGACCGAGTATGGAGCCTTGGGGTACTCCACATGAAATGTCGAGAAGACCTGAGGAATTGTTTTCAATTTGAACATACTGTTTTCTGTGAGATAGATATGAGGAGAACCAGTTTAGAGCAGTTCCACGGACGCCATAGTGGCTAAGTTTATTTATGAGTATAGAATGGTCAAGAGTATCAAATGCCTTTGAAAGATCGATGAAAATGCCGAGAGTAAATAGGTTAGTATCCATGGCTGCAGATATTTTATCAATGAGTTCAGTTACGGCAAGAGAAGTATCGTGATTGTTACGGAACCCGAACTGGTTGTGGTATAGTAGGTCATGCTTAGCTAAGAAGTTATTGAGTCTGTTGCAGACTAGTTTTTCTAAGATTTTAGAGAGGGCTGGAAGCATGGAGATTGGTCTGTAATTATTTATTAGATGCGGATCGCCATTTTTAAATATGGGAACGACCTTAGCAATTTTCATGTCTGAGGGAAAAATGCCAGCTGAGAAGGATAAGTTAAATAAGGAAGATAGTATGCTAGCCAAATCAGGAATAATTGGTTTGATAATTTTCATAGGTATATTATCTAACCCATAGCTGGACTTAGATTTAAGGTTCCTAGTAACAGTGATAATTTCTTCCGGAGTTGTCGGATTGAGAAAAAAGCTATTTGGATTAGTATGTCTGAGATAGGTTTGTGTATTTTGACCAGGCTGGGTGTGAATTTCTTTAGCTAAAGAGGGACCTATATTGGTAAAGAATTCATTGAATTTAGTAACAATGGTGTACGGGTCTGTAATGTTTTGGCCATCGTGTATAAAGTATTCAGGTAGGTTTCTATTCTGATCTTGGTTGAGCAAATTTTTTTAAACTTTCCAGGTACATTTCATATCAAATTTAGCCTCCGTCAGTAAGTTTTGATAGTAATCTCTTTTGGCTTTTTGGAGGACAGCATTTAGGATATTTCTGTATTTTGTATCTTAAAATACTGGTGTCATTGTCTACAAACTTACAAAGGAATGGAACAAAGCATGATCAGCAATGGAG
This sequence comes from Metaphire vulgaris, assembly GCA_018105865.1. Taxonomy (NCBI): domain Eukaryota; kingdom Metazoa; phylum Annelida; class Clitellata; order Crassiclitellata; family Megascolecidae; genus Metaphire; species Metaphire vulgaris. Next base: position 13,043,125 of record CM030864.1, read on the forward strand.
ATTGGCAGTTGAACGAGTTTTTTCGCAAAGTGGTGTCACAATATTAGGCCTCATCGTGTGTGCATGAGTGATCAGCTGTTGGAAACACTTGTTTATTTGAAATACACCATTGCTGTTGACTAGATCATGTTTTACAACATTCTTTTTTTGCTTTTATGATTTTGTGATTCGATTTGAAATTGTTTTTGCTTTTTTCCTTTCTGACTTTTTTGTCTAAAACAGAGATCGGTCCTTGTCCTTGATCCTTGTCCTTGGAGGTCAGTCCTTGTGGTCCTTGTGCTTGAGGGGAAGTCCTGGTCCTTGTCCTCGTCCTTGGAGGGTCGGTCCTCGTCCTTATCCTCGTCCTTGGGGGGTCGGTCCTTGTCCTTATCCTCGTCCTTGGGGGGTCGGTCCTTGTTAACATCACTGCTAGTTTCGATTCTAATATCTTTGGTAGTGATGTCAGTGATTGATACGATCCTGCGTGACCTCATAAAGTTAAGTCACAAAAAAGTTTAAAACTGCACAAATCACTGGAGTCATAGTCTGCAACTGTGTGTCACAGTTTAGTTATAGCCAATATAATTGATTAGAATTTGTCTAAGAGGGTGTCATGAAATAAAGTGATATAACTGTATTTTTTACACAGTATATTATCATCAAGCATTTTCTAATACTGCGCATTACTACACAGCAACAAATGTAGAACGATCAAAACATAGCAAGTCCAAAGCCATTGAATTCTGCAACAATGCATTTGATTCAGTCGTTATTTGAACGTGGCTTCAAAATCTGAGTTGGATCTGCAATCATGAACTTCATTCTTAAATTAAGAATTATGAAGACTTTTTCATTGACAACTAAGATTATGACAATTCAGAGCAGCAAACAACTTACAAAACCAAGAAAACAGACGCTGTCAGTGCAGGCGCCAAAGCAGCCCATGAAGCCAATGGCAATAACGACACCTCCCACCGACAACAGAAGATAGCGAAGCAGGTCGGTCACACTGCCATGCAACGCAAGAACAAACACCACGGAATCACGATTCATGTGAATCCAAACTCCTGCTCCAATGACGACAAAACCTAACAACTAAACACACAGCCATGCATAAGACAAAACACACAACAGACAATAATAACAGATTTATACGTACATTCAATGGAGTGTTGCTCTTTCATTGCAAAATCAAAATCATCCTCATTTGGGACCTCAACAGCCACACTTTAATAACATCAAAATGATTTTCACCAGACTTAACACTAAAACACGGAAACAGTGACTTCCAAATCAGGCAGCAAATTCCACCTATTTGTCCTTGAAGCTGATATTATCCTACACACCAACGTTTACCATTATATTTCTAATTTATACAAAGGCCTGAGGATCCCTTAGATCTACAAAAGCAAGAAAAATTAATTAGAAGGAATGTTGAAAATGCTGTCTGATGTGAGGAGTCTCATCAAAGTCATTTGACAACAGAAGGTCTTTAGATTATGACCTGGAAATAGAAACAGCAGCACAAGAGAAAATCAACAGAAGAAACAGAAAAGTGCAAAGTGCAAATAGACTCCATACACAGGAGTTCATAAGAGACTTCACCCGAAAATCACAGAGCAACCATTAATTCAACAAAGTCACTTGAAGCAGAAACAGCCTCATCTAAATGACAACACATTCAAAATCATCACCACCACCACCACCACCATCATCATCATTCACAAAGACCACAAAATGTGACTCAACTACTAGAATTCAAATGAACGAACGACAGGACAGTCTACGCACTATGCAAAGGCCGCACGACAATCCCAAACAGCAATGACACAGACAAGGAAACAATACTCAAGCACACAAGGACAAAAGCTGACAAAGCAAGGACAACAACAGAAGGAAGAACAACAGCAGCACCAAACAGCAACAATATCTCCGAGCATCTTCCAAAAGAAATCAATTAGATATGCGCTATTTAGAGCGTTAGCGTTCGGTCGATTTGTACGAACAGCAAAAGAGCTCATCAGAGACGATGAATGCGATCGCAAGGAATTGATCAACACTCAACAAAAGACAAAATCAAATGGAAGATGCCATTAACAGAGAGAGAGAGAGAGAGAGAGAGAGAGAGAGAGAGAGAGAGAGAGAGAGAGAGAGAGAGAGACCTGAGAGGCAGATGGTCCAGCTGCTCTGCATAGAACTTTGATATGACAAAAGACATCTGCAGAAAAAAGTACAAAAGAAATTGCATCGTTTCGTCCTCTTCAACTGAAGTTCCAAAGGCAAAATGAATCTGAGGCAAATGTGGCTTTCAATAATCGCAGAAATTCACGGCATTTTGTCATTTCCTGTTTAACATTTGAATGATAAAAATCAGCGTTTTTCACTTTCAATGTCAACATCACCGAAGGGTCAAGACTCTGCAGTTGAAGACAGAAGAAACAATCTCTGACCATTCAAATGCTCATCTGTGGTAAAAACATTCAAAACACAATGACAACACATCAAATACAAAATGCAAACTAAGAAATGATGCAACATTTTCAACAGATGTTAAACAAACAACTTAATACAGAAAGCAGCTGAAGACTCACAAGTAACGCAAAATTGATGACAACGGACATGGCTTTCACACAGACAACAGACAGCTGACCACATTTCCCCATTTCTCAATGTCCTCAACCGACACGGTCAGTCATTTTCCAAAAGCAACAAATACAATTCAACTGCAATCAGAAACACATCAGCATATACAGTGCAGAGATAGCGTCATTCCGTCACATCTTGAGACTGTCTCTCATATCAGAATACAAAACTACACTACGGTTGTTGAAGGCAACAGCAGCAAAAGAGACAGACTTGGATATGAAACTGCTTCCTCCTCATTCAAATGCCAACCAGAAACTCACTTCAACTAATTACACAAGAATCCTCCGATAAGAAACTCCTCCGAATATCAAAGACATCCTCCGTCGAATGCAAAGACACCGAACTTTGGCAGAACGAAGATCACCCGCGGTCGGAAGGGGCAAACGGAAGGCCATCAGTCTTGAGAAAGGTCACAGCAGACGGGTCAAATGGGGCAAGATCAGGGGTCGTCGGCCCTCTTCGCCCGCCGCCGCCGCCGCCGTGATCGGGCGACTGATAGGACGAACGGACCGTGGTCACGCCTCAGCCCCCCTTCAGCCTAATTGGATAAGCTGTCCTTCAGATTGCCTCCTAATGTAATTGCATCTGACATGAAAGTCAAATCAATCGCTCTCTCACGATGCGCTGGGAGAGAAAAAGGGGAAGGATGGAGGGAGAGAGAGGAGGATGGAGGGAGAGAGGGGAGGATGGAAAGAGATGGGGTGATGTAAAGAATCAAGAACCATTGCCACTGCTGCTGCTGCTGCTGCCTATTATTAGGAATGAAAACTGAATTCAACTGATTACAATTAAGTAACAGAAACTCTAAGCATTGTTTGTCTTTTAAATTAACTTACAAAATATTGAAAATAATCTCACTTAATTTGCTGACAGAAAAGAACATCAGCACATAGACCATTGTGTCGTCGAAACAAATCTCAAATTAAGACAAACAGAAGCCGCCTTAAACACCATTGTATACCACAACAACAGTTCATTGAAAAGATCATACTGAATATCATACTGAATCGCTTAAAACACAGTTATTATTGTTGGTATTATTATTATTATTATTATTATTATTATTATTATTATTATTATTATTATTATAAAATAATTTCTAATCAGTTTCACTTTTGCTGAGTCCTTCCTTATTAAGCTGAATTTATGGCCATGACAATTTATAGGCTAATCAGTCAATCAATGACATTCATTTAATAAATCATACAAATTCTTTGATGCAATTGAAGAGCTTGAAGCTGATAAGAAAGCGTTGTTCATCTTCTATTTATTTTCAATTCTTAATCTTTTTTCCTATTTTTTGTGCTCAAGTGTAAATGGATTTTCAAAAGAAATTCAATTTTGCTTCCATAATTAATGAATATTAATAATTAATTGTCTAAATTTTATAACAAAAACCAAGACATTGGCAACAGTGGTAACAATCAATGCAAGAACAAATGAATATCAACAATAAAGAAAAGTGTCTCAAATAAGCAACTCCTCTGAGCAGTTAAGTTGCCTAAGCTTCGTTACCAAACAGTCATTCCTAAGAGACGAATACTCACATGAAGTGAAGAACAACGCCAACAGCAGCAGCAGCAGCAGCAGCAGCAGCAGCAGCAGTCAGAGGCGCTTCATCCATTGCAACTCTCAGGCTCTTAACTTTCACCGGTTGGCAGATACAAACACCATCATCAACACCACCGCCATCTGAGACTCTCAGTCGCTGCCAGGCAGAGCAACACCCGATGGCACCGACAGAGGACGAGGAGGAGGAGGAGGAGGAGGAGGAGGAGGAAGGAAGAGGAGCTAATGGCCGTGAATGGTGGTCCGTCGGTCGGTCGGTCGGCGTATCACTTACACTTGGCGGTGGATCACTACAAGTGATCTCAATGCAGATACACTTTCTCTATTCACCTGCTCTGCCACCACATCTGTCTGTCTGTCTGTCTGTCTGTCTATCTGTCACAATCATACACTTTCAGACACCTATACAACTGCTTTTGACGTCTTTACCATTTGAATATGTTGGCAAAGGCTTCCTTTTGAAGGAAGACAGCAGACCTCCAAAGTGTCACTGCAGAAACTTCTCTGTGCAAGAAGAAAGCACGTGATCACAGTTGGGACAACAACAACTTCAAACAATTTAAGAGCAAATTCATTAGTTTAAAATCTTGAGCACACCGAGACAATGTAAAATTGTAATGAAGCCACAGCTGAAAGACTTCCGTCTGAATGCAACTGGGCTGAAAATTGTACAATAAAAGAATTTTTAAATGTGAAAAATGTAAACAGATGAGAACAGAAGAGAAATGAAGAGAAATCACCGAAATCCTTCAACAAAACTGAAACTGACATATGATGAATTCAAAATCAACAAAAACAGAAAATCTAAAAGCATTTTGCATTTCAGTTTCCATCAGAAGAACTTGTGCTTGAAAACACTCAGGTGACAATCAGATGCAGCCACTGCTCTTGTCAGATGCAGTGAAAACGATCAGACAGACTGACAGACAGAAACAGAGAAACAGAGAAGGAGGGAGACAGACAGTGATCGATCGTTTCAGCATCATGGCTTGAACATGGCAGATGTAAGCAACATTAAGAGAGATTCCATTGATTGGCCAATTAATTGCAGGCAATTAGGAACATCGTTGGCAAAAAATAAATGTACAGAAAGTGAAAGGCAAATCAACTACCGGGTAATTGTAAGAATTTTCCAGAACTCAGCAAAGACCAGCAAAGACAGAGTCTGTTGAATCAGTGCACAAATAAATCTGCTGATGTTTTACTCTGCTAATCACACTTCTGTTGGTTTCTTCAAAGGACAATGAACTCCATTCTGCCTCTTTGTCTCAGAGAAAACAGGCAAATGGTCTTGAATTCTGCTGGAAATATCTCTCCTCTCTACATTCGACAGAAACTGTCTCTGACCAACAAATAAAATCAAGCAACTGCAACTGGAGGGAGCGCTGCATTCTGCTGCCCGTAGGTGTTGTACCTGCTGCTAGTAATCGGACATTTCTGAGTATTTACCAGTTTTAAGTCTTTTTAGACCTCGTGCACTTTGTCATAGCATCAGGTAGGGACTGTCCAGGAATAGTTGAGTCTTTTCTACGTCCTGCATTGACATTCCTCTTAATGCCACGGCTTCTTTGATGTTGTCCAGCCATCTCTATCTCGGTCATCCACCAGGGCTCAAAGTGCTTGGTTGCCATTTTTAGAATCCTGTCACTGAAAATATAAAAACACTTTAATCAGTAAAAGATTTATTAAATAAAGATATGCTTTCTGTACCTGGCAAAGTCTTTGCACATGTCCTGTTAGCTCAGATACAACCATTACGGGACAAAGTTCATCGACCACAGCAATCCGGGTCCATTCGCAGTAGAGCTACACTGGACGCCATCCTTGCTTTGCATCTTTTATCAGAGGTGCATAGCGAGTTTCGCAACCCACTGAATGTTGCCTATATTGACCTCAAGGCGGCCTTCGACTCCGTGGATAGGAAAAGCACTCTGGAAAGCCCTGGCAGGCTGTGGCATTCCAAAGATCCTGCTAGATCTCATTAAGGAGCTTCACACTGGTACCACAGGCCAGATCTGCCTTGGAAAACATCTCTCTGGAAAATCTCACACTACCTCATGAGTCAGGCAGGGATGTATCTTAGCCCCCCGCTTTATTTTGCTGTGCTATAAACTATATATCACAAACTGGGTTGTCGCTGGAGACATGGGCATTAAATTGGGTAATTATAAAGTTAGAGATCTCAATTACGCTGGTGATGCTGCTCCTTTCGATGAAAGTCACGAGAAACTTCAAGATATCCTACTTCGGATGGAAACTGAGGCCTCCAATTTCGGCCTTCCCACAGATCTCAAGGGCTAAAACAAAGACCCAGAACCTCAGCTTTGGTCACATCAAGACACCTATCTCCATTGGCTCAGAAATTGTGGAACAGGTTGATTCATTCTGCTATCCTGGCTCAAACATGCACAGTATGGCTAACTCACAAGAGGAGTCTCTTTGCTGCATAGAAATTGCCTCCTCTGCCATGAATCTACTTGACAGAATATGGAGGCAAAAGAATCTAAGCCTTAAAACCAAATTCCAGATGTACACCTCTCCGGTTGTTTCAATTCTTCTCTATGGTAGTGAGACCTGGACTGTGACCAGTCGAGACTGGCAGAAAATTGAGGCATTCCACACAAAGGCCAGCGTCGGATCTTGATTCTTGAATGTTAGGTGGTTCGATTTTGTATGCAATGACGAGATATATTCACAATCTGGTCAGGAGACTATGCATTCACAAATCCATCGTTAGTATCTTGGTCTCTTCAGACATGTAGCATGACTCCCGATCGAAGTACCTGCCTCTGCGCACTCCGCGTAGCGGCATCCGTCCGCCCTGACATGCATCCAACATGACAAATCTAGTTATAAAAAGAGGATCTTTTATATGTCACTTATCTCACCAGTGACTTTATTGAGATGCGTTTGCTGCAACAATGCAGTGTCCCTTCATTATTATTGCTCTTTGTCAATAATCATCATTTCATTTGAGCCTGTAAATTTGTTGAGAAGCAACTGCAGTTACTGCATTCGATGTCAGCCTGTAAATGCATTTTTCTTAAAAATACAGTTGACCAATAAAAAGTGCTCAAACATTGTCAGCAAATGGAAACCATTATAATTATGATCAGTCAAACAACTGTTGAAAAAGACTTACAGAACAAAATTCAATTAAAACCATTAAAACTATATAAAAAAGATCAATCTTGTACTCAGAAATTATTTAATACAAACTAACATTCTTCCAGAGACAACAGAGAGTGCTGGATTATTATTAACAAACTTGAAACTTCTATGGCGCCATTTTAGTCATGCACTTGGCATCAGTCCAGTGGTTCTCAACCCGTGGTCCGCGGACCACAAGTGTTCCGCAAGAGGGATCTAGTGGTCCGCGGCGAAGTCTGATGAAACGTAAAAAATTAGACATATATATTTTCCATGTGAAAAATCTGAAAAGTGCGACGACCAAAGCAAGGTCATCAGCATAAAGAGGTTATCGGCACATTTTGTGTGTATTTTGTGCATTTTCAACGTGAAAAAGTCTGACAAGCAAAAAGAACAAATAGTCATCACTGCTTTTAGGAGCAGATGCCTGCTCAATTTATCAGATGGTCCGCGAGAAATTTTTGAAGTTAAGAAGTGGTCCGCGAGGCAAAGAAGGTCGAGAACCACTGCATCAGTCGATGGTCGCTCCCTCAATGTCAAGTCAAATGGGTCAGGATTTACAAGACAATGACAAAAGTATTGGAATGCAGCTGGTGCCTGTTAAAATTGTCTGGATGATAGAGCAGCAGCAGAATGAGAGGAGAGGAGAGGAGAGGAGAGGGGAGGGAGCGAAGGAAAGGTCATAGGTCGGTCATATGCTAATGAGTCGATGACCCTCTCCTAGTCATCGACGGCCGTCGTCATGTGTTAAATGCCCGGATGATCTTGGAAAATAAATTAAATTAAACGATTATTTGTTCTAAAATGAGGAAAATATTGGCGATCGTCTTTAGAACGATGGAATTCTAGTTGTTGTTTCCGTCTGCAGCAGTTGCTTGATTGCGTTTATAGGCGAGAAAGAAAGAGTGCTTTTGTTGGGAGGAGGTGAGGACATAAACGACGAGGAAGCGCTTCATGTTTCTATAAGAATTTAGTGTACTTTCCCGTTATTCGGACCCCAGTGAAGTGTAATGGCTTTTCGGTCGGGAACCTGACCCTAAATCTAACGCCAACTACGCCATCCCTTTACTGGGGTCCGGATAACGGGAAAGAACCGAATTTAGTAATGTTCACTTTCTTACATTAAAAGTATTGCAGAAGTGGAGGAGGCGGAGAGGAGGAGGTGTAAGTACTCTTCTGCCACTCCACTGAGCCAAGATGAACGATTGGATCGCAGACTTGGGTCCCAAAGTGGGCCCAGGCGCTGGTGTGGGGGCTGGGGCAGTGGTCTCTCGATTCTGTTCATTGTTTTAAAATGCATATTGGATTTCAACAGCCAGGACATCTTCGTATTTCCAAGCTTGTATCTGAGTGCTGACACTGAACATGCCAATCGACATTTGCTGATGACCGAACGACGAACGTGGTTGTCTGCGTTTCTGAATGTGACTATTTCACGACCTCAACGTCTTCAACACTGATTTACCCGTCTTCAACACTGATTTACCCATATAGTAAAGGAATCTTGAATTTCTATTAATCTAGTTTGAGATCTTGTGGTATCTGCCACCTCATGGATACACTGATCTTTGCCCGGCCGACAACCCACCTTGCCTATAGCTATTTCAAGAAAGATTAAGGGCTCATCCGTATATTATGTACGCAGAAAGGCATATTTTCAACCCCTCCCCGTTTGCACACCGTATCTACGCAAAATCTCACGAACCCTCCCCCTCGGTGTGTACATACTATATGGATGGATCCTAAGTGCATAAGAATAAGCAGCTACTACTGTACTACTTTCCAAAGCGCTATATAAATTTACGAGATTTTACTTACTTATCCTGGAGACAGTTTTCAGACTGACAGAAGAGTTAATCAGACCCACATTGGCACTATGGATTTGTGGGACTTCTGTGGGAAATGATTTCATTGGCATGTCCAATGTCAGCGCTCAGACACAAGCTTGGAAATGCGAAGATGTCCTGGCTGTTGAAATCCAATATGCATTTTAAAACAAAGAACACACTTTTTGTCAAATTCAATGGGCATTTGTTTGGAGTTAAGCTCACAATGAAGTGCCCTGTTATACTTCCAGAAGAAATGCTAGGCTATTGATAAAATAATGCTTCTTTGTTTCAATATTTTCTTCTGCTCTTTAAATTCCAGCAACATTTTGTGAAACTGAGTGGAGTTGAACAGAGACTGCTGCTGTAGATTCTGAAGAAATGACATTTAACTTATTTATTGAGTTATTGTTTTTTAAAATAAATCCTGTTTTTCCAGTAAAGTCTAAATAGGAGAGAAATTTGGTCTTGAAATTGTTGTGTTTTGAAGATGCTTCGGTGATCCGGTGCTCTTTGCACATTCTCTTTTCAGAACTTAACTTTTACCAGATATGTCGTCAAACAAACGATTGGCAATTAAGATTGATGGGTCGGATCTGCTCTGCAAGAATGGCTGTGGTTACTATGGCAACCCTGCGTGGCATGGCTTCTGCAGCAAATGTTGGCGAGATGTGAAATCTGTCGGTGGACTTCATCAGTTGCAGGAAGATGAGGCCGCAAAGAAAAGGTCATGACCCCTTGAGTCATAGGAAAGGCTCTGTATAAATGACTCATAGTTATAGCGGTGTTATTTTGCATTTTAATAATTAGTTAATAACTACAAAATAATTTAAAGTAAATAATCTGACTGCTTTTGCAACTCTGCTGCTGATCAAAGTCTGCTGTCTGCTCTGATGGGTGATTTGAGGCAGTTGACGATGTCACTTTGTCTTTTATGATCAATTTTATCCAGACTCTTCAGTTGTTTACGTTCTGTCGTATTAACCATAATGAAGAAAGAGATGGTTGTCTTGGGACGTTCGCACTCAAATTGGACTGACATTCCATTTTTCTTGGTCCTCGCTTCCTCTCTGCACTTGTCACTTTGCTCTTCTTTTCTAAATTGAAGACTTACAAATTGACAGATGTCATCTTCTTTCATCTGTGGCTGCACTCTCAAGTCAGCAAAGTGTAAATGCCATCCACTGAGACTGAATATTCTCCATTTGGCGTAGATCCTGGAAGACATTCTGGTTTGGCATTAGATGCACTGTGGAGGTAATTTCACGGCTTCAACGGAGAGCCGCACTTGAGTCAATTGCCTGGTTTAAGCAGCTATAAATAGTTTGGTGCATTATTTGATGTTTAATATGTTTAGTTTCTCGTTTGACCATAGGTTGCCTCCGGGAACCAATGACGCTGCAGGAAATTCGAAGCTGGAAGAAAAGAAGAAAAATCTTTCAGAGAAAAGAAAGCACTCAGTAAAGTCCATCTTCAAGAAGTCCCCTGGTGAGCAGGTTGCCTGTCAGTGCCACTGTCTCTTTTGACAGGCTGCATTTCTTCTAATTGTGCAGAAATTGTAATAAAAAGTTAATATGGTTAAGGATCTTATTAGCATTTGTTTTAAAGAGTAAAATTTAGTGAAAATCTATGAAGCCAATTGCAATGAGAAAATAAATGAAAAGAAAATGCAGAATCAGAAGATCGTACAAAGTGACCCGTGGCTGTCATCTGCCGTTTAGGGCAGCAAAAGGATTGAATGCGATCTTTGGTGCTCTGTCAGTTGTAGGTTCTGAAACAGTTGCTAAGAAAGACCGTTTGACCCGTAGGTCAAATGCCGAGAGTCAACAGATTGGCGGAGAATTCGCTGACTTTCTGAGGAATCTTGGAAATCAGGAAGTTGTGCTCGACATTTCAAAGAATGTGAAAGCGATCATAGAAAAGCTGCAGATGATGGGAGACTCTCCGATCGAAGATTTCTCTGAATTTGTCATCAATTTCTATCAGGCCATTGGCGATCGAATGCATTCCAAGGCAATTTACAAAAGTCAGAGTCTACTTTTGAAAACTTCTGTTTGCTTTTCTCATCTTATATGAGTCAATATGGAGAACTCCGGTATTGCTGTTGTTGTGGTTACTGTTGTGATTCCTCTATGTTTTTGCAGATGATTTTAGATGTGAGATGAGGTCCTGCTGTGGCAAATGGAGGGTCCTTGTTCTTTGGCTGTATGTTGCGTTGTGAATTGCATCTCCTGTGACTGGATGTTGCCTTGCATTTTGCTCATCCTTTCTGCAGTGATTGGCGGTTGACGTTCTTTGTCAGGCATTCCTTCGGACAAGATCTGTCAGCTGATGGACTACATTGAGAAATACCTGATGACTCGCCTTCATCCGGTCGTCTTCTGTCCGGCCACGACGGACGACGAAGAGAGAGACCTTGCGACCCAGACGCGCATCAGAAGCCTTCACTGGATCAACATTCACCTTCTTGATGCCGCCATCGACGAAACACAGCCCGAGGTGCAGGATCTCGTCGACCACGCCATCACAGGTTAGCGATCGAGTGTTTGCGGTCTGCCGAGTAAGAGGCTGCTGACGTCACTCCATATTCTCATTCATTTAAGCAACAGTGACAGCATCATGCTTGTTATTTTCACTCTACTTTTTGGATGATTTCAGCAATAATCGAGTTCAATTCGAAGCCGTCACCACAGGATAAACTGGACTACATTGTCAAGTGCAGCAAGTTTATTTTTGAAGCTCTTCGCAAATCAAAAAACGCTCCGGCAAGTGCTGATGAATTTTTACCGGCTCTCATCTACGTTGTCCTGAAGGCAAATCCACCTCTTCTTCAGTCAAATATCCAATACATTACAAGATTTGCAAATCCAAATCGATTGATGAGTGGGGAAGCAGGATATTACTTCACAAATCTTGTGAGGACTTTTATAGTTTTACTCTTGAAAATGATTCTATTGAGAGCCTTATGTGTGATTTGAAAGATGGCAAAGATTTTAACAGAATTTCTTGCTCTTACTTTTGCATGTTGTAAGAGAATCTGTCTCGAATCAGGTTTTCTGTGTGCAGAGATTCAGCTTTTTAGGTAGTTTTTTATTTCACAGTTTTTCTTACAAAAAAGTTGATAATTCATTTTCTAGTTTTATGGATTGCAGTGCATTTGTTTGAGCAATCGTGAACATTTGATTTTTAATTAAATGCTTCTATTGGTCGTAATGTACAACCGATGGTCAATTGAATGTTTCCTCTTCACTGTCAGTGTTGTGCAGTGGCGTTCATCGAGAAACTGAATGCGGATTCCCTGAACATGCCTCAGGACGAGTTCAACCGGTACATGTCGGGGGACGCGGTGCCTCACAACCCGACCAAGGTCTACACATGCGAGGGTCTGCGTCTCATGCACCAGAACATGACGGTTCTTTCTGACCTGCGATCGCAGCAGGAGCGACTCATGGCCGAGGCGCTGCAGCTCCAGCAGGACATGGTCGACTTCTGCAATGGCTTTCGAAACGAAGTCCAGGCCGTACGACATCGGACGCCGTTTGTCGTGCGTCCGCGTCGCACTAAGGTGAATCTGGACGAGGAGCCACCAGAGGCGGAGTTTCTCCCGCCTCCGATCCAGCCACAGGTGGTTGGACCATGTCGATCGGTTTCAGATGTCCTCAGCCACTGCACCGCTACGATTGTCTGCACAAACTCAACGAACAATTCAGTATGTTTGCAACAAGAACAGAATGAAGAAAATTTGGACAAGAGAGACCCTCCTTCCCTTGCCGTTACTTTGGTTCCTCTGAATTCAGATTTGAATAAAGCCAGCGATGAAGCAGATGACGAGACAGTTGAAGAAGGGGACGAAGCGCAGAACGACAGGGCTTCAGCCTTCACTGGGGGGGCGTCGGCGGAGGAGACTGCTCAGCCCCTGAGCGACTCGGCGGCCGTGAATATCAGCAGCACATTGTCAGACGATTTGGATCGGTCTTCCCTCATTGCAGACGATCCATTCATGGCTCTGGGAGAGGAACAGTTGTCAGCCTCAAACTTTGATGATGACAGTTTAAGAGAATCACTGATGGAAGAGTGAACGACACGACAAAGAAAGAATGAGCAACAAGATCAGTTGACTTGACGAACGTCTTGTGGAGAATGTCTGTGCCGCGTTCGATCTCTTCATTGTGTCTTCTGCCATTTTGTGTTCTGAAGAGTTTTAACTTAATTATCTTTTAATTATAGAAATAGTTAAGTGTTAATTTAGTGTCTTAGTTGTTGTAAGAATTCGTCTTCGGGTTTTTTATCACAGTGGAACGCAGAATGATTCTGACATTCAGATGTGTTTGGTCATTCTTCTTCTGAATATAATTTGTACAATTTCCAGAAATTGATGCACCTAACATATTTTCAAGTGTACATGGTCTAAAGGTTGCCATCAACTGTTTTTCAGTGTTTCATTGGCAACTCTCTTTTTGTCGCTCTGTGTCATATGGGGGGGGGGAGGTTGCGTTGGGTGATTATATTCCATTAATATTGGTTGTTTTATCTTACTTTTTGGCTAAATCTTGATGCTCTAGTAATTCTGAAATTGTAAATATCTGTTGTGATAGCCACTTAGTCCTTAATTTATTGAAATTTCTTACACAGAGACGCTTTTGCTGTTTGCTCTGATGCTGCTTTTGTGTGAAAATGGTTAACTGCACAAGGTTTGTTTTTGGCAATACACGATGTGGTGATAGCTTTCAGTGGTTTTGTTAAGATGGATTATATTGTAAATGATAGAATTTGTGAGAAGCCTTGTGGCCGACTGCATTGTAACTGTTCTGTTGATTGAATTTCGAATTAGATTTAAGTTCTCATTTTAAGCCATATCAGAGTATGGAGGATTTGTCAAGAGCATTTGGCAGAATTGTGAGCCAAGTAGCTTGAATAAGTTTTGCAGAAAGTAGATATGAGTTGTATTTTCACAGAATAGTTGCATTCACAATGCTTGCACTGATCTTCACTGCACTCTTAGTAAGTAAAAACTGATAATAATTAATTTGTAGTTTGGTGTTTCAAGAACATTTTTCTCTGTATTTGAAGATGACAAATAAGAGTTGAAATAGTCAACTGTGGATGATAGAAATTTTCTCTACAAGTGAATGCATGAATGCACTTCATTTGCTGACTCTGTAGATATTTTCTCTAAATTAAGTTTCTGTTGTAAGAAAGCTGCTTTGATAAAATAATTCAGTGTGTTGTGTAAAATCTGACATCTGGTTTTTACAATAAATTATAAAAAAATTTAATTTGTTTAAGAAATTTATTAGATTTTCCAAGATAATTAACAATTCAAAATATACAAAGTATTAGTACAGTCAATCAATTTTGCATACTTAGTATCTTGGTAGGCAAACAAGTACTTGTCTGCACACACCACCTGTCATAATTGAAATTGTGATACTCGTTGCAGAGGTTAATTTCATGCATATAAGAATAGCATTATGGCACAAAGGCACTGCTCTCTGCCTCCTCAAATTTAAGCTTTTATCGTGATCATCAATTTGTCAAAGTGAAGAATTTATTGCATTTCTATTCTAATCTCAAAGTTTGCTAATACCTGTGAGTTCATTTCTTATCAAGTGCTATAAAAATATCAAATGGATGAAATGGAAATTCTGCCGATTGACTTTTGCTACCTTTAAAGGCTTTGGAAACATTCAGGATCCTTGTTTGACTTTGACCTTGGTGACCCCTGACCGTAAGACGATTGTGGGTAACTTGGTCCTTACATGAGCCCCCATTTGTATGCAAGAATATGCCAGTGTGTCAGTAGACAATGGAGTCATGAGGTCATTCTACTAACATTCTATCAGAGCAGCAAAAGCAAACAACTAACTCTGAACAATGGAATATGTACACTGTTAATGACAACAAACTGCAGAGGTTTAGTAATTTTTAGCATTATTAGAGGAACTGTTTACCAAGCAATTTGATTTCAGAGCAGTTCAGTCACCAACAAACAGTTAGATCTGAAGAGCAATTGGAATTCTAGAAACAGTTCACGTACAATTACGCTGGTTCATCAGGCAACACATGCGTTTACTTATGAACTAAACAAACATAAACCTTTGACTGAAGAAAACATACAAACTTCATTAGACAAATATATTTCAACAGTTTATTATCAAGAGTTTTTTTAGTTACAATAAATATCTTACTAAAAGAGAACAACACATCTGAGTAATTCGTATAAAATGAATTTCTTTCTTTGGAGTCTCTCATCAAATCAACTGAATCTCTGCTTCAGGGTTTATGAAACCTGAAACAAGAAATCCAACAAAACAACTCAACTTTTGCTCACTGACTGAATTCTACGAGATAGTTTCTATGGCTCTGTGTAGCATGTTACTTATATTGTTCCAAATACATAACTTACATTTTCTATCAACCAGTGTTGGAGTTGTGAAATTTGAGCTGAGGGGGTTGAGGACTGAAATTCAATGAATGACAAAGACTGCATGTACCCGATATGTGATGAGGGGGTTGAGGACTGAAATTCAATGAATGACAAAGACTGCATGTACCCGATATGTGATTTTTGTGAGGGTTGCAAAGTTAGCTGGGGGGGGTTCAACCCCCCAACCTCGCCGGCAACTGCTATCAACTGTAAAAAAATACTGCATGGAAATGAAAACCTTTCACACAATAAAGCTTTTGATTGGTTTAACGGATAGAAAATCTTCATTGCCAAATGGACGGTTATTAAGACTTTCAATGAGAGGAACTGACCTGGTAAGGTGTTTGCTTTCCTCGTGGACCTGCATTTCGGTGCTTTTGAAATCATTCAATTCCTTCCTAATGGCTGCCTATAAGGAAACCCACACCACAGACGACATCACATACATAATGCGGCAAAAAATACATACAATTTACAATGTTGAACCACATTGACCACATCTACTTCAAAGTATTGAAAAACAAACAACACCAATTTGATTTCCGAGCAAATAAACCACACAGAGTTACTTTATCTCTCGGCGTAAGCCTCGTCCAGGGCTTGTCGGCTTTTCTGTCGTAAGCCTCGGCGTCGGTCACTTCGATGTAATCGCTGAATTTCAGAATGCGACGTGCTTTCAGTTCTTCAACTGTCGGACGAAAACTCAACTGCAAACATTTAAGAGGTTTTGTCAAAATTTACTCTAAATACAGAAAACATTGAAATCGGCTGAAAGACGTTTAGGAAAATCAAGCGCCATGAAGAATCAATTGTCTAGAGAGTGACAGATTCAAGAACTTTATGCTGCTGTTGAGGAATGATGTCACATATTTGAATGCTTTACTCCATAACCTGTCAAAGTCATTGGCAATTCTACATGCTAACTGTAATGCTATATGCAATTGTAATCCACCAGCTAATGAACTTTAACTCTAAAAGACTTAAAGCTATGAACTTTCAGTTTATGACTTCATACTTTTCTTATCAATGTTTGCTTCTTTTCTTCTTTTTCTTTCTTCAGGTCATCTGCAGACTGCTCTATAAATAGAAATTGAAGTTATAAAAATGTCTCTCAAACAATGAGAACCAACAATCAGAGCACCATCTTAATAGGATGCTGCTCTGGAACACAACTGACCCACGGTCAGCACCACACTTTGAATGGAAGAACTCAAACCGAGATGAAATCCAATGCACAGACATTGAAACAGAAATCAGTCATCTAAAGTCATCGAACAATCACTGCCATTGTACTCTTTTACTACAAGTCACTTCAAAACCTTTACATTTACTGCAAGAAAGCAAGTGAGCAGTAAAAGTCAAATCTCACTGAGTAGGATGTGCTTCTCCTCCAGTTCCTCCTGAGTCGGTCGAAGACTTAATCGTCTGAAACAAAATTCTCCTAAATGCTTCAAGTCAAAACACAAAAAATCTGCACATCCATCCTAAATATTTTCTCATTTCTTAAAAGGAGCTTTGTCTATTAAACAACCGAAACATAAGAATTACTCCTCAAAATCAAGCAAAACATTTTAATTCATGTTTCTGTTCATCTGAGTAACATTCATGTAACAAATGCTGAAAACCGCATTCTACTTTAAAACTCTGTCTTTTTCAGTTCTGCATAATGTTCATTGTACACAGTTCATTGTAGAAATCTTCTGGATTTCAAATGAAACTGAAATATGTCAAACTCATATTAAAATCATCAATTGTCACGTCTTATGCAATTAAATAAACACATTTTCTTGGGGTTAAAAGACAATTGCAAAGAAAATGCAGCATTACATGTACAGCATATACACCTCACTGCCCTTCGGATATTGACTATTGCCTGGCTGATCCCACACCTTTCCTATAGCTATTTTAAGAGAGGCTGAGCGCCTAAGAATAAGCAGCCACTGTTGTGCTGCTTTCCAAGGCGATATAGAAGTCCACGAGATTTTACTTTACTTTACTTTACCGTGCAACACATGACCACCAGAGCAATGGACAGAATGTAGTCACGACCCTTAGATTAAGGTGATGACCTTGAAAGCAGGGTCAGATGTCCAACCACTCTAACCCTATGATCATCCCTTTAATCGTTTCCAAATTAGGGTCATATTTCTGTAGCAAAGTTAAGACTACAAAGTAGGTTGTGACTTCTGGTTTTGACCCTATGACCTGTTTTGACCACGTGACCCTATGACCTGCTTTGACCCATTTCCTCTAATGACAGATGTGTTGATTGAGACCTGTTCAGTTTACGACCAATTATGTTTCGATCTTCCAAGCGTTCAGCGTCAGATTTGATTGGAATTATGTTTCTCTGGATCAGATCAACTTTTGCTGGACGATTGCTCAGAAACTTTGCCAAACTGTCTCGTCTTTCAACTTTTGACGCCAAAATACCTCAAATAAAAACCCAAAAGAATCACAAAACACTGATACTGTCAATTTCAATGAAGAAATAGAAAGTCAATCCTCAAATTCTACAACATTCTGTGTTGGGATCTTCAACAGACAGAAAAACGTCATTTCTGGTTAGGGACTGGTTCCTTGTTAAGTTAGCATCTATTCTGTTGAATAAATATATTAATATTAAATTGAATGTCTTTGAACTTTCAAACTGTTGAGAATTCTTAGTAGATTAAGAAGTATGCCCTGGGCAGGAGTTTCTCAATGCTGTAGTTACTGTTAAGCACTGGAGAGGGAGAGGGGGAGGGAGAGGGTGCGGCAAGACAGCAAGAGAGAGAAAGAGAGAGAGAAAATCAAAAGAAAACTACGAAAGCAACTGACTGCGTGTATCTCTATAGCTGTACATTATTTCATCATCATCGTCGTCATCATCATCATCATCATCCTCTCCATCACTTGTTTGCTTCTGCTGCTGCTTTTGCTGGTAATGATGTGGTCGCTGCTGCTGCTGCTGCTGCTGCAACAATGGCTGACGAAGATGCTGGCTAGTGGACTTGCAGTCAAAACCGACTTTCAAGTGACTTGGTCTGTAGGACGACACTGACATTGGCATTCTGACAGAAACAACCAAAGATAATATACATTGCCCAGGGCCCTACAGTGCAGTCACAGGAATGAAAGTCTCTTGCTTTCTGCTAATAAAATATACTCACTATTTGTAAGTTGTTTACATAGATACTTATGCACACGTTTAAAATAAGAAAACCTTTAAAATGAAACAGAATATTCTATTAAAATTAAAATGCTGCAGAAACACAAGTAAGTGAATAGAGTGGTGCATTTAATGAAACAGACCAGCGGGGCAACCTGATGCACTTCAAGACACAGTCGATGACTTAAGTGAAACGAGACGTGAAACAGTTCAAAGCCAATTAATTGCACTCTGCTGCTCAGAGATAAGATTCTCACTCAAATAAACAGGCCAAGAGAATGCTAAAAAAGATCTAGAAACATGACACACAGTACAAAGGCAGAGATGCACCAAACGCCATTGGCCAACTGCAGATGCACTCAGTCCCATGTAATAATAGCATAACTATGCAGAATTTAAATATTTAAAAACCTTTAAAGCTTATTATACATGCGTATAAGCCACGAGAATAACAGAGAAAAGCAACAAGAATCAAAATGTAAGGATCCAGTGAAGTCACGTGACACCACTGCCAAGGCACTCGGCTGCAGCTAAAGGCCACTGGCGCTTCCAGTCGGATTCATTCTTTCTGGAGTCTGGTCTTCTCTCTCCAGATCTCCAAGGTCATTGGCAACTGACCATCTCCTGAGGTTTCATGTTACAGGCAATCAGAAGATGCAACAATTTATCCGCTCATTCACACTTCTTTCTTAAACACCCAAAATCACAAAACAAAGCATTAAGACAAAGTCAAGATCTCTGTCTGCGTTCTCTGTTTCTTTCAGGTTTTATTTGTGCTTTGTCTTTGAAAGCAGCGCATTGGCAATCGGCCGAGACAGAGCCAGGCTGTGCAGCGACAGCAGAACTGTCAGCTGTTGTGCCCTTCTAACAGTTATTGCTGAACAGCCAAACATGTGCTCCATCCATTCAACACACACACACACACACACACACACACACACACACACACACACACACACACACACACACACACACACACAGGTCAGTGGCTGAGTGCTATAGGAGGCATTGTGTTCCATCAGCCGACCATCTCTTTGCTCTTCAGGTGCTCAGCAGATGAGATTCACATGCAAACATTACATTACAACACTGTTTCTTAATCTTCAAGTTCAAATCCAAGTGATAAAATTCCACATACTTATCAACCACAGCGATTAATCTCTTAAGGAGGAACCAAATGTGATGATGGGGAGTGGTCTTCCGTGTAATAAAGACTGAAAAGGAACTTCTTATTTGCAAATTAGATGCAAAATTAATTTCCTTGCAGAGCATGTAGTGGGACAAAGGAAACACTTCTAAAACAATCAGTGAATTATGTGCAGTCACGTGGATAAATTGTTCCATCAATTTAGTGACCATTATTATGCCTCCCATTCACAAACAGTTGTCAGTGATCAATAAGTTGATCACTCTGCTGATCATTCATGCAAATTCAGTTCTCCATCTCGATCATCTGACATGAAATGAGGATTTAGAGAAATCCGTCATCGACTAATATCAGGAAAAAGACAAATTTTCAAATAGCGTTGACTAAATCACACATAAGAAAAATTAAACACCTGTTCATTCACCAGATAACAACATAGGAGGCCAACAGTCCTGTAGAAACCGAGATAGCAGTTTCCACGGCTTTCCAGTCCAAAAGAGAATTATCAGCTAATAAAGTATAAGAACGTGGTTGATGGATGGTTGAAAGACATCAGCAACAGTGAGGATGGATCTTCCCAGTTGGAAGTACACATGGATGACATAGATGCAAAAACCACCGACTAGAGGGAAAGGAAGAAAGGGAAGAGGAGGAAGATTTATGTCACTTTTTCAGACAACACACTTGACAGCAAGACACAAACTCCTTGGGACTCGTACAACAATAACAATATCTCCACTTTCTTGCCTGCGTTCATGACAATTCCTATCTAATGATTGGGAGTTTCAATGATGACTCAAGCAACAGATCTTAAAATCCTTTGAAACTCTGGCACATTGCACATGGTCATACCACTGCATTAATGATAACAATAGTCACGTCAATAGATAATAAAAGAACCATACAAAGAAAGAGAAGTGGTAATATTATGTCCTCTTTCCTCAAAATTTAATCTATTTATAAATCCAGATATGAATGTTTGTACTGAGAGTTGCTTTTCCATTTAAAAGTCCACTAAACTCCTTTAGAAGAAATGAAAGCTTTCCAGATAAAATTACACCAAAGTTCAAAGCTTCGACTGCTTCTGTGAGAAAGAGAGCCAAAGAAAAGCAACAGTGACTGCATCCATAATTATGATCTTCATAAACTAAAACCAAATGAATCCAATGCATTAGAGCGTCAGTCAGCACAGGAAAAGTCTCAAAATACCAAGAATAAAAGACAAATGAAGGTGCTGACCCTTGACCTCAAACTCACCCAACACAGCTCCTCATGACGATTGACTGCTGCTGCTGCTGCTGGTGGTGGTGGTGGTGGTGGAGGTGGTCAGACATCTCGTTCCAGTCCATCAGAGCGCTGCTTCTATTGGCCGTCGCCGCCGAGCAGCCGACACCACCCCTCTGAGGGAAGCTGTAGGGCGAAACCCTTTCTGAGCTGATAGTCTGGTGCCCCGTCTGCTGGAGGTGACTGTCGCTCTGGAGGCAGGTCGTTGCCTTTCTCACAGGAGGCGTCGGAACAATGACGTCGTGCTTCTGCTTCATTTCCAGCTTCTGTCGCAACTGTTGCTGAAACTGTCGCATTGCTTTGTCGTCCGGCGGAGTCGACGAAGAAGCGACCGACTTCCAAGAGGAAGCAACGCCGTCGCCAGCGGCAACACAGCCTCCATTGGTGACCGCTCGAACACTGTGGCTGCCAACCGAGCAAATTCTTGTCTTTGGAGAAGAGGAAGAAAGAGGAGAAGACTGAGGGGATTCGGAATCTCTGTTCTCAGCTGTTCACATCAAAAGCTCTGACTGAAATATCTCTTTAAATGACTTTGAAATGCAATTACCATCTCAAACAATAAATGTAAGGAAATCTATTGCCAATTGTTTCTAAAAAGTAAAGTTTTCCCAGATTCGAGCGTTGGGGCTGGTGCTGATCTCCAGTCTCTTAAGCATACAGCGACATCTCTGACTGCACTTAACATTCAGCTGTATTTCGTGTCAACTGCATTCAGCAACGACACATACTTTGAACACAGCAGGGACAGGTGTCTTAAGGGGCCCAGTCAGTCCTTGAAAGCACTCTGTGTTCAGAGGAGGCAAAAGGGGCATCAGATGTGTTCTGATAGGGGATGATGGAAGCAGGTGCTGGTGGGAGACAAAGGTCAACTCAGAGTCAAGTACAAGAGACACCGTTGAGGATCATACTTACTAGCGACCGACTGCCTCTTGGCCATGTTCTCGACCACGTTCTGCAGCAGTGAATTGAACTGCATGTCAGCGATTGTGTTTCGATGAGAGTGTGGTGGTGAAGTTATCAGGTGGGTCGTTCTCGACTCACACGCCCAGGTGACGTGGGGAAGGGCCGTGTCAGAGAAGCACACCTGCATTGGGACTGTGTATTGCTCATTTGACTGATTGTGGCACTTGCCCGGTCGGTTTGAGCCGCCAACAACCAAAGAGTTGCGAGGTCCACTGACTATAAGCCAAACAACAACAACATAACCAATATTATCTGTTATCTTTTAGGAAACAACTGAAGACATTCTTGTTTGATTGATCCGGTTCGCAACTGACATGAGCGCATTTGCTGCTTTGCGATTATTTGCGCTATAGAAATGTTCGTAATAATAATAATAATAATAATAATAATAATAATAATAATAATAAGATGAAGACAATGATAATCACATTAGAATGACAACATTCACACCACATTCACTCAAATCTTTGGACACTTTTGTCCCAAATTTCCAATGGTGTTCTGAACCGGTGTTTGATAACGGATGGACAATGCTAGGATAGGATAAAGAAGAGACAAGAATAACAGATGATCAATGCAGTCATTGCACCACAATCTCTCATACATGTTTCTTAGCAGCTGTGAGATGCACAATTCAAGCAGGCCATCAAATGGCCAACTTATCTTAGAATATTCTGCTCACGGCCATTTTAAGGCATGTAAGGCACGTGCCTAGGACCCTGCAATACAGAGGGACCCATGTAATACAGAGGGACCCCAGCAATACAGAGGGACCCCTGCAATACAGAGGGACCCCTGCAATACAGAGGGACCCCAGCAATACAGATGGACCCCAGCAATACAGAGGGACCCCAGCAATACAGAGGGACCCCTGCAATACAGAGGGACCCCAGCAATACAGAGGGACCCCAGCAATACAGAGGGACCCCTGCAATACAGAGGGACCCCAGCAATACAGAGGGACCCCAGCAGGCAGCGGCCTGTTTTTGTTTACATTTTGACAACACAATGTGTAACAATCTGATTTCCAGATACAGTCTGGCATATGCAAATGCTAAAGGTCACGGTTTGGTGCAGGTCAAATTTATACAACTTTCAAATGATGCCTATAGTAAGTCAGCTAGTGCTATAAAAATCACCCGTAATTGCATTTTCCCCATTTTTGACATGCCTATATACAGTACCGGCGTGTGTGTGTGTGTGTTTGTGTGTGTGTGAAACCAATACCATAAACATTATATCTAAAATAGACTGATAGGTCGAGGCGGAAATCAGGTTTTACGGTTACGGTTTGTGCCTAGGGCCCCCAAACTTATTAAAAAAGCCCTGATTATGTTTCAGTTGGTTGCAAATAAAATGAAAGTGCACAACAGGTGACAATGCTCAGGTGAAAAGAGTGTCAGTATATTATACTTATCAGCCAGTAGATCCTTTGATAAGAAAAGGCAATGCACAGAAAAGTGTTTTCAGGTGAGACAAGATTAGATAAAGATCTCTGTTTAAGCTCACAATCAGGAGCCCACCATTGAACTGAGTGACCCTTGGCTTAATCTAACTCAGGGCCCGAGGATCTCGGCCTTGTTGGCCATAATGCTGCTACTGCTACTGCTGCTGCTGCTGCTTACCATAGGTATTTGGCGATGCTCTGAGTTGATCGGAAATGTGAGGACTGTAGAGGCGATGCGTTTCTGTTGGCGATGGAACAGAAGAGGAAGTGACAAATGTACGAATGTCAATGGGATCGACCACCTGTACGATCGTCATCTTGTTCTGCTTTGGAGAGTGTAGACTGTGAATGGATTCTGCATCACATTCATCACTTGGACCAACATCTTTGACGTCATTTGCTACAATCAAGTAATCACATGACCTTAATAACTCCTACAAAGAAGTTTATTCGTAAGAATAAGAACAGGACAGGTTGACACAGGCACAAAAACAGTCAAAATGTCTGCAGCTGATTCTGAATAGTTGACTAAATCTTCAGTCAAATGGACTGAACCTAAGAAAGTCTGAAATCAAAATCATTCGCAATTGAAATTGTGTGATTAATAGTTTAGAACAGCCATCAATATGCCTAATTCAGTTACATTCAACTGTAACTGAAGTTAAATGTAACCCTGCAATTCCATATTCCACCAGTCTTAATGCTCAAAGAGGCACCAATTAATGGTACTCCAAATGAACCTGCACAAGACCAGAGATAAGTCAGAGTGGGAAACAGTGAGATAGACGACGTCTAGCATACAAACACATTGCTCCTCTCAACACAGAACATGGCAACAATCAACCACATTAAACAACAGATAAAAACAACAAACGTTTGAAAAATTCTACACCACAACCTAGCAACTAAACTCTTTGAGATTCAAAAGACAGGCAGACTGATTAGCCACAGGCATTTGTGAGTCTGCATCGGCAGGACAAGCAGTGTGCAGTGGAGCAGTGGTTAGAGCACTGGTCTGCCAATCTTGAGGTCTGTGGTTCAAGTCCCGGCTGTGGCAGAAACTTTTTTGCCCAAAACGCCCCCAGTCGACTCAACTGTGAATTAGTACATCAGGTGTTAACTCAGTGGAAGAAACGAGCAAGGAAATGGCTGGCAAATTGCCCTCAAGAGTGGCAGCACCAAAGATTTAGCATTCTGTTTTTCAATGTAAATATTCGTGATTTTTTGTTTGCTTAATTTAAAGCCAAAAAGCAAATTCCTGAATGCTAAGGAGGTTTGCCGATAGCAGATCAGATTAAATGCAAAAACACTTCATAAATGCAGAAAGATTAATTCAAAAATGTAAGTGCAATTGCTAAAGCAGCTTCAGAGCAGATTAAATGCAGGAAATGCAAATCTGAGGAAAACAATGTTGTTTCAATTCCAAAAGGTGAAAGAAAAATGGCTTTTAAGACATGAAAGCAAAAGATGAATCTCTCTCTCTCTCTCTTTCTCTTTCTCTCTCAGCATCATCCCCTTCTCCTGGAAATCATTCTGCAAAATAAAAGTTAAGCCCAACTTACATCTAAGTCTTTAAAAGTGCTTTTAGAAAGCCTAACAATAAATGAATAAAAAGCAAAAGTCAGTCGAAATTCACCAGAGTTCATGACGGAAACCATCTTAAATATATTGAACTCTGAACTTTGCAGTGAACTGCACCTTCTTTGGCCAAGGATCAGAAGCAAAAAGAAAAAAAGAGACAGGATACTGGGTTCCAAGTGCATATCAAAACACACACACATGCACACACACACACACATACACACACAATACTGGGCATATACAGCAGGAAATCATAATGTCAGTTCAATTTTTTTTACAAATAAAAATATGACATTGGACATCAGCAGTCAGTTGCCAGTATAGGCAAGCGGCATCACCAGTCCCACAGATAATAAAAACAGAATTGAGTATTTACAGAATAACTACTTGAATAATAATGATTAAAATGCCAATAAAAAATTTGAATGAGACCTAAACTATAGCATTGTAACATCATCATAAATAAATAAAACTTGTTTGTTAATAAGACAGTTAAAACTAAATTTTTAATAAAAAACTGAAAATAGGTTCAAGCTGAAATTTGAGTCTGAAGCAGTACTTGCCTTTTTTATAAATGTCATCATAGCAGCAAATGACTGCTGACATTATATGAAATCGTGAGGCCCAGTGGGCCACTTTCTATGAACTGAAGGGCCACAAGATGCCCATGGGTCATGGCTTGGGAACACCTGCTCTACATGACCAATGCCATCAAACAAAGTATTAGCAGTCAAAATGTCAATGAATTTAGAATATCTTAAGATCTTTGCATAGCAACCATGCAGGGTAACAGCTGACAGGCATTTGTGGCTATCAGAAGGCATACACACAGACAGCACCATACAACCTTACTATGCCTACTTAAAAATTCCAATCAAATCAAACATCATCAAAATTTACCTATAACTATCAAACATATTTAAACTATGATGATTATGTCTGTCAAAAGCCTTTGATATATCCAATATACAGTTATACATGACATAGGGGGTTCTACCACACAGTGCTCTGTCTCCAGCTAGAATTTGGTTTAAAAACAGTCTAACTCAGCGATCCACAAACTCTGGTCAGGATATTTTAACTATTGCCCATGAAAAGAAATTGTTCCAATATACGGTATTTGACCTGTTGTGAGAAAAGTTTTCAGACTACTGGTCTAACTTTAATTAGCTATCAACTATTTTTGGCATATATATAGTTTCCAAAGCTGCTGGGTTATGGTTGTTAAAAATCTTTGTTTTGACATATTCAAACTCTCCCACTGTTTTTTCATTAGCCTGATTCAAAGATACAACAACAGAATGGAAATAAACAGTGCAGTCCACTGTGTCTGTTTGTTATGTCTGTCGTCTTGCCAAAGCATTTTTACACATTCGTGTATACTTTCAACTCTAATAAGGTCAGCAAGACACAATTATTAGCTCATCTTCTAGCAACTGAACCGACAGCCGCAGCAGCAGCAGCAGCAGCAGCAGCAGCTGTGACCATGGCGACATCACTGCAGCACCGTCAGCAGCTGAGGCCCATAGAGTCTATGAGCTCTGCAATCGCTGTAGTACAGTACTTTTAGCCCTGTACACACCTTCATCGGTTTCATGATCCTTCTGCATAGGACAATTATGAACTAAATGGCGCAGTGGAGGCCTACTAGAAGACCGCTGCATCGAAATCTACTTATAATCGCATTAATCAGATTTGCTCTGCTATGGAAGCCGAGCGCGCGGACAGCTGCTGCTGCTGCAGATGGAGACGACGATGTCTTACCTTTCGACAGACAAACACATCCCATTGCAGCTCTCAAAGGCAACTGACCCGTACATCGTTCGTCCTGGAATAATTATTAGACTGGCTAAACCTTTCCATTGATGAACTAACGCCTCGATTCAAAGCGTTATTCGGCAGCAACGCAGTCTCCTCCTCATCATTAGACACTGATGTGCGCAGCTCTAAGACGCGTTTTGGCAGCGCCATCCTGTCACCCCTTTTTAAAGGCCACTAACCAACAAACGTTTACATGTCAAGCAGTGCTCGGAACAGTCAATATGCTCAGCTATCGAGGTAAACCAGGCTGCTTCCATTGCCTTTAAACAGGCTTTCAAATAAGACACTGTGTTTAGTACTTTAGACACGGGCTGTTATGACCATGGCGTTAAATTCATATTCTAGATTTAAAAACAAGAAGCCCGAAATAACTATTGAAATACTATCTGCAACCGTAATGCAGTGATAATAGATGTTACATTAGCATCTCTATTTGTATATCAAACATAATTTCAATCTAAAGAAAATACACCGACTTAAATAATCCAAATATATAATGGTAAAAAGGTAAAAATAACGAGTACATATAAAAATGTACCCAACAAAGTAGCCAAAAAACACGAATCAAAACATATCAAACATAAAGAGACTAAAATATACTCGTAGAGCATTTATTTACGCCGTAATTCGGTAGAGTTATGATTAATTTTGATCTTGATTTACATTCTGGTTTTTCTTCACTCCTCCTCATTCTTGTTCTAAAAGCTTTCAAAAGCCTCTAGTCTGCGTCACTACCTCCACTTTATTTAAAGGGATGTCCAAGAATCGAATATACGTGATCTTCTCATCGTTTTTTCGGTGAATGAAAATATCAGGGATTTATCTACAACCCCCCCACACACACACAGCGGGGGCCTACGCCCCCGGTTTTTGACAGATACCCTACCCTCTGACTCATCCCCTACCAGAGGTGGCGTTGGCTCACCCAAACAGACATATGTTAAAGTAGTATGAAGCTGCTGTGAAGGACAGTGGTGTTATGATGTAGCTGTTTCGTATTGTGTATTATATGTTCAGATCAGACACTTCAGTTTGCAGATGGTACAAAGTCACATTTCCTTTTTCTAAAATCATATCCTCCATAGGCCATAGCTGTAACAACCTAGCCTCACTGCCCGTTGGATGTTGGTTCGCCATCGGCTGATGCCCTGGGCATTATAATAGTGGCGCCATAGAAGTTTATCGATTGAATGATAGTAAGCGAGGAACAATTATTGTAATTAATTTTAAGACGGTCGTACTCGGTACTTTTTATAATTGAAAATTTGTTTTATCGAGTATCCGTATTCCGTAACTTCGTAAGTGGCAGATGGGTCGTAGTCGTCGCTAGTGATAGGTTGACACGGCGCCGCGTTGACCCGATTGTCGTCGCCACTCGCTCGTCCCAGTTTAGCGAAGCGGTTCGTGCGTGCATCAGTCGCCGTGTATTTTGGACTGTGGGATGTTGAACGTGTTGCGGCGGGCGTCGTGGCTTTGACCGGAGGATCGACCGTCGACTGAGTCATGGCACAGAGTAAGACACTGCGTCCGATCCGCGATTCTTTTCATTTTTTTTCAGAATTTTAATAAACGTTCGACTAATGCATTTTAGCGCAGAATACGGTTTTATAATCAACACATTTATATAGCACCTGGTATTATTTCGCGTCCTAGTCAACAGATTATTGTTATTACCTTCCAATAAATTGAGTATTTCTAGATTTAGGCTAAGAACACTTCTTTTCCACTTTGCATTTCCCCATAGTCTGTCTTGCTGTTTCCCTCTGACTGATCTCAGGAATGACCTGGCAGGCCCGTAGGAAGTGGGGGGTGCAGAGGTTGCAGCCGCACCCCCTGGAAACAAATTAGGGGGTGCGCTGCACCCCTGGAAGATGAGGCTGTTTTTTGACAGTCAAGATCTTTGAAAATATAAAGGATAAAGGAAGGGTGATGACCTTTTTTGCTTGTCCCTGCTAAAATTTCGTTCCGACGTGACTGTGACCGGGTCTTTTTTGGGTGAATTTGAAGTACCATAGATTGACATCATTGAGTATTAGAAATAGTGCTATAAAAGTGTACAATATTAATTATTATTTTGTTTGTGATAAAAACTGCAAAATGTTTAATTACAAAATTTGGTCTTTTCCTTGATTAGTTAATTCTATAGGATTCATCGTGGGGTTCAAATTGTAAATGGTTTTTGTTCGTGGATTCAGATTTAAGTTGCAAGTGCTGAATTGAATGGATCGATCAGTCAGTGATTATTTAAGGGAGTACTTTCTGACCCTGTGCATTATTTCATTAGCATTCAGTCTTATAATCATTAGACTGTTAACTGGCCTAATTGCTCAGTTATGCTGCAGATTTCATTCAGTATGATAAGGTCATAAATGAAATGAATACTCATAGTCTTGATAATTTAGCAATGATCACTTATTGCGTGAACATATTTTCTTATGTATTATAGCTTCTCGTAATTATGTGTATTTACATTAAATAGGTTGAATGCATAAGTTTAATGGGTAGATTTAATCTAATTCTTTGGTTCTGTGGTGTGATATTTGTACTGGTAATACACTGGACACCAGTCTATGGTTTCTAGATATTTTTATGGGCAAAACAACTTGCCACCCCTTTGTTTACACAATGTCATTGCATTCCATAAAGAGAAGAAAATTTTAATTTGTTAAATTTGAGTTTGATTGTCCAAAGCAGTGCTTCAGAAACAGATTGACTTGAATACTTTCTTTGGTACGGTACTTTATGCTCTGTACCACTTTCAATTATGATTTTGAGCTCCTAACGTTGCAGTTTTTCATATTAAGTCTTAAATAATGTTATTTTCAGAGCTGCTTTAATTATGATTTTGATAGATGTTGGCTATTCTCTGGGTACTGATTTTCTTGTAGTGAATGCTGCCAATCCTTTCCTTAAGGCTGTCAAGGCATTAACAGTTGGCCAGAAAGAATACAAATACTATGATCTACAGAGCATCGATAGTGTAAAATTTAGTAAGAAAAATTTCCATTCATGTTGCATAGAAACTCAGATTTACAGAATTAAATGGAGCTGTGAATTTATGCTATTCTGGTGTTAATTTATGACATACAGCATGAATCTTTATGTTTAATGCATTGCAGATTTATGTAGCTCCCATTGTTACAACAACATATTATCTGCAAAAATCTAATTTTACTAATGTTAAATTTTAGATTATGGAAGAAATTTATGAAATTCTCAGATTATTATTGTTAATTTGTGATGTTCACACATGTACACACACAAAATTATATATATATATACCATTATATATATATATATATATATATATATATAATATATAATTATATATATATATATATATATATATATATATATATATATATATATATATATATATATATATATATATATATAGTTTCTGTAGACAAAGATATTTATTATTTAAGCTGCTTTTGCAATATTTACTTACTATTTCTGAATATTTTTTGAAATTTTGAAATGAAACATGTTTCTCTACGTCAAGACAGACTTCCATTTTCAATCCGAATCTTACTGGAGTCAGCCGTACGCAATTGCGATCAGTTCCAGGTTTTGGAAAAAGATGTCTTCAACATCCTCAACTGGAATGAAACAAAAGAATCAAACGTTGAAATTCCCTTCAAACCTGCAAGAGTCATTCTGCAGGATTTCACGTAAGTTTCATGTAAGGTTGTTAAAGGTTAACCGGTCCTAAGAACAAGAACTGGTTCTTTTAACATTGACTGGTTAACCGTAATTTCAATTTGAAAACATCAGAATGCTTTGACG
Organism: Metaphire vulgaris; assembly: GCA_018105865.1. Classification (NCBI taxonomy): domain Eukaryota; kingdom Metazoa; phylum Annelida; class Clitellata; order Crassiclitellata; family Megascolecidae; genus Metaphire; species Metaphire vulgaris. The sequence goes on from CM030864.1 coordinate 13,073,905, forward strand.
TAGGCCGCAGGACGCTGGCATAGGCGCCGGCGACATCAAAGCGCTTGAAGTAGGCACGACACCAGGCTGCCGCTAATGACCGGTTAGCCGGTCTTTTTTTGCACAGTTAACCGGTTCTTTAAAACCAGCAGTTTTAACAACCTTAGTTTCATGCATTCCTAAAACTCATCTGACCCAAAAATTGGCTGATTGTATTTCTTTTGGTGTTGTTGTAGATTTTATTATTACTGAATTGCTGTTGTTGGCTGTGTTGATTTTCTTCTGCGATTGCTGATGCTTTTTTATTGCATTTTGACGGCTGAAATTTCTTGAAGGCAAATGTTTTTGTGTTCAATTTTTCTTTAGAAGTTTGGTTGTAAATACACGGCTTGACTTGAAATGAGAGAAGTTTATGATTTTCTTCTGCTATTTGTTTGATTTTCTGTGTGTTCAGTGGAGTTCCTGCTCTCGTGGATTTTGCTGCGATGAGGGACGCCATTATAGGCCTCGGTGGTGACCCTCAGAAGGTCAACCCGATCTGTCCAGCTGACTTGGTAGTTGACCATTCTGTGGAAGTGGATATTTTCAGAGGGTATTTCCTTTAAAATCTGGGTTTAACATCTGTTCTCTTAATGATCAATTATGGAGTTTGCTTTCTGTTGTTAAAATTCTGCAATGTGTGTCTGACAAAGTATCAGCAAAGATACGAGTAATTCTTAGTAATATGTTACCAAAGGCCGTATCACTTGTTAAAACAGTTTTTAATTTGATGTTAGAGCTGGTGAACGAATAACAGCTTTGCTTTAAACACGAAGGCTGTTTCTTATTATTATGTGAATTTTCTCATGTTTGTGTGAGCTCAGTGTCTGCTTTGTATGGAAAATGCAGAAGTGTTTGAGTGTTTAGATTAATTAATATATTTGTGATTTCTTCAATTTATTTTCTTCTGATTCCATCACCTGTTAGTTTGTCAGTTGTAAGCTTTGAGAAATGTTTTGGAAAATCTGGCGACGTTTGCATTTCAGAGTTTTGATTCCACTTGCCATATTTTGCTTGTGAATGGCTTGCACTCATGTACGTATAGTCTAAACATGTGTAGTGCAGATGGGAAATGAAATGCAGCAAGGCATTTAAATACTGGTAGTGGCTGTTCTGGAAATTTGTATGAAATCTATGGCTGAAAAAGTATGTTTGGCTATGAAAAAGTATATTACAGTGTGTGTTGTTGTGTGCAGGAAATTTTGGCTTTTTAAGCTGTTGTTGTTAAGTGAATGAATTGCTTTGTCTTTATATTTAGTCCAAATGCTCTTCAGAAAAATCAGGAAAAGGAATTTGAAAGAAATAAGGAAAGATTTCTCTTTCTAAAGGTTTTTAAAGCAGTAATACTTTTCTTTTTAAATTTATTCTTTCTTTCATTTTATTATTATAAGTTGTTAAGTTTCTTCCCATATTTTCTTTTTGAAAAAAAAACTTACAAGAGAAATGTTTTTTAATCTTGTTGCCCAAAGTGGGGAGCAAGGACGTTGAGGAACATGTTGATTGTTCCTCCTGGATCTGGAATAGTCCATCAGGTCAACTTGGAGTATCTGGCAAGAGTGACATTTGATGTTGATGGTCTGCTGTATCCAGACAGTGTCGTTGGAACTGACTCTCACACCACGATGATCAATGGCCTTGGAGTGATTGGCTGGGGTAAGAAACTTAAGAAGATTTCTCACTTGATTTTGGTTGTTGGCTCTGGTCTGCTAATATTGCTGAGATTTTGTTCTACAAGATAGAAGTCTGAGCTTCAGTCTTTCTTTCAATGAATTGCATTTAGTTGAAAAGATTGTAAAGTTGATAGATGACAGGTGGTTTTTGTTAAAGTAAAGTAAAGTTTATTGCTTCCAACTCATAAATGAATAAGCATACGGATATCATTATAACATATAGTAAAGTAATCAGAAAAACAGTTAATATCTTCAGTTCTTCAAAGACAAAAGCCAAAGTGTCATAATTAATATAAAACAGTCTATTTGAAGAACGTAATATACAGTCAAATTTTATGGCTTAAATCAAAGAGCAAAGAAATAAATAAAATTATTCTTATTACAAAATTAATATCTTGCATCTTGCTAAATACGTAAGTTGGAATCAATAGGTACCAGAATACCAGAAGGGAACAATGTTCTTGCAGGGAGGTACCCTAAGAATGTGGTAGTAAATTAGTAAATGATAAATATGAAATTATTAGGAGAGAAAAATAACATAGGCCCTTGAATTATCAAAGGGTTTAATTAATTGGATAAGTTTCTTCCTTAGGAATTTAGTAAATTATAAATATGTGATAATTAGCAGACAAAATCAACATAAGTCATTGAGATAGCAATAAATTTAATTATTTGGATAAGTTTGTTATTTGAAAAGTAGTACCCGTTTATATTTTTTAATTTTTCTTTTAAATTCATTAAAATTTATTATATTAGTTATATAGGAGTTAGTTATATAGGAGAGAGAGAGAGCATTCCAGATTCGAGGTCCAAAAAATTTTATAGTAAATATTCTAGTGTTAGTTTTTGCAAAAGGAATAGTATATTGGTTATCAGTTCTTACATTGTGAATATGTAGTTTGTTAATTATTTTAAAATATTAATTTTTATTAAAAAATCTGTGGTAAAAGTTTGTTAATATATTTAAACATAAAGATTGAGGTTTGCTGTTTATGAATATAAGCAATATTAAGAATATTTAAAGTTTTATATAGATTTATTGAATTGGTAAACTGAGTTACTTTGATAGCTAATCTGAGTGACTTATTTTGAATTTGATCAGTAATACATTTATAATTAAAACTCCAAATAACATTACAATACGGGTCAGGACAACTGGGTACTGCCGATTGGACCCCGGACAACTGGGCCTGGCAACTGGGTAACGGGACATCTGGGTAACGGGACATCTCGGCCCCGTACAATAGGGAAAGAGAGAATGGTGTTGAAGAAGACTTCCCACAGTTATTCACTACTACATGGATACAGCGAAGTCTCAGTTCTTCTTAAGTCCATGTAAGCCCGTAGTAACTACACTTTGCATTTACAATCAAAGAAATAGCACTTTCCATTAAGAATTTGTACTCAATTTGTAGCCGATGACAGGCTTAAAGAAGACTGCCCAAAGTTTTACAACGAACCCTCAGTTATTATTAAGTCCAGTTCGATGGTGCGGGGCCGGGATGTCCCGTTACCCAGATGTCCCGTTACCCAGTTGTCCGGGGCCCAATCGGCGGTACCCAGTTGTCGCAGACCATTACAATATGTTAGGTAAGGGTGAATCATTGTAAAGTAAATGCTTAAAAGGGTTTTTTATTAATAAATTTCATTATATGCCTAATAATATTTAATTTTTTAGATAACTTTTTAATCAGTAATTCTGTATATGCTTTTCAGTTAAGATTTTCATCAATTATTATTCCAGGGATGTTGTAAATGTTTTTTGTAGAATTTCTATGTTATTAATTTTCAGTTTAGGAATACACTTAGGTATTAATTTGCGTTTAGGTTTAAAAATTAAGCCAAACAGTAATTTTAAGTAGTTCAATATTTATTTGAGAGATCATCATCATCATAATTGCTCTCTGCCAACTCATTAGTGGCAATAGCTAGTCAGAAAACATTTCCAGGCCTTCTTGTCAAATCTTAATTTTCCTTCTTCTGCAATTGTCAGTTGTCTTTATTTAAAATCTTCTTTTATGACTGTTGTCTATCCATTTTTTCTGGGCCTGCCTCTTCCTTTTCTACCTTCCTTGTATGTGTAGAGTGCTTTTTGGGAAGTCTCGAGTCTTCCATCCTGTTTACATGTCCATGCCATGTTAGCCTCATTTTTCTGAAATTGTCCATGATGGTATTCTTTAGTCCAATCCGCTGCCATATATCTTCATTTCTAATTTTTTGAAGTCTGCTAACTCCAAGAACTCTTCTTAGGCAGCTCATTTCTGCAACGAATAGCCTTTTTTCACCAGGTTTCATGCAGATCCAAATAGTATTTGTGGAATGACAACGGTATTATAGATTTGGACTTTGGTACTTATTTTAATTTCTTTAGAGTTCCAGATGCGTTTCAGTCTTCCCATTGTTTGTAATCCTTTTGCTACTTTCTGTTTGATGTCTTCTTGGTGGCTTCCATTGCTTGTTATTTGTCCTCCTACATATGTAAAGCTTTAGACCTGTTCAATTTCTGTACTTTCTGGAGTTAATCGCATCTTCTTTTCTCCTGTTTTGTTGACCACCGTGGTTTTAGTTTTTGCTGCGTTTATCGTAAGGCCGAATCTTTGGCTCGTGATATTGACTTTGTCTGAGAGATAAGTTCATTTAAATTAGAGTGACTAGCCACTAAATTGGGATCATCTGCAAATAATAAGTAATTAAAGTAAGATGAAACATTTGGTAAGTCATTTATTAAAATAATAAATAAGAGTGGCCCTAGAATAGAGCCTTGAGGAACACCAAATTTATTATTTAATTTATTGGAAATAGTAGAATTTACGTAGGTGTATTGCATGCGATTTGTCAGATAGCTAGAAAACTAGCTGTGAGATGTACCCTTGAATCCATAATATTGCAATTTATGTAATAATACTTTATGGTCAATTATATCAAATGCTTATATGTCTTTTCTTGTTGCTTAGAGTGATTTTGGTGAAATTGTTTTCTAGCTGAATATCCGAGGAGTTAGATTTTGTTGATTGTTCATATCAAGTGATGATATTAACAACAATTGGCTGCTTAGGACTGATAATTAACGGTTCTGGTGAATTCTTTAAGTATTTAAAAGTGATGTCAAGCCGATTTTATTGGCTCTATCAATTCCAAGTCCATGCATAGAACACTGTTTCTGGTTTTGGTTGACTTTGCTTATATTACCGGTAATTATCCTCTTCGTATCACATTAATATGCAGATTGGTGATGGACACCAGACCAGAGTAAAACCACTTGTGAATATTATGATTGTATGGATCTGCTGTTTCATTAACAAGCAAAAGCAGCTGAGAGCACTTGTTGATTCAAGTCTTTTTGTTTTACATATCTTGTTATTGTTATTATTATTATTATTATTATTATTATTATTATTATTATTATTATTAATGACTTATCAGCCTTTTGATTGGTACTGACTGCTGCACTGTGTCTGTTGTCAGGTGTTGGAGGCATTGAGGCTGAAGCAGTGATGTTGGGACAGGCTATCAGCATGGTCTTACCAGAGGTCATCGGGTACCGCATAACTGGTCATCTCAGCCAACTGACCACTTCCACAGACGTCGTCCTAACTGTTACAAAGGTCTCTCTTGTAGTTGTTGTCTGGTGTTCATGTGCTGGCAATTGCTCTGTTGTTGTGATAATTTTCTAAAATTGTCTTGAACAATTTGTGGGATTTGACAAATGCATGAGCTGATGACTGTGGTTGTGTTTAATGTTTTCTTTTTGTGACTCTACTGAAAGTAGATGTGTGTCAGTGTATGTTAATATTGGGAGAATTTGACTTTTGTTTTGTGAATATTCCGTGCTTTGCCTCTGACCGAATGCTGAATCTTCTGTCTTCTGATGTTAGCATTTGCGTTCAGTTGGAGTGGTTGGGAAGTTTGTGGAATTCTTTGGACCAGGTGTTTCTCAACTGTCGATAGCTGACCGAGCGACCATCGCCAACATGTGTCCAGAGTACGGTGCTACCGTTGGATTCTTTCCCGTGGATGAGACAAGTCTCAAGTACCTCAGACAGACGGGTATTCAGATACTCTGAGCTCTGCTATTTTGTGCACGCCGTGGCCTTATTGTATGGTTTGAGCCTGTTCTGCATGCATAGTATGACTTATGTAGTCCTGAAATTTGCTGATTTATCTGTTTATTATTTGAGGAATATTTAGTTCTATTTAGAGTTGAGCTTCTGAGGATTTCATTCACATTTTGTTGATACCAAAGTTTGAGCCTTTTCAGTGTTTGAGGTCTTTTCTTGCAACTACTTGTTTGCTGCACTTAACAAGTGAATTATTTCCTGCATTCAGATTTCTTTAGTGTTTTGGGGGAATACTGGTAATGCTAATTATTTATTACTTGCCTTTCTCCATATGTGATCGCTAAAAAAACAGGAATGAATTTGTTAATGCTTTATTTGCAGGTCGTGATGAGGAGAAGATCGTTGCAATGGAACAGTATTTGAAAGCAGCAAAGCTGTTTAGAAATTATGCCGATGCCTCCGATGATCCAGTTTTCTCCGAAGTAACTTTATTGTGTCCTAAGTTATGCAAGATGATCAGGCTTAAGCATTGTGAATGTGAATGAATGAGCGAATGAATGAATGCTAACCTTCTCTTATCCATTACATGAATTTGGGTGACTAAATGCAGAATACGGGAGCAGAATGACAATGCCTTAGTTTGGAAGAGGATGGAGTTTGAAGTTTTCTACAAGGAATGTTCTTTGATTGAAGATCTGTCATTTCAAGGTGTGATGTGTTGAGTGTCTGATGTTAAGATGGGTCAACTTTGCTCAGGTGGTTGAGTTGGATCTTGGAATGGTTGTTCCTTGTTGCTCTGGACCAAAGAGACCACATGATCGAGTTCCTCTCACTTCAATGAAGAAGGATTTCACCGACTGTCTTGCGAATCCTGTCAGTTTCAAGGTATCAAAGTATTTAATACACGTACTTAGTTTCTGGTTTCTCAGTTCAGTTGTACTTTCTTGTTTGGTTTTACTTTGACTCTCGACAGTTAGTTTTATGTTCTGAGTTTTGTTTAATTTCAGGGGTTTGGAATTCCGGATGAGAAAAAGGCAGCATCGGTCGAATTCAAATTCGAGGGCGTTGATTATCAGTTGCAGCACGGTGCCGTTGTCATAGCAGCAATCACTAGTTGCACCAACACCAGCAATCCGTCCGTTATGCTTGGAGCTGGTTGGTGCTCTGTGCCAAGCATTTGTTTTCTAAACAAAATCTATTTGCAGAATCTGTTTCTCTGTTCATGCATGATCTCTACGATCTAATCTGTATATGAATAACCTCAATGAACTTAACCAGACCAACCCGATAACTAATTCTGTGACATCAGAAATTCCAATTGCTTTGGTTATATGGCGTACTAACATCCAAAGACTTAAGAGCATTTGAAAAGAAAGTCATTTGTAGAGGTTTACATAAATATAGGTAAAAGATTTTAATTTAATATATTGTTCTTAATATTATTTATATAAACTGATTATATCTCAATATGTATAGGTTTGCTAGAATTTCAGTGCTAGCATTTGATCTTGTTTTAATTCCGTTTAGTTATAGTTATGGCCATGAAGTTCATGGTTGTAGTTATGCAGCATCATGGTTACCAATATCTTGTTTGGACTTGACTTGTAGAAGCACAGTGTTAATACACTGGCTCACTTAAGCTGTTCATTCATTGAGATTCATTTGTTCAAATACTGATATTGTTTTATTGGTCGGCTGAACATTCTTTTGTCATTTGAAAGGGATTCTGGCAAAGAAAGCGATTCAGCTGGGACTCACAGTCAAGCCTTTTATTAAGACGAGTCTGTCTCCTGGCAGTGGAGTTGTCACATACTATCTTAAGGAGAGTGGAGTCCTTGAATTCATGGAAAAACTCGGGTAAATAAGATTACATTTTGTGTATCACCTATTTGAAAATCTACAGTGTATCTATGATGATTAGTAGTTATTGTATTATAGATTATGACATCAACAACTTAAAACATTTATTTATGTCGTTTTCTGTATTTTTGAATGACTTCATGTCTTTAAAAGGTAGAATAATTCATATTTCACATCCAGATAAGGAATTGTTTCAAGTTCATCGACAGCAGAAAATATGATAAAGGTGGCAAAAGCCAGAATGTGAACATTGACACCTGATGTTTCTCGGCTGATTCCAAGTGAGATTTTCTGGTGAAATGTTTTTATTGTTTAGAAACTAATTTGAATTTTAATGTGATCTTTTTAGATTCAATGTTGTTGGCTACGGTTGCATGACGTGCATTGGAAACAGTGGACCACTCGATGAAAATGTCTCTGCAGCAATTGAAAAGGTCTGACGAAATGTTTTCTGACTTTTCTATGGACTGATTTGAGGGCATAAATCACTGTTTGTGCAGGATATTTGCAGAGTCATTCAAACACTTTAAGTCTGTATTAGCTTCTGTGAAAATCGATTTGACACCGGAACACTTGACTGGATAGAGCTTCTAGTATTGATGCATTGGCAGACCATGTACAGTGTGGCATTTGCTTTGACAGACAGTTCTATCAACATTGAGTGTAGATGCCAGAGTGAATTTGGTGTCGTTTTGCTTCCTGTTATATGCTGCTCTTAGACTATCTGAGATGGCATTGAGCTGCATGGTTGTTGCTGCTGCTGCTGTGTTGAGCCTCGGTGATGAGCAGCTCAGTTTGCCTTTGGTAGAAACGCCAACAGACATTGTGACTGATGAGCGTTTGGTTGTATATTATGAACTGCTTCATCTTGTCTTCTGTCTTCTGTTATTTGATGATGCTTTGGTCTGAATTTTAGGGTGATCTGGTCGCAGTTGGAGTGCTGTCGGGCAATCGGAACTTTGAGGGGCGTATACACCCGATGACAAGAGCCAATTATCTGGCATCGCCTCCATTGGTCATTGCCTATGCACTGGCCGGAACGGTTCTAATTGACTTTGAAAATGAACCAATTGGTGTGTTAACTCTCAAGACGTTCTATTCTCTGTCTTTCTCTGTTTCTGAGTTTTCCCAAAGATTTCTGTAATATTCACAATTCCCATAAAATTCCTAAGTTTAGTTTTCTTTGTGAGAATTGATTATCCAGACCAGGCTCTTCATATTGTAATAAGAATTTTCAGTTGATTGCTGCCGTGCTTGGCTTTGATGATGCAGTCAGTATATTGTTAGAATGGCTTCTACTGTAATGAATATATTTACAGGACCCACTTGCCTGTAACATTTTGATGGGTCTAATGTAGAACTAGGTTCACCCTGTTATTTTGCCATTAAGTACGTTGTTGAAGCATGTCTGTCGTGGCCACTGCAAGAAGATTTGCTTTGCTTATTTTTAGCTGCTTCTGCTTTTTGCAGTTTAAATAAATGTTTCTGTGTTTTATTTTGTGGCTCCTACTTTAATGTTCATTCTTTCTTATGACCTTTTATTAAAGTCAAACTAATCTAAACCTTTTAAAACTTTATTTTAACTATTCTTGTCAGGAAAATTCTAAACCTTTCATCTGAGACTTTCACAGAAGTTTGAGTATTGATAGAAGAATGTTTTATCATTGTCACTCTTAGTATTTGTATTGCATGTGTAGTTGTTTGTTTGTGATCATGTCTCAGAGAGTTGAAAGACTTTACCGGAATTAATGCTCTTTCCTTTTGCAGGTTATGACAAGGCTGCTAAAGCGGTGTACTTAAGAGACATCTGGCCTCGACGCGACGAAATAGCGGTTGGTTGTAGTGCTATAAATTCCTCCCAAATTCATTCTGGTTTTTTAAATGACTGAAAGCTGAAATATGCAGATAATAAATGTACTTACATGTATATTTGGTTTAATGATTGATGTTATTGTTTATTATTTCCAGGAATTGGAAAAGAATCACGTTTTACCTGCAATGTTCAAAGAAGTCTACTCCAGGATTCAGGTGAATTAAAAGTAATTCCTGATAAATTAGATCTTACCTGAAATGCTCACATTATATTGACTGCAGAATGAATTCAACGTATTGTTTTATTTCTTGGGTTGTCTGGCGTAGCTGCGATGTTTGTTTGGAAGGAGTTCGTTGCTTTTAAGTTGGCCCCAACAGAGGGCCTGTATTTAGTTTGGAAAGAATTCTGTGAAGTTTCCCCATTCTTTAGGCTCCATATGCAAATGTATCCACCCTCAGCACAATCATAATGTTCTTATGAAGTGCATGTTGTCATCATGATACGGCCCACTTGACTTGCGGCCCTTTATGCAAAAAGTTTGCCCACTCCTGTGCTAAATGAAGGAAGTGCTAAATGAATAATTATGTCATTTTAGAGGTTTTATGAATTGGAGGTTCTCAGCATAGAAACAGATGACTTCATTGACTGTCGTTTAGCTTTGTCCCTTTGTGTAAACGTTAGCCACCTTGGTGTTAGATTAATTGTAAAAATGATGTATGGAAAAACCTTAGATTGTTTTTGAAGCAATATGACATTATTTACATAAAATTATTGAAGACTCTTCAAATAAAAATACCTTGGAAACAGAATCAAGTGCTTAGAGATAATCATGGGACACATGATACTAGTATCACATTAATTCTATTCATTTATGCACTAATTTATATAACAACTTTGTTACAACTCATTTCAAATGCTGAATGGTGCCATTTCAAGCTTGCATTTATACAATGAATTCTCTGATCATAAACCCCAAGTAACATATGTATTCTAAATCAACTGTAAAATTAGACACCAGGTGCTAGAATCCTGTTCTTTTCATTCATTTAGTACAAATTTATATAGCGCCTTCAGTTCAATTCAGTTCAAAGCATACGGCACCTTTTCAAACATGCATTTGGTGAATATTGCACTATAAAGCTGGATGTTATAGAAATTGTATATTTCGTTAGCAAGGAGCTCCATTACCTGACCCAAGCGCTTACCTCAATGCCACGGCCAAACTTGTACAGTTTTGATAAATGGAAACTTAGACACTGTGAACTAGTGTCATGTCCAAATGGTGTATGGGATTGACGCTTTGTGCATCATTTTCCCGTACTTTACTTGGAGTTAAAGCTAAGGAGGTGAATGTGTTTAATTGACTCAAAAGCATATGAGGTAATACTTTGAATTATTGTATTTTTGAAAGAATGGAAGTGACTACTGGAATGGACTTGAAGCTCCAGACACTGTTCTGTATCCGTGGGACTCCAGTTCAACGTATATCAAGTCACCTCCATTTTTTGAGAAGATGGTAACACATCCATTGCCTAAAACTTCTCTTTGTTTTTGTGCTTTTATGATTTGCTGTTGATTTGCTATTGCAGCTATTCTGTATTATTGGCAGTTGGTTTGTGTCTTCTGAGTTAATGTATAATTATAGGAAGAACTTTTGGAAATTTTGCCAATTGTGTGTTAGTAGCAAAACTGTTTCAGAATTCAATGCTGTCAGAATAATCTCACCATTTTGACTAATGGTAACATGGAAATGGAAAGCATAAATGCAACAGTGATGCTTGTAGTAAGTTGTGACTTTCAGATTTCTTTTTCTCAATGTATTAAAACTCCTGTGTGTTACATTTCTCTTTGGATTCCAGGTCCATTGTTTTAACGAGGAATTATTCATTTTGAATTATGGCTTGCGACTTTTAGGGGATAGAACCTACGCAGTCATCTAGTGTCAAGGATGCTTATGTTCTGCTGAATTTGGGCGATTCTGTGACGACCGACCACATCTCCCCCGCTGGAAGCATAGCCAGGACAAGTGCAGCGGCCAGATATCTCGGCTCTCGAGGGTCAGTTGAATGCCCTGTGCACTTGAATGTCTTATTTCCACGTCATTAGTTGCTTCAGATTCTCTGTGTGAATTGACGTAACGATTTCCCCAAAATTATTATTTACAAATGGAGAGTGACAACAGACAAAACTAGTAACAAATGAGCAAGATTACAACATGGCCAAAACAGAGAAAGAACGACTGAATCACGTAAAAACAAAGAACCTGAGTTACTTTGGACACGTGATAAGACAACCACAAGACGCCATCGAGAGCAGCGTGGTCACAGGACTTGTTGAAGGAAACAGAAGCCGGGGATGACCGAGGATATGCTGGGTGGACAACATTACGACGTGGGCTGGCCTTTTTATGGAGACCAACTACTACACACCGCACAAGACACTGATCGCGATGGAGAACACTGACCCATTCTTGTGGCCAACCGTCGCCAGGTGATGATGACTTGAGTGACAACTGGTTATGTTTTTTTGATGGACCAAAGAGTGGCTTTGGTGGTTAAGGCATTTGGACTGCTGTTGTTCTCGTTAATGATTTTGTATTTCTGTAGACATCTTGGACTGATGATCAGTAAACCTGAATAGTAAAAAGGTGTTCTCTTATTCTGATATTCAAGTGGAATGAAATTAAGTTTTGTATTAAAGAATTTGTTACATTTGCTTCACCATGATTCAGCTTTTTATGTATGTAATGTAATGTATGTAAGTATTTGTGTGTCTGTTAAATGCTGTGATGTATAAAATGCAGGTTTTTTTACTGTACGATCTGTTTAGCATTGCCCCTAAGGATTTTAACTCGTACGGCTCGCGTCGTGGTAACGATGCAGTGATGGCACGAGGAACATTTGCCAACATTCGCCTCGTCAACAAGCTAGTCGGGAAGCCAGGACCAAAAACACTGCATGTGCCATCAGGAGAGACTGTTAGTTATGATCAATTTAATGTATGTGATAGATGTGCAAAATGTGCACTACATGTCCCGATGTCTTATTCAGTTCTTCAGTGCGGGGGAAGCATTTCTTCGGTATTTTCGGTTATCTGTTGACTCCAGCATCCGGTTGGATTCAAAGGATTGCAGTAAACACATAAGCCCACAATATAAAGCTCAATTTAACGATCAATGCTCTCAAGGAAGAAACAGTTATAATCGTCAACATGATCATATGCACGAACACTTGCGTAGCCTTTTGCAGATGATTTTGTTGAATGATTTTGCTGAATGAGAATAGAACTGATGCTGAGTCTCTCCCTTGAAGATCTTGACAACTGACAATTTCCAGAAAACTGATTTATCTGCATTATTCAGACCATACATTTAAGGCAACTCATGTTCCTGGTACCAATACTCCTCCTATGTCTGTCCAACTCCTCTAGTGCTTCTTTGATCAGTTCTTGAAGATCTTGACAACTCCCTGACAATCTTTCCGGTTCTGTCATATGCTTGTCCCATTGATGCAAACTTCTTTCTCTCCAATCCACTCCAAGCTCTGCCCTCATTAACTACATTATTCACAAAGCATTGACATCATGTTGTATACATTTAAAGATCCAATGGCATCCAACTCATATTGTTCACTGATGTTTCAGTTTGCTTGCTTGAATAAGTAACACTTTGAAGATTTACCACTGTAATTTAAAACATCATGGATAGACTGGCCTTCGTATCCGTGGTAAATGCTGTGGTCATCAGTAAAGAGTAATATTCACAATCTATGGATTGGTAAACAATTCTGCACTGCTGTCAAAGCGAAATAAGAAGGAGAATTGCAATTAATGAGGAGTAATCTATAAGATGGATGTTTTGATGCTGTTGAAAAACATGGACGATGAGAAAAGACACATCATCAGAAGACTGAAAGTGGGCAATGGAAAGAATAAGTGATTATCTTATCTGGCAAAGAAGTCCTAGATATGGGTCTGGCAATCAAACAATCAAGAGACTGGATGCTTTTAAAAGGACCAATTGGATGCTGGTTAAACAGCCACGCTCACTACTGCACTGGATGATGCCAAAAGACGGATACAAAGGATTAAAGCCCAAGCTGCTGACTGCTGCTGAACCAGGACTGCTTCCGCAGAGAACTAAAGATATCCAACCATTGGAATGCTTTTACTTGAGATTTACTTCTGTCAAATGATGGCAAATTTTACTTTGGCAGACATCGATTGATGTTTGTTATTTGTATCTGTTGGAAAAAAGCATTGTGGTATGTTGAGATTGGAAATTAAATACAGTAGAACTCTGTTGTGATGTACTTAATGGTTCTATAATATTTAGTACAGTATATCTGAGATATGTTATAGCCAAGTGTACACTATAACCGAGTCCGTTATAACAAAGTTCTACTGTAATTAGTAATGTCTCGAGTGTTTTTGTTCAGGGGGTGCGTGCTGTGATTGCCGAGAGCTACGAACGCATTCACCGAAGCAATCTTGTTGGAATGGGAATAATTCCACTCGAGTACAAGGAAGGTGAAACTGCAGAAAGCCTTCAACTGACAGGATCAGAAACTTATTCCATTGAAGTTCCTCCACAGTTAACCATTGGACAGGATGTTGATGTTAACGTTAGCATTTGCAGTTCCAACATTTTATTTTATAACTTTGCACTTAGAAATACAGATAGTTAGGTTTTGCTATTGAAGAGGATTGAAAATTAAGAACATGAAGGCTGATGGTTGCACATCATGTTATGTGATTGAATAATGCAATGTAGTAATTCTGCCTTTCTCAAATTGTTTTGCTGAACAAAATGAAAATTCATTTAATTAAATATCAATGCATCAGGGCTGAGTGGCAAAGACTTAACAGAAAAACTCTGTAAAGAAATATTCTTATTTGGAAAGATGTCTGTTTCATTGTTATTGTTCATTGTGTTACTTACTGAAATCTGTAATCTTGTTTTGCTGTGCAGAGCAAAATTTGTTTTTAATCAAATCTTTAAAGAAGAACACTTGTGCATTTTCAGGTGAGCAATGGACAGAAGTTCAAAGTGAAAGTTCGCTTTGATACAGATGTTGAGTTGGCATACTACAAAAATGGTGGAATCCTCAATTTCATGATTCGCCAACTGCTGTAACATGTTATTAACATGCAATAATTGTCTACTGGTCAAAGTGTAGCAGTGCAGTGGCATAGGAGGAGGTGATGTGGATGGTTTTGTTTCTTTGTTTTTCAATGGTGAAATGTGGTGCTGATGAGTTTTCCTGGATGATGTAACAGTTGTCATTATTTGAGATAATATTTCAATCTGTTTTGATGGGCATCTGCAAATAATAATTGATATTTAATTCTAAATGAATGCATGATTAGACCATTAGCCAATGGCATCATTTTGTGAAATGTCTATTTATGTGAAAGTAGTTTTTTGTGTCTGTTTGATAAGCAAAAGGTCAAGGCTAGTTAGAGGTCAATATTTAAGAAGTCAGAGATGCAGTGATATGAGGGAAACTGTGTTTGGGATTTCGTGGCTTAGGATTTGCTGAGCCTTCTGCAGTCACTTTTGTGGATTAATAATATTTGTTTAATTGTAAATTTGTGGTATTGATTATCTTGAAATAGTATATTATACAAGTGCTGATGGCCACTGTTTACTTTAAATGATGCTGATGCAAAGACTAAGTAATGTCATTGTATCAAGTGAGAAATGTTACAATTATTTGCATTAATTGATTGTATATCAGTGAATAAAACATTTTTCTTATAAATATCTATGCACTTTACAGTTGCATCAAAGTTGCCATAGCAGTTTGACATTTTATTGCATAATTATATTTGAATACAGCAACTTTATTTTGCATTTTAATTAATAAGCAACGTGAGAAGTTATATGACATATCAAATCCATTGTGTTATGATGTATGTTTGTATACATTCAGCATTTCTTAGTGTTTCATCTAAGAATTGAAATCCCATTTCATGATTCCCGTGGCCTACAAATGCTCATTAGTGTGTGAGAGAAGAATCAAACTCTGGACGCAGTGAGATGTGTGCCCAGGATTGTAACAACTGTTGATGTCAAATCCGCCATGTTACCAGGACCAGAAAATTGGACTGACCTATTGGATTTGACAATGGGAGATAACGATTCAAATCCGGAGCAACCATCAACTGATTTCAATTGCTTTGCTAAAATGAAGCTGCAAAATGTTCTTTTGAAGGATGCTGAAGATTGCATGTCCGGAAAAGAAATTGAATCAATGAAGAGATCTTGCCTGAACTTGGAATAGAAGGAGACCTGATGATAACCGTCAAAAAGCTGCTCTACTTTGGGCGCATAATGCGGAAGTCTGGAGCACTTGGCTTCATCATCATCACACTCCATAGTCCATAAGGACCGTCGGAGCCAATGGTGCATCGTCCATGGCCCTTTCTTTGGCCAAGCGTATCGCATTTTGGATGTCAAGTCCAGTCCATTCAAGATTCAAGAATATCATCGCTCCATCTTGTCTTTGGTCTTCCTCTTTTTCGCATACCATCAGATCTTCCCGTCATCACTGTCTTTATTAGTCTTTCATCCCTCATTCTGCAGATGTGTCCAAATATTGATAATCTCTGTCCTTGATCTTCTCCATAGCAGTTTTTATTCGTCTCCGGTCTTTGCGAATGGTATCATTTTTAATCATATCTTTATAACTTTTCATCATACTTGAGCACTTGGCAGTAACTGAAAAAGTGATAAAAGGAAACAAGAGCCAGAAGAAGACAAACACCTATATAGATTGCCTACGAGAAGGAAAAGAGGGAATACAGAATAACATCGAATTAATAAGAGAATGTCAAAATCTAACAAAGTGGAAATCAATGATGGCTAACGTAGAAATACAAGGCAGCTAAAAGACGTAAGAATCCGTAGTGAACAGAGTCCTCTATCATAGTAACGGACCGTCGTGTGATTTAGCGGGTTGTTACCTACCCGCCATTGGCGACCGGCTTCTTGGACAGGATTCGTGTTTATGTCCTGTTCTTCGTGTTCGTTCGGAATTATTTTAAAATTGCGTGCAATCGACAGAATAAGGAAGACTTTTACAGTCGACTGACGGAATCGATGAGTACGTATGTGACTGGTTATCTGTGACTTTAACCGTTGTTTCATTGAGTGATCAGTGTATTTTGATACACCTTGAAGCGCTGCTGATGTACATAATGAATGATCGGTGCCTGACACTGTAATCATACACAAACACGGTCGCTTTCTATTCTGCGCGCTCGTTGACAGGAATGCAGCATACAGTAATGAGCAGAAATTTAATGAGAATAACAATGTGGCGCTGTAGCAGTTTCATCGACGAGACATTCGGCATTAGATCTTCCGATCCAGACTTAAGACACATCTCTTTCAATTGGCGTTTCCTCCATAGTCCGTCTCACTCTCTCCCTCTGACTGATCTCTGGAATGACCTGGATCTTTTGCGGATTGATTTTGAAGTACCATCGATTGATACCTTGGGTATTAGAACTGGTGCTATAGAAGTGCATAATTATTATTATTATTATTATTATTATTATTAGATAGTAATGTAAAGTAAGTAGATGCAATGCGGGAGAATTCGAAGGAGCGGCATAAAGGTGAAATGCTGATTTGTCAGGCTCTGTTGTTGTTCGGTTTTGCACGCGATAAAAGCAACGGCAATTGACTGAAGAAAGGCCGTTCTATGTCGAGAGTGTTCAGTTCTCCAATTCCAGTGAAAACTCTGTTGATGATTATTTAAGTTCCAGGCAGACCAATTTTAGAATAAAATTTAAAACAAAAACTGTTCTTAATCACGTGGAGTGATTGTCAGCAAATGATTTGAGCACATTCGGGATTGAGATCATTGACAGATTTAGTGTCAATATTTAACGGACATTGAGTTTAAAGCTGTACACTGACTGTTGGGAGGAATATTTGAGCTGTAAATTGCTGGGCCTCTGCCTGATTTGGATTTTTTCAATTTTGCTGCTGTAGCTATTCTTTTGAAGGGTTGATGTTGGGACTGGTGCCCCGATGTGTCAGCCCAAGCCCAGCCCATTGGGACAGGCGTCCCGCCCCACCATCAGGTCTACTACAACGCCCCCAGCCTTGTGGTGCGTTGTATCAAGTCCTCTACGTGTGGTAGATATTGCGCTATAAAAATGTTTCTGTGTGTATGTTATGGTGTGTTAAAAGCGCAAAGTGATCTCTTGGTAATATCTACCACACATAGAAACCCATCACCACGTATCTAGGGGCGTTGTACTAGGCGTTAAGAAAAATCCACAATATATATATATATATATATATATATATATATATAATTTTTGAAGACTTTAAACATCAAGGCACCACAAGAATGGGGGCGCTGTAGTAGACCTGATGGTGGGGCCGGGACACCCGTCTCAACGCCTACCTTTTGAAGAGTAGGTTTTGAAGAGTAGGATCAACGCTTAATCTGCAAATGCAGCTTTATTGACTGAGTTTGTTGATCAGTTTTTTGTGATTTCATATAAGTTTGAATCATTTGAGATTTGTTGACTTTTTCATGATTTGGATCAGAATAACAGAACTTGACATCATGTTTGTCTAGTATAACAGTGTCTGTAGAATACTTTGTATGCAGTTGTCTGTTCTAAGGGTTTGCCTAGCAAGAGGAAAATCTTAGCAATACAGAGAATTAATGTTAACACTGGTAAACCTCTGATTTGCAGATGATATAGATCTTATGCCAGAGACAGAAGAGGAAAGTTCTGTAAGAACTAACAGATAAAATAAACAACAACAGCCAGAGATTAACACTAAAAATCAATAAGGAAAAACTAAGGTAATGACCATAGGAAGACAACATGTAGCATCTTATTCAGCAATGAAAGATTAGAGCAAGTCAAGAAATTCTCATACCTCAGAGGGCTAATAACAGAAGATGGAGAGTCCGAGAGTATGAGAAAGACATAAAGAAAGAATTTGGCTAACAGTGGGAAAACTAAATTAAATTTGGACATCAGCAGTATTAGCTATAGACACAAAAACTATGGTTTACAAGACAATGATATGAATCCTTGGGTATGGATCCATTTGCTGCAAGATGAAGAAAGGAGAGGAAAGAAAGATACTTACCTTTGAAATGGCTTGCCTAAGAAGAATGTTAGGAATTACAAGAAGAGATAAAATCAGGAACGAAGTAACCAGAGAAAGAACGAATATGATGGACACAGCAATAGATAAAATCCAAAGGAGAAGACTACAGTGGTTTGGACATGTGACAAGAATGGGGGAAGAAAGACTGCCTCTGAGCTCTGCACTGTCATATTGTAGGAAACAGAAGTAGAAAGAGACAAACTAAGAGATGGATAGATCATATAAAAGAAGATGTCGGAAAACAAAATCTGAACTTAGAAAAGAAGCAACATCACACATGGCAAGAGACAGGAAGACCTGGAGTCATCGCGTATCAAACTCATCGTCATCATAGATGATGGAAGAAAAAGAAGAAGAGGAAGAGGAGGAGGACGATGGCGAGGAAGAAAAAGAAAATTGTTAACTGCAAAACTTTGTATATACATATATGTTGATGAATATATTTACTGATCCATATCTTAGCAAACCACCTGTTAATTTTTATCACAAAGTCCGTATTGTCACTGTGTGTTCTTCCAGATGCCATTTTGTTAGCATTATATTTGTTTTATGAAGATTTATATGGAGTCTGAGTCAGTGTAATGTTCTGGCTTTACTATTGTTGTCATTTTGGAACATTTAGTTTGCACCAAATTGTCCTTGCAGCTGATAAGTTGCAGAAGTTATGGCTATGAAATTGGATCATAAAGAAGGAGGATCAGTCAAAGATGAGGGGCCTTTGAAATGTTCTGTTTAAGAACAATCTAGAGAATATCTTGGAAGGAAAAAAAGACAAATGAAGAGATGTTAAAAACAATAAACAAAAGCTTCTAGGAATGTGTCAACAATGGAAACTGTCTTTCTCTGGACATGTAGAGAGAAACCATGAAGACTTGATGCATAGAACAATACAACAGGGCATGGTCGACCAAACCGAAGATGGAAGATGACATAGAAGAGTGGACTTGGATGAAACACAAAACTATAAGAGCAACAGAAGATAGAGACAACTGGAATCATATCATCTGTTCTGCCTCATCAGCTTTAGGTGATGCAGGGATGGGGAACTGGTGATGGTGGTGGTGGTGGCGGCGGGGTGGTGATGGTGGTAAGTTTATGACCCGTCTGATATTTGAGTAGCTCTTTACACTGGAACCAGTGAAATGTGCAAAGCCCAGAATATTCTGGCAGAGGCCAATAAGTCCGGGTTTGAACTGACAGCATTACCATTCAGTTAGAGACCATTTATTCAGTGAGGAAAGTTTGAAGAGACTCGTGTTTTACTTTTCGGTCTAATTAATACAAGGTTTATTTGAATGACAAAGTGTTCCTCTCTTCAATTCTTTTGTTGTGACTCTTAGTAGTTTGTCTTATTTGACTGCTTGACTGAATATTAGAGATGTGTGGGTACAGCAAAATGCCTACCCGTACCCATGCAAAAACTTCCTTACCCTACTCGTATACTTGGGTACGAGTATGGGTACAAGGACCCAAACTCATACCCATATCCATTTCTAGAGACTATAGAGAGGCAACAACATTAATATATTAATGAAAGCAGAGTAAAAAAATTTAAACATGTCATATGTTGACAAGAATTTGTTCTAAAAAGAGGCACGTTTCAAAATTCAGTCTATAAATGTGTGCTTTGCAGTGTCTTGCAGCCTTGCACAATACACAACAGTTCAAGTCAGTTCGACAGTCTAACAAATTATACATAGGCTACTGGTGGTGCTTTAAAAATTACAAATCAACTAATTTACTGGAATGTGCACTTGCATTACTAATAAAAGTGCACCACTGGTAGGTTCTAAATTGTACGAGAGAGTTGACTAGAGAACAGAACTATTACCTACCTACTACAGTTAATACAGTACCATGAAACAGCATTAAAAAAATTATCAGTTATAAAACAAAAGTTTTGAAAATGTTCAGTGTTTACTGCCTCGGCAATTATCAGTCACATTCTAGAAATCCAGTTCCACCAACAACATCATGCATGGTCATTCCCATCACTCTCTTCATTGTCTTGTCCAGATGCATCCTCTAGCTTTGACTTGTGATAAGATTGCAGCCACAGCAGTTCATCAATGCATTCTGGGTCAAGATTAATATATGACTGTCTCATCTGTCTGACAAACTGAACATGATATACAAGTTACACTAATACACTTTACTCAATAATATTTTGTCTATTACTGCTTTGCTAATTTGCTATAGTAGTGAGAAATGAGGAACTATATAAAGATAATAGAGGGGTTAAACCTATAATGAGGAATAATGATGGGCCTCCAATAACAAAAAAAGAAGTAACAGCTGCATTAAGAAAAATGAAGAAAAACAAAGCCCCAGGACCAGACGAACTAACAACAGAGATGCTAATAGCAGCAGGGGAAGCAGGAATACAGAGGGTAACAATAATAGCGGATGAAATATATGAAACAGGAAGAATACCAAAAGAATTATGTAGGTCAATATTCACTGCAATACCGAAAAGGCCAGGAACAATAGAATGTGAAGAACACAGAACAATAAGCCTCATAACTTCATAAGTCATGTAATGAAGCTTATATTAAAAGTACTTTTGAACAGGGAAAAATTAAAATGAGGGAGAGAGTATCAGAAGAACAATATGGGTTCTAAGAAGGTAATGGGTGTAGAAATGCAATATTTATTCTAAGGATGATTAGCGAAAGATGTATAGAGATGCAAAAAGATCTGTACCTATGCTTCATAGACTACGAGAAGGCATTTGATAGAGTAAAACACGAAGAACTGTTCAAATGCCTGGAAAACATAGCACTAGATGGAAAGGACATGAGGATATTTCAAAATCTGTACTGGAATCAAGAAGCAGCGATAAGAATTGAAGGAAAAATAGGTAAGTGGATACAAATTTTAAAAGGGACAAGGCAGGGTTGTGGTTTATCACCAGATTTCTACAATGAATATGGGGAAGAGATTACGAAGGAAACAGAAGAATTGGAAGGGATAAAGATAGGAGGAAAAAATATAAATAACCTACGATACGCAGATGACACAACACTAATGGCAGATACTGAAAGAAAACTACAAAGGTTATTAGACAAGGTGGCAGAAGAGAGCGAAAAGAAAGGACTAAGAATAAATAAAAAGAAGACGTACTGTATGGTAATTACAAAAAAAGAAAGAAATTCCTAAATGCAGGCTATAATACAGGGGAATGGAAATAAAACGGGTAACACAGTTCAAATATCTAGGAAGCATCTTCACAAGCGATGTAAGGAGTGAAAAGGACATTGAAACCAGAATAGGCATGGCGAAGTCAGCCTTCACACAACTCAAAAAGATTCTCACAAATAAACATATTTCAACAACAACACGGCTCAGAATTCTTCACAGCTACGTTTGAGCGGTTCTGATGTATGGATCGGAAACATGGACGTTGACAAAAACATCAGAAAGGAAACTGGAAGCTGCAGAGATGTGGTTTCTCAGACGTATGCAAACAATTTCATGGACAGAAAGAATAACCAATGAGGAAGTACTAAAAGCTTTTGGCGCAAAAAGAAAATTTGCTAAAAACCATAAGAAAGCAGCAGCTTGAATTCTTTGAACATCTAATAAGAAAAGACGGATTGGAAAATCTAGCCATAACAGGAAAAATAGAGGGGAAAAGAGCAAGAGGAAGACAAAGAATAAAGTTTATGGACAGCCTAAGAGAAGCGACAAGAACTACAGACAACATCGAACTGATAAGGAAAGCCAGAAACAGAGAAGAGTGGAAATCCATGGTTGCCGACGTAGAATACATGGCACATGAAGAAGTGAGAAATGAAAGAAGAATTAGAAAGAAGGATTAGAGAACCTGGCAGTGACAGGCATGGTGGAGGACAAAAGATCAAGAGGAAAACAAAGATTAAAATATACAGACAGAATGAGAGAGGAAATGGGGATAGAAAATAACATCGAACTCCTGAGGAGCACTAGAGATCGAGAAAAGTGGAAGTCCATGGCTGCCGATGCAGCAATGCATGGCACCTAAAAGAAGAAGTGAGAAATGAAAATATCATGTGCACCCGTACCTATAGCGCTATACCCATACCTAACCTGTACCCGTAAAATGTGTACCCTACAGGTACGGGTAGGTATACCCATGGGTACGAGTATACCTGCACTCTTCTACTGAATATACCAGTAGCTGTATGGACTGAACAGCAATACTTTCTCCCAATTCTTTTACAATTAAGCACCCAGTACATCTTCCTCTGTTTCTGGCAGTCCTTTTAAATGACAGCACACTGAACACAGGTCTTTGAACTTGAAGTAATTCATTTTGTGGAAATCCTGTTTGCCATTCATTAACTCACCCACCTGGTAACTTTTATGTTGTTTGCTTAATTCCTTTGGCCCTGCCTGTCTTCCTTTGCCATAGGAAAGTGGGGTGGACTCAATTGATGAACAGTGAATAAGATCCCATCAACAACAGTTTATCAACCTGTTCTGGGTCAAGATTAGTATATAACTGTCTGACAAACTGAACGTGATATACAAGTTACACTAATACACTTTACTCAATAATATTTTTTTCTATTACTGCAATGGGGCGGGAAGTTAGCAGAGTGGTAACAACGTTGGTCAGTGGAGCAGGAGGTCGCGGGTTCAAGTCCTGTGCTCGCTGAGTCAAGTCCCGTAAGAGCCCTAAAGGTCCACTCAGCCTTTTTCATGGTGATCAAATGAGGAGCAGTGGTAAAAATCTCTGCGATAAGTCAAACAGGCACGCTATGTGATGCACTAGCCCCGCATCCGTGGTATTGCACGCCTGGCTGAGGGCTACAGAAACGGAGATCAGCGCCGCCCTATGAGCCTGTGAGGCTCGGGAAGGACTTTGACTTTGACTATTACTGCATTGAAGTGTGAATAACTAGATGAGAAGTAAAAAGTGAATCAGTATTAAATCTCTAGATCTCCTTCCTGCTCACTTGTATCTTAAGTGTCACTCTTTCAGGTTGAAGAGATATGCAATTGAGGTCAATTTAATTGGTCATCTAATTACCCTGACTCTGGCTCATGTCTTGTGGGAGTACGAGGTCAAAGGGTATTGATGTCAGTTGCTGATATTGAGGTCAGCTGTCAGTGGTAACTCAATAGCTGATGAATAAATTGCTGCCATTGATGAAGGATTAAATCATTTCTTCTGATTAGAAATTTCATTTCTGTTACATGCCTGAACAATGAACATTGCATCAAAGTGCTTGCTTTCAGTTGATGTCAGGTGCTGTTCTTGCTGTGTGCAACAGTTTATGTTGATGAGTATTTGTGAGAAAAACAGGATGTGTATTGTGTAATGCAAGCGTCAAATCAATCAGTGATCTTTTCACAGGGTTGTATCCCGTAATTGTTCCGGAAGTAGAGATTGCGTGGGCGAGAGTCTTCTTAATCAATTTGTAACAGTTGTTTGCCCTTGTGTGAGAAATAATGTGTTTGTGTGTGATAACATATTGTCTGCATTTAGTGCATTTAGAGGATTTTCCTCTGTTTGACAGATGTCTCAGTTGGTCGTCTACAAACTAAACTCTGATTGCAGCAAAACGACTCAGATGTCATCAGCATCGCACTGGGTTAGCGACGGCGTTTCGCCTCTCGGTGTCGCTGAAGCGCCGTTGCCCTCAAAGACCTCACAGCTGCCGATGATCTCGCTGCCTGGGCGGTTGGTGCCAGAGTCTGTTTCCACTCTTTCCCACCCCATCATCAGCTTTGAAGATGAGGAGCCGTTTTGCTCGTCTCTTCTGATCGACAGACCGAAGCAAGTCGACCAGCCGACCAACTGCTCGTCCAGCTGCGACAACCTCAGCCTGCTAGTGGCCTCCGGTGAGATGACGGGCGACGCGGGGCGACTGACAAAGGCGTCGTCTGACAATCCGATCTTCGGTTCTGGCAGCCCCCCGGTACCTCCTCGTGATTACATTCCGAGGGCACAGTCTCGACCGGCGCTGGATCAGAAGGTTCATAAGCCAGAGATTCATCCAATTGTTCAGGATGGTCAGAAATGCAGCAACACGCATTACTGGCTTCTGCCAGATAAACAGAAGATGTCGTCGCTCGATGCGGTCGACAGGACAGGAGAGCCAGGGCTTTACGTCAACCTCTCAGATGCCGAACTATGGGCGAAGAAATTTGGAATTTTTAACCAAATCACAGGTCGTAAGAAACCGGTCATTGGTGCAAAGGAGCACGGTCGAAGTCATCGTGCGTCTGACGACACCGTGGGGCGCGGCTGTTGGTCGGAGCGCAGTGCTGAAGCGGTCCCACTGCTGTCAGACGTCAGTAGCCTCGACTCCATGTCTGTCGACATTTCGGCCGACGACTTGGAAGAATTGGCCGTCAATCCTTCTGCCGAGGAACGAACGACGTCCATGGGAGAGATCAAAGAGATGATCGACAGGGTGCAGACAAAGATCAACGGAGTGACGACTGACGAAAGTTACACGGCACTTGCTCTGCACCACTGGAGCGTCGAAGTGGCAGTCGAATACTTGAAAGTGGAAAATCTCTTCCGCCTGGGACTGGCTTCGAGGGAAAAGTGTCGACGGATGTTGGAGGCAAATGGATGGAATCTGGAAAAGGCGGCTTCAGGACTTCTGGATTTAGTGAGCGTGGATTCAAACATTCGAAAACAGTAAACACCACGTCAGATGTCAGAAGCTGTATTTTGCACAATGTATGACAAGTGACTGTTATGCATAAATTATGTAAATCAGGTGAATAGGTTGGTTATGTGTGCCTCGTAGGAGCTGCAACGGTTACCATGACAACTGTGTGATCCCCAAATGAGGAATTATATCCATGACAATGTACAGAAGCCATTTCCTTGTTGCCTGAATAGCGCTCCTTAAATTTTGCATGAAATAATTTGATAGCAAGGCTCGCCTCACTACAACATGAAAGACTCTTCTGCTTAATGGTTCAATTGAGTAAATCACACTGCTTAGAGTAATAACTTGATGATGTCGGTCAATGAATGTTAGCTTTACTCTGTAAAGAGCCTTTCATTCCTAGACATTGTCTGCAAATAACACTGCACTATGCATGGTCATTATAAAGCAGAGTTTATGATGAAGGGAGGAACACAGGGAAAGAATCAGACACCAGCACTTGACAATATCCCCTCAGAGTATGAGAGGCAGTGGTGTAGGCAGGACAGTGTGTTTATGAATAAGTCTGATTCACAATGGCTTGAATCAGGTCTGACCTGTCTCAGGTACTGCTACTATCAGTTGATGAGGAAGTGTGCTTTCCTCATGATCATATGATTTATTTGAAACAAATATTGATTCTGATATTTTCATTTATTTTTTACATGAAATTTATGGATATTTATTATTTTGTTTCTTGACTAATATTCTGTACCGGTAAACTGCATTTTGTTTTGTTAATGGACTTAATAGTAGCTCAGTAACTGGGTAATGTTCTAGAACTTTCTGCTTATTTATTTTATATTAATATTTAACGTAGACTCTATTTCAGTTCCTTATTAGGAAATAATTTTCTCTGATTTCTGTTAATTTTTGACTGAAATGAAGATTTAGGCACATCTTAGATTTGAAACATTTCAAATAAACAGCAGAACAGAAGCACTGAAGTCTCTCTGTGGCCTTCTCTTGCATTTGAGACTTCGCTTTTTGACTGACGTTGAAATCAGACAAAGTGAAATCTCTAAATTCTATGTTCTTGACTGAAAAATATTAGTGTATGTGGAAGTAGGCTCCTTTTGAGATCCTTGTGTATCTGAGGATTTATTTGTTGGCATTTTGTTAAATGGTGCAGTGGCGGTGTTAAGTCCTGTGTTTGCTGTTGATTGTTTTTGCTCCGTGACTGTTTCATTTCCTCTAACATTTGTTTTTGATCATTTTCTAGAATTTCGGTTGATTTGTGAATTTTCTCTCGTTCATTTTCTAGATGAACTTGATGAAACATTTTTTCTTAAGTCTTTATTCAAAATTTGCCATTACCAATGAAGCAATAAGCCTTATGCTGCTTAATTTTATTTTAATGCTAGTATTTTCACTACTACTATTATACTAACTGGGAAATTTTGATTTTAAAATATATTTAGTTTATTGTGCTGTTATAATGTTTGTGATAATTGTTAATTGTTGAATTTGAAGCATGTACGGTAAATTACTGATTTGCATATACATTTCTGAAGGTTCTTACAGATGGTGAGATGAAAAACATGAGTGTCTCAAAGAGTGACAATGAATCATGTGACCAAAATGTGCCGCTTTGAAAGATGTATGTTGATGTTTTTGCCAATTCCCTGATCTTTCATAAAGGAGAACTCTAGCAGTGTTCTAATCCTGTCTACCCTCTTGCTGTCTTTCACTCTTGTTTCATCTAATAAAGTGCAATTTATTTGGATTTAAATGATTGATTTTATGAAAAACTGCATCTTGGCATGGACTTATTACATAAACAGACGTTCAGCGATTTGTGGAGGAGCAGAAGAGGAAGATCTAAAGATGTTGTCTAAAGTGTTGCTTGACTCTTCAGCATCTGAAATGTCACAAAGACATGAATAAGTATGGATTTCTTAGGTCAGTGACATTTCATGAATTTTGCATTCTGTTGACTCTATGAGCAATGGGAATTTGGCCTTTTGGACAGCTCTTGGTTTAACTCATGTTTATTGATAAGAAATTTCTCTTGACTAACTTCAGTAGACTTTATTATAATGTCATAAACAAATGTTATTTAGGTACCGGTACTTGACTAATTTCTCTGTATTGTGCCAATATTCTGTGTGCTTATGTTTTTGTGTTAAATTTGCAATGGGCCATATATTTTGTTTCTTTTTCCATTTCATTTGCTGAAATGTTATGGTTCAGAGGTTTTTGGCAAAGAGTGTAAATGTAATGGTGATCCTTTGGTGTGTGTGTGTGTGTGTGTGTGTGTGTGTGTGTGTGTGTGTGTGTGTGTGTGTGTGTGTGTGTGTGTGTGTGTGAGAAGTACAGCATTATGGAATAAGATTATGAAATCCTGCATAGATCAAAGATCATTGAGAGACTTGAGATGGGTTTTATGTATGATATATGTGATTGCATTTCACATGTTTTCTGTATCTATTTTCTTGTCAGAATTAGTTTTTTGTATTGTATTGAATATACTTTATTTGGAATTAAATGCATTAGATCAAGGATTCTCATTCGCAAGGATGATATCAACTTTGTTGATGTATGTGATAATAAATAATAATGCACTGAGAGGGTTCAGTTAGTGATCACTATAGTTTGATAAGACTGAGCAGTTGAGTTTCAATAGGTCTTTGGTGTTCTGTTATTGATATGATTTTGCCAATGCAGATATTTACAGATTGTTGAGATGTGTGAAAATCTGTCTTTGGCAAGAACTTAGGAAATCTGTATGTACTGCAATTGACCGACACAATTTTGAGGAACTGTCTTGTGGGATACGGAATCTTGTTTTGAATGAGGATCAAATGAGGAGGTGGCTTTTTAGTGCAACAGAACATTGTGACACTGCCCTTGTATATGAAGTCGTTAATTTCCTCGGTCATGAATATTTATTCACAACTTCTGAGTGAATGCTTCAGCATTTAATGACCTGTTGCTGTGAGAAACGAGTGAACGGCTCCCCCTCCCCCAGCCCATCCAAATCCATGTGCTGCTAATTGTCTGAAACATTTGACCTGCACAGATCGTTATGGTTCGCCTTGAAAAATTCACTTCCCAGCCAAGATTTCGGAGTTAGTATGGCTATGTATTATCCAACCAGGATATATTATAGTAATAACAGCAAAGCAGCACTCATGCTATGGAACACACGTCATGCATCGCTGTATGACCGATTGCCCCAGTTACCAGACAGCATCTAGGAGCAACTACTTAGCCTAGCTGCTGATGGGGTCTGGGATGGCCGCAGCGACTTCCTTTAGAATTTAATTGTCTGCAACATTTGTATGGTATAAGTTTTTCAGGGTGAAGACTTGTGAATAATATGAATATACAATAATAATAATAGTAATAATAATAAATGTGATTTAGGTCTTTAAGTTATGATGACCTGTGTGAAAACCACCGTAATTGCTCTCTACTTCAAATCCTGAATAAATGTCTAAGAATAATTAAACCACAATCAATAAGCAGCTTCATATAGCTCACTTCAGTCATCAAAACCTGTCAACCTTAGATCACTATTAACCCCTCAGCCTCCTCGACCGACACGTCATCATCTCATCTCACTCTGTCACACCCGCTGTATCAGTCATCCCAGAAAATTTGCAACCGTGCCTTTTCATACGCCGCATCTGAACTTTGGAACTCGATCCCAGCTTCCCTCCGCAGACTTGGACACTTTCAAACAATAAAATCTGAATCCTCATTCTTATAATTCCTGCATTGTCTCCTCGAGTCTTTAGGTCTAAGTTTAAATCTTTCCTCCATAGCTGTAACAACCTAGCCTCACTGCCCTTTGGATGTTGGCTATTGCCTGGCTGATCATATACCTTTCCTATGGCTATTTTAAGAAAGGCTGAGCGCTTAAGAATAAGCAGCTACTGTTGTGCTGAAATCCACGAGCTTTTACTTACTTACTTACTGCGGTGCTAAAACTAAAGTGTTATATAAATTCACAGGATTTTGTCTAATCAGAATTTTGATCTCGTCAATGGTAATATCTATGGAGTCGTGGACGAACATGTAATCAATGTAATTAGTCGATCGGAGAGAAACATGGAGTTATTATTAGAGAGAAACGATTGAAGTGTTTGTATAAATTTTGTCTCATCAGTTGACGAGAGCCATTCGGGACTGGACGGGTAATACGAGCATCTGGTTTCATTTTCGAAGATTTTGCAAAATTAAGGCGAAAATGGGGGGGGGGGTCGGCGGACACTCCACTGGCCCCGTCGAATCATCGATCCTATCGATTGATTGGCAGCCGCCGCTGCTATCGTTAGCCCTGAAAACTAGCGCGTATAATAATGTGATTTAAAGTGGTTTAGGAGACTAAGTAAGCCTGTGTGAAAACCACTGCAGTAACTATCCATATTCAATAACCTAGTTTTCCGAGATAACCTTTGAATCCGTTTACTGTTTCAGCTGTCGCTTCACCTCGTCCAAACTGTTCCATTTGTCCACAACCTATGCACTAAAAATGTGTTCTTTCTTGGACCCACCCTCTGCTTAAATAATTTGCATTTGTGGCCTCTTGTGCTGCTATAGTGTGCCAATGTAAAGAATCGATCGTATGGCACAGAACACTTTCCCAGTCATTATTTTGTATGTTTCTTTCACATCTCTCTCTCTCTCTCTCTCTCTCCCTCTCTCTCTAACGTTGTCAATCCACAATATTGATGTCTTTCCATAGCTTAAATTATAGCATCCATTGACCATCTTTGTTGCTTGTCTAATATGTCTATATCTTTTTCAAGAATGGATTCCATTCCTGAACACAGTATTCTAGATGGGGCCTTACTAATTTTGCGATTATCTCTTTGTCTCAACTCACTATTGTTTTTTTTTCATCATTCCCAACATTCGGTTTCCCTTTTTGCTGCCTCCATACATTGCTGAGATGGAATCATACTTCTGTGGATGATTACTCCGGGTCTCTTTCTTTTTCTGTTGTAGTTAGAACATTCCTCCTAAAAGATATTCATTACCATTATTAGATTTCCCAACATGCATTACAGAACATTTGTTGATATTAAAAAGCATCTGCCAGTCCACAGACCACTGAAACAATTTCCTTAGATCTGCCTGTAAAATTTCAGCATCAGAGTTAATATTTCTGCATGTCTCTGTATCATCAGCAAACTGTAGAATTTTGGATAGTAATCCTTCATAGATATCATTTATTTATTTAGAAAAAGCAATGTCCCAAGCACTGAGCCCCGAGGCACTCCACTGATAACTCTTGCCCATTCCGAATGGCCACTCCTTATGCCAACCTTCTGTCTTCTTTCAACCATTTTGAATCCATCTGAGAATATTCCTCCTTATTCCACAGGACTTCAGTTTGGTAGCCAGTCTTATGTGGGCACTTTATTAAAAGCTATGGCAAATTCTAAATATATTATGTCTACTGCCTTGTCCTCAACTCCTCATCTAGCTTATCAAAAACCTCCTTCAGAAAGTCTAACAGGTTGGTCAGACATGAACGCCCCTTTGTAAATCCGTGCTGACTATCTTTAACAATTTTATGCCTAGTCAAATGTACCAAAATGTTCTCTTTCAATATTTTCCCATAACTTTGCAGATTACAGAAGTTAGGCTCACTGGTCTGTAATTGCTTGGTTCACTTCGTTTTCCCTTCTTGAACAGTGGGCTGACTAATGCATCTCTCCAGTCTTGTGGTACTACTCCAGTTCTGAGTGATTCATTGATTATCAAAGCAATTTCATGTCCTATTTCATTTCGAACCTTGTAAAGAAACTTCGGATGTAAGCCATCTAATCCTGGGCTCTTGTCTGTCTTTAAATTAGTCAAAACCTTGATAACACATTCTTTTGTACACACTATATCTGTTAGCATTTCTTCTTTATTTCCATAGAACACAATTTTGGCTTCTGGCATAGTATTTGTATTTTTTTCTGTAAATGCTGAACAAAAGTAGTTATTTAGGAGCTGTTCAGTTTCTACATCCTCTGTTATTGCACATCCTGAGTTAACCAAGAGGGGACTTAACTATGTCATTTCGGCTCAGTTTTCTGTTACAATATTAGTATCGAAGTCTGATCTTATATGGGATTTAACTATGGAGTCTGCTAATGACTATCTCTGGTGAAAGTAGTCAATGCATTTTATTCGCATTGCATTGTTATTGACTAGCTGAGTTGACATTTGATTTGATCGCTAATAATCTATACACTTGTTGTAATTAGTTAATTACCGGTATTAGAAATCAATGTGCATAGAGCTGAAAGCTGTTACTAATGTTATTCCCTTACATTTATTTTGTTTCTTCTCATTATCATCCCACCAGCATTGCCAATGGTCCTGGTAAACTTCTCATTCAAGAGCTGTTTCCAATCTTGTGGATAATTAAGATGCAGTTTTAGTGTTGCTTTCAAAATGCATTCAAGTTTGTGCTTGGGATCGTCCATGGTTTCTGTTTGTACCTCACTTGCCCACTGGGATCTCTTGGTCCAGATGGGTGTTCTGTGACACTAGACAAGAATAAATAGATGTTTAGAATCCATGGCACATGGCAGTTTTGGTAGGTGTCAATTGCTTTGCCAACCAAAAGTAACATTGTTTAAGGAATATTTTGTTATGAAGCTTTGTTACGATTTGTTTTATGAAGAACTTTGATTCTGTTTTAATGTATTTATCCAAACTATGAGTTTTTTTGTGATGACACTGTTTGATAGTTTTATCTTTCCTTGGTATTTCTAGGTCATTTTGCCTTTTTTGACGTAGAATTCCAGTTTCAGTTGAAAATGGAGGAAAACAACAGAAGTGGACAATCACAGGCAGAAAGGTTTTTATCTCCACCATCGTTTTCTTCGTCTCACTCTGAGACAACAAGCTCCAGCATGAAGGGACTTTTTTTCTGGATCTTATGCACAATACTACGAGAATTTGAATTTGTTTATTTAGGTTTTGGGTTTTGTGATTCTGTGTGTGAATGAATTTGTGATCTTGAAACCAGTCACAGCAAATGGCCTGGTAGAGAGAAGGGAACAAGGTGATGTGATGTGATTTAGACTTCTGGACCAAAATGTTGTATTTTTATTATTGTAACTGTTTAATAGCAAGGCAATTTCCTTGTCTGCTAAAGAAGAAGCTAATTCTGCATTTGTAAACCTCCAGAGTTTATTGGTTCGGATCAAATAAGTGAAGAAATATCATAGTTCAATTTTGTTGAGCAGTGTACACTGTTAGCCAAACAATTTGCAGGGTTTGACTGTTGGGGGAGTGGGCATCATCATTTCTACTGGCAAACTGCGACAGAACCAACTGGGAGCCATGGGGAAGTGTACCAAGCTCCTGAAAAGGGGTCTGTAGTGGAGACCCAATCACAACATTTGGGGGAAAATTGCAATCAGAATTGGGAGATATTGGAATAGAATTTGAGCAGAATTGGGTCAAAACCTGGTCATAATTGGAAATGTGGGTAAAATTGAGGAGCAATGATTGGGGATAGTATTTGGGGAAAATGTGAGGCAAAATTAAGGAGCAACATTAAGGTAAAATTAGAAGGCAAATGTGAGCGACAGAATTGGGCCACAAAATTTGCAGCCCAATATATTGCCCCTCAAATTTGCCTCTGAATTTTTTTGGGATTGGAACAAATGTTAACCCAAAGTTTGTGGATTGGCGCATTTTAGCCTTGAAATTTGCTTAGAAAATTGATGGGAAAATTAGGTACAAAATTTAGCAGCTATCTGAAGAATTGTGGATGATATTAGATTCAACTCACAAGGTTTGGGCATCTATGTCAACTATATGACGGTATATTGGCAGTCACCTAACCTCCCTCATGGATACAATCTTTTCGTTGATTTTGCATAAATCTCATAAAAATAGGCGACCGGGCTGTCCTGGGCTCCTTGTGGCTGCACTCGTGTTTCTCAGCTTCTTCATTTTCATTTTTAATTATTGGCTGGTGAAATTATTTATGGACCCGGATCAGGCGATGGGCTTCTGTGCTTTGCTGTCACAATTCATGAGAAGGCATTTATCATTCTAAGTGAATTTCTCAGCCTCTGTCTTGACCTCACTGGCCATGTCTCTGTCTCAAATTTGGTGCTTGAAGTTTGTTTCCACATAAAATGCACAAATGAGGTGACTTATTTTATATGTACTGTGGACTGTTAACCACAGGAGAAAATTCAAGTGCGGATAATAGATTCCAATATTGGAAGTATTTAAATATCTTTCTGTTTTATTTGTAGGCATAATAAACACACGAGCGGAGTGAGATGTGAGGTTGTAAATGTCTGTGAACAACATTCGCAAAGCATGGAAATCTGTAAATCTAGAAAGCGGTCAGTGGATGAATTTGTGATTTTCATAAAATTTTCTATTTATATAATATATTTAGTTTTTTTCTGTAGGAACTGGGTGATACATGGGTGTAATATTATCATGGTCAGTGCTTTCAAAACCACTGATTCATTTGTTGAAGTTAATCAGTCATTGACTGAATGGGTTGCTGCTGTTGATATTTGGCCTTTGGGTAATTGCATTCTGTCATCTGATGATTCACTGTGTTCTGTTGTAATGATAGATGCAGTCAACAGCTGACATTCTTTAAGGAAGACAGATTTTCACTTGACCCACAACCATATGTTCTGTGTAAAATTTTAGACAATGGACAGTAGAAATTGATGAAAAAAGAATGGGGGAAGAGAAAAAACACAAGAAAGAAAAGAAAAAGCACAAGAAGGAAAAGAAAAAGCACAAGAAAGAAAAGAAAAAAGAGAGAAAGAGTGTTGAATGTGGACTTGAAACATCTCCAAGCAGCTTTGGTCCATTGCCTCCAGAAAATCAGAATTCGTCTGAATCAAATGATTTGAGTAAATGCTGTTTTTGGATTATCTGATAGAATCCCAAGATTGTATTTAGAGCAAACTAAGTACTGGGTTCTAATTGAGGTTTTGATTTCCTGGCAGCAGTTGCAGAGTGTATGTGAAGCCAAATGCCAGCCTCACTAGCACCCAAATTGAGACTGCCAGTCTAGGATGGCAGACAACTAGAAAATTCTATTGAAGAGTGTCATATTTTAGCTTCTGGGTCTGCCTTTTCCCTGTTTCTGGCTATAAATGCATGTAATTGGTTTAGCATATAAATCTCATATGAAACTAGGTGTCCTGGTTGTCTCGGGTTCCGCGACAATTCGTCTACAGACTTTTGGTCGACCGACACTTGGTCTACTGACATTGAATGTTCGAATTGGACATCGAATGTCCCAAATGATCATTGAATTTCACGGAAAACAAATAATTTCAATTTTAACTGCACAGAAACTGGGGAAACTGTTACGGCGTTATTAAAAGGAACTATAGATTTGAGTGTTATTATTTAGTAGACCAAGTGTCGGTAGACCAATTGTCGTAGTAGACCAAGTGCCAGTAGACCAAAAGTCTGTAGACGAATTGTCGTAGACGAAAAGTCTGTAGACGAATTGTCGTGATACCGTTGTCTCGGGCTTCTTGTGGCTGTTCTGTCCCAGAACTGAAACGTGGTGATGACGATGGACTCACTGCTCGGCCTTTGGCTGCTTTTTTCAATTGTTTGATCATTTCATCACCAACATCAGAGTTTTGCTCAATGAGCCCCTTCACCAAATAGCTCAAAGTGCCAGTCAGGCTTTGTTATCTTTTGTTATCGGTGGTTTAGCCCAGGTCCCACTTGGGCTGTACTCTGCAAGCTGGCAGCTAATGGGTAAGCATGAGTCAGACCTGGGCAATGATATATGCCCGGTACATATGGGCTCAATATCCTTTTTCAAGCCTATAACTCATGAAGCTGCGAGAGACCAATGATAGATGGTTTTTACATATTTTCAGTTTTGAAGGGTATTTTAGAAATTCCAACATAATCATGTTTCTCTAAATTAATTGCTGCCTTTGTGGTGGCTTCTAAATTTTGTGTGAGCAGTAAAGGAGTTCAAATACCCAAATGTTCAAATGTTTGGTGTAATTGTCGTGTAGCAGAGCATAATGTAAATTAGATTTAGCAAATGTTAGTGTTGAGTATCTGTTATTTGTTTTCCCTCTTTCTCTCCATCCCTTGGCATTGTTAGTTTCAGGCACATATACATATTTGCAGTTTTGTTTCAATTGTGAACCTGTCATTGAATCCTTGTGTGCTGTTCTGCTGACCCATCAAAATCCCCTGTACTCCATAATAATAATAATAATAATAACAAGGTTTAAAGTGGTTCAGTAGGGTCTGCCCTGTGTGAGAACCACTGTTAAGCACTCGCGCTGAGAGGCTTATTGTTGGGATGCATTGATGGACCAATTGACGTTTTTCTTGTCGTTTCTTGAGCAGTTGAGCGTAGAATGGTGCCAATGACAATGGAGCAATGGGAGCGAGAGCGCAACGCAATACGCCGTGTCTACGATCCAGAGACAGGAAGAAACAGGTTGTCAACATCAACAGCTGCTGTCAAGAGTTGTTTCACTTTTATGGCTTTCACTTGAATATGTCTTGATTGATAACATTGTTGACTGTGGAATCCAATCACTTGTGAACTGAGATTCATTCCCAAGTGCTGCAGTTGGTCTTCTGATTGGGTCTTTACATTTCAACCATGGCAAAGTCTGCCATAATTACTTTTTCTACCTTTTGTCAAAATTTCCTACTTAAGCAATAATGATTTTGTGATTGAATTTAATAAATAATGAGTGGGCAAATGAATTCTGAGGTCTTTACTCTTAGATTGATGAGAGGAAGTGGAGAAATCCTAGAAGAAATTGTCTCGAAAAAACGTCACGCAGAAATAAGCAAGGTTATTTGATGGATAAAAAACTCTGCAAAATATAATTGTGCTTGTTCTTGTTTTCTTTCTTTCTCAGTCAGGTGCATTGGTAATTTTTGAATGCACTTATCCTTGATGGGTTAAATTCTGTCACTTATTGTGTGGAATGCGGTGCAAGTGAGGCTGAGCTGTTTGATTATTTTACTTTCACCAGTTTTATTGCTGATTCTTTTGTTGCTTTTTTCGAAATTTGAATGCAAAAAATGTGCGATTAATAATATGAGAAAGTCGACTGCAGAGAATGATTTTCTTTAGTTCTGCTCTTTATTGTGAATTCTTTGTCTTTTAGCAAGCAACGACTGGAGATGGAATCTTCTATCAATATAAGGCTGGTCTGGTGAATAAATGAAGTCCTTTATGCTGGAGGTTTTCACCAGAAAACTTGTCATTGTGTAGTTTCTGTCAGTTCATTTTGGGTTTTAATGTTGAAATCTGTTGATGTTACTTCACAGAGCCTAGATTTACCCACCTGTAGTTTCGTTTTATGTTCTGGGAAAATGCTCTGTCAAGATGTCGATTTGAAACATTGGTTTCAGATGATATGCATTGAGTTGTTTGGTGCATTTTAAAATTCCTGTTAAAATGAAAAGTACATTTATTAGTCTACTGATTAATAAATAGATCATTGTTTCAACAGATTTTCTAAAATTCATGCTGTTGCTGCTAATATTACTTTTCATATAGTTCTCTAATACTGTGGGTTAGATTTTTGGCAAAGTTTCATGTTTGTGTTTTTCTTTTATAGTATTTAATGATACTTTATTGTTGCTTTGATTGTCCAAAGTTGAAACTGCTTTACTTAATAATAATAACATAATATAATATAACAAGGTTTAAAGTGGTTCAGTAGTGGTTCAGTAGGGACTGCCCTGTGTGAGAACCACTACTTGCTGATGCATGTTGTATCCAAATGGCTTTTAGTTCATAAAAGCCTTTGACAAATTCTTGAATTGTTTCATATTGCATGAAATGTTGTTTTAAAAGTCTGTGATAGTATCAAATCTTAATTTTGCTCTCAATTTAAATTGATTTTAGAAGAATGTTGAAAACACGGACTTTATTGTTCTTGAAATTAGAATTTATCTGGAATTTTTGTATCCACCATTGCTTCAGTTTTTAGTGGTGTGTGTTTTGAATATGTTTTGAATGCATGTCGTCGATTTTTACACACGTGAAAGCAAACTTTGCTTTTGAGGTCGTTATCATCAGTCAACACTTGATTATTAACTGTATTTAGATTTTAGAAGGATCCCCTGTGCCGAGGACATGATCCTAGCTTTTAGATGCAGCTGATCTTGGATAACTTGGCATCTGTGAAACAATTTCTGAATGAATGCATGTGACTTTTTGTGAAATGTGCATTGTCAAGCTCACTCCTAAAGTTTAGCCATGTTATTTTCAACGGTTTTTTGCATTTTAGAAAGAATTCACTAGAATGAATGAAAGAAAATAAACCTTCATGTGACAGGATATTTTTTTCAAGGAGGCTGGAAAAATTTAAAATGTGCATGATTACAAATGATGCTTTGGAGCTTGGACCTTTGCTCTATTAATGGTTGAAACAAGACAGAACCTCCCTATTTTAACAGAGTATAAATGCTCCCTCTACACCGCTCTGTCTCGATCTGATAAATTTTATGTGGCTCTTTTAGGGTTGGGAAATCGGAAATTTCATGCAGAATTTTTCCGGAAATATAGCGGTACGTTTCCGGAAAATTTCCGTAAATTTGTGGTAAAAATTTAACGAAACATTGCAGAAATGCCCATAATATCACCTAAAAGGCCATGTCAGAAGAGTTCAATAGCATTAAACAGTTTATTACTGTACTTGGTCAATGGACCTAGAGACGAGTCAGGATTGGTGAATGGTGGTGATGGTTGCTAGATTCTGGACAGTTTGGTGCAGGCGACCTTGAAATGTATGTGATGAGATAATAGAGATTGTAGAAGAAAGAGTAGACAAGCTAGACATTGGGACATGAATAATAACTTATGATTATGTAAGTATTGTTATCTATCATTTCTGATTGACAGTGACATGATATCATTAATTCCACACCCATGTGAGTTATATTCTAGCAGTAATTAAAGAACCTGTCAAGCTATACTTTTGAACAATGTCCACGTTTGAAAGGCATATTTAGTGCTAACCTTGGTGGACTTGTGGAGTGCAATATTAATAATGGAGTGCAGTTTGTTGTTTTGATTATTAATATTACCTAAAAGACCAACTTTCAGAAGCCTGCAATATGTATGCTGGAAACTTGGAAAGTTTCCGGAATTTTTCCAGAAACTTTCCCGGCATTCTATTTTTCCGGAAAAGTTACAACCATAGGCTCTAGTAACCCCTCCCATCCTCAGTCAGTAGACTCTGTGTGTGCGTCTCTCTCTCTCTCTCTCTCTCTCTCTCTCTCTCTCTCTCTCTCTCTCTCTCACCTGCTGAGCCAATAAAAAGCATACGTTAGAAGAAGAAATCTAATTATATGTGACTGTTGGATATTAATGCAAGTATGGTATGAGACTCCCTTTAATAATTATTATACCAGTTTTAGTTAAATGCTATTGTACCACCAAAACTGTTGTAATACAACATAGAAAAAATAACTTGAACGAGGTTCATGTATTCAGCGCTATATAAGATTTAACTAAGCGCCTAAGAATAAACAGCCGCTGTTGTACCCCTAATAGCGCTATATAAATTCACGAAATTTTACTTACTTACTTTAACTAAAATAATCATAGATTTATTATAATACATGATATTAAAGTCTATGAAAATAATAATGTATCTTTATTTCGCACTTATTGCAGCTAAATGACAATTTAGAAAAACAAACGAAACCCAAAGGGAAAAATATAATCATATAATATATTATTATATATGTGTGTTGCCTTTTTTGAAAATATTTTACATAACCGGAACGATTTTCGGAAAGACACGACAAGGAACTACTTTCGAAAGGTTCTGTCCTTATCTATCACTGTTTTTAGTTTAAATGTCGCCGGGGCGCAATCTGGGCTGTCAGCACGGATCCATGGTGACAGTCTGATTGTCTTACTACCTTCAGGTCTAGACTTAAAACACATCTATTCCTGACTGCGTATCCGCCTTAGCCTGGAATCTGGAAGTACGGACTGACCTTTGGATTACAACCTCGATTCACCACGGACAATGATTCACGACTACGATTATTCACTGAAGCGACCATCGACTGGTGCAGATGTACTACTATAATGGCGCTAAAGAAGTCTACTACTACTACTACTACTACTACTACTACTACTACTACTACTACTACTACAGTCTGACGATCCGTCCAACAGCATCGTCTTCGTTGTAATGTCTTCTGTGACATTTGCACGATGACTTAGGCACTAGCGACCGACTTTCCGTAATCTCTTAGGACGTATGCATAGCTGCTAGAAGTTGGTAGCCGTCACTACGTAAACAGCAATTGCTCTTTAAATTAGGGTTTAAGAAGGTAACATTTCTAATGGTTTTGTTGTGTGTAATATGGGTATCACATCATAGCCGCCCCAGCCATGACCGCCCCAAGCCATGACCGCCCCAGCCATGTATTACACCATAGCCGCCCCAGCCATGACCGCCCCCGTTATGACCGCTCCAGCTATCCCTGCCATCAGTATCGTTTAGGGTTAGTGTTAGTGTCTGGTTTATGGTGTGGGTAATGATTATATGACCCCGTACGGGTGCAATACTCTGATTTTCGTAAAAACCAATAGAGTAACTGGGGCAGTCATAGCCAGGGCGGTCATGGCTGGGGCGGTCATGGCTGGGGCGGTCATGGCTGGGGCGGCTATGACCTGTAACCGTAATATGCGCTGCTATTCGAGTGTAGCTTATGATGAGTTTATCATCAGCATGATCCTCCGTCGAACCGACGCTAAGCGATGCCACGAACCAGCTGTCTCCATGCAGTCGTCTTTTGAACTTTCCTTTAGTTTAGGCACCCGGAATAGTTCTTTCGGTGAACTCGGTCCAGTCTGCGATTTACACTTTGTTCTTGGTCTGCCTCTCCTTCTTTTGCCCTCTACCAGCCCTAGCATGATTGTCTTTCCAGTGTATTGTCTTGACGAACTATGTGATAATGTGACGGAAGTATTGTAGCTTCCTCTTCTTTACCGCCGCCAATAGACTTCTTTTTGTTTT
Organism: Metaphire vulgaris; assembly: GCA_018105865.1. Lineage (NCBI taxonomy): Eukaryota > Metazoa > Annelida > Clitellata > Crassiclitellata > Megascolecidae > Metaphire > Metaphire vulgaris. Next base: position 13,114,115 of record CM030864.1, read on the forward strand.
GGACTGTTCCATTACCTGTACATTGATTTGTTCCTCTGTCTCTGTAGCGGGTTCCCAGGAGAAAAGTACTGGGAATTATGAGTTACCAGGTTTAAAATTCATAACTGCATTTGTGTGTCAAACAGGCAGAGCATGTGCACAACACAATTGAGATAAACAGTAATGTGTCCACTGTCCAGATTCAGAAATCATCATTTTAATGCCTAGTGAAAATCTGCTATACATATAAATTAGGACTAGTGACAAATATTTTCTGGTTTTGAATATTTTTTCCTATCGACTTAGAGCTTTTCACGTGACTTTGACCACAGATGGACTCCTTAATTACTGATAAGTTATTTTCCATATGACTCAACTGCTGATTTTGGATAATGCTATTTTGTAGGAAGACCAATTGAATTCCTTTTCTATGGCCTGGAGAGTGGCATTTGGGAATTTCCTGCGCTCAGGTACAGTGTTGTCTTTGGTTGGAGGTGTTACGGCCAGTGGAAGCTATGTGATGTACAAAGATTACTCTCGCTATCATCGAATGCTCGATGTTTTTTCGTCGGGAAACATTTTGCCGCCTTTTGCAGAAAATCATTATGAAATCTCATTTTTCCATCGAACAGAATTTGAAATACTACTGCGCAAGATCCTAGGCAACAGTTTCTCAAATGAATATTATCTGATAAATGGAGAAGTTGGAACTGGCAAGACGCGACTTATTGTCGAAATAGTTCGTGACATTATGTCAAAGTCCGGAGCCAAAAAATTAGGAGCGCCGGTGTATGTGTCGGTGTCCCAGGGAAAGTCTTTTGCCGACAGTCTGGCCTCTGCCGTCAATTTCTTCTTTGATGAACATGTCAGTTATAAGTTTTTTCTAGACTTTGTTATGCGCATTAATTCATTTCCACGTCGAGACGAAGACAGCAAACTCACGCGCGTTCTTAATGCCATCGAAGAGGCATCGTTCATGTACTTGCAGCTGGCCGGGCGTCCTGTAGTTCTGGTCATTGATGGTGCAAATGGTCTGCAGAGTCATCAGCCTGGAGCTCTGGAGAAAATCCAGGACAAAGCAAAGCTCTGGGCTGACACCAACACAGTCAAAGTCATTTTTATCAACAACGACGAAGACACCGAACAACTCATGCATAAGAACTCGAGCAGCTGGTCGAGAGCAGGAACACCGATCACAGTGGACGATCTTTCAAGAGAAGATGCCGTCGAGTTCCTAATGACTTCGCCTTTCCTAGAAACTTCTGTGAATGAAGACAACAGACGAGTGATGAGTTCAGAAGATGCCACTCGAGTCGTCAATCTTGTTGGAGGACGAATTGTCCATCTGGTCGCATTTAAACGAGATTTTGTTCTTGGAAAATCAATCAAAGAAACTGAAGCAGAGCTAAAAGATCGTGAACGAGAGAAATTTGTGCAAGTGTCAAGGAATCCTTCGACCTGGTTAGTTGTCAGCACCGTACGGAAGTCTCCAAGTAAGCGGATGAAACTGTCGAAAGCCATCAAAGCAACATCGCAGCATGATGTCGAAGCTCTCATCAGGCAGAACATCATTCGTTACGAACGCGATGAGGTCGGCGTACTTATCAAATTTCAGTCTTCACTTACCGAGAAGGTCGTTGAAGAAATGGAAAATTCATACATCGAAGAGAAGAAAAGACGTCAAATGATGGAAGCAGAGGCTCAAAAAAATGCCTTAGCTTCTTCTGCTTAGAAATTGATCTGTAATTTTGCCTCATTTTACAAGTAACACGACTGTAGAGGCGTTAACTAAAGAGGAAACAGTTTGTATTTGCAATTATGTTGAGTTTGTGAATTATGCCTTGCAGTAGCCTTACTATGTTAAGGGCAATATTGGATGTAACAGAGTAGTTTTTTACTTTCGATTGTTTTCTTAGTTTGTGACACTTGCAGGATGCAGATACTGTAGCAGCTAAGATTTATTTTAGATATGATGATGACTATGGTGGTGATGATGATGATGATGATGATGATGATGATGATGATGATGATGATGATGATGATGATGATGATGATGATGATGATGATGATGATGGTACTAAGGGTGATTCAATCTTGATGTGTGAAAGCATTGCTTGTTGAATGATCTTGTGTTGAATATATATGTTGGCTTTTTAGTTGTGATTTAGTATAGGGGCTGTCCATTAATTATGTCACAAATTTTTGGACAATTTTTGACCCCCTCCACCCTTGTCAACAGCTGTCAACTATCAATTACCCCCTATAATTACATCAAAAACTTTAGACCCCCTAAGATCATTGACAGGTCCCAATAACAAGGTTAATATTTTTGCGGTGATGACCATTTTGTCCCTGTTTTGCTCATCGAGTGTCAAGATGTGGTGGTGATGACCTTTTTTTGCCATGCTTTTTTCCATTGTAATAAGTAGTATTCCATGAAATTTCCTACTTTTTGATTATTTGTAAAAAGTGAAATTGTTGATGTCAACTTCTCTTGACCCCCCTCTCCCACTGTCAACAACTGTAAAACTTTTTCAACCTCCCTAAATTGTTGACGTAATTAATGGACAGCCCCATAGTGTATTTAAAGTGTTGAGCTATTTGGCTGTGTGTGTGTGTTTGTGCGCATTGCTAATAGCATTCATAGATATAACTACAGTGGATGATCAGCTACCATCACTGTCATTGTATGCTGATGCCTTGCATTGTATGCTGACTGTTGTTGGCAAAATGCTCATATCCAAGGCCAGTCTCTTGAGCTTTCTTTTATTGAGTACAAATACAGTGTAAACTGAATTTCTTTTGCAGTTACTGTAAACGATGCTGAAATATTTATAAACTGAAAACTTTGCTGTGTAGACATGACATGCTTTTACCATTCTACCTCGTGAGTTCTCTTTTGACTTTGTGGCAATTTGTAGTGTATTAAAATTAGTTGTTTTGGCATGGTTGCAAATTTTCAAGGATGAAAATGTATAATTAAAATGTTAATTATTGCACACTGATATTTAAACTGCTAAAACTTGAAAAGCCATTAAATTTCTCAAATAAATTTCAATTTAAAATTGCAGTATTATAAAATATCAAAGAGAATGCCCTGGAATTCAGGAATGCACTGGCAGGAAAATGAATGATTATTTTCATTATCATCCTTGTAGTTATTATTCTTATAAATTGATCGTGGATTAGAAACAACAAATCATTGCATCAAACGTCTGTGAAGGATAATTATGGAATTTATGGCACAGATGTAATTGGCATTCTGCTGCATGGATTAAGGCATGTTTGGTATTAAAGTGTAGCAGATATACACTTGTCTAATTTTAAAATATCAATAGGCACTTTTTAGAAATGAAACAATGCTGAATAGGCCTAAATGTGAAAATAATTAAATGACGAATAAATATATATTAGTTTTAACTCTCTTACACACAACAATAGAGTATATACATTAGGAGTAAATAAATAAATAGAGTAAACAATAGATTAAGTCATAACGTAAATTACCAAACCTACAAAATTGATTGATTTTTCAGAGATACTTAGAAAAGAATTCGGAGTTACCAAAATACATCTTTATTTTTAAATATTATCAAACTGGCACTCAATAATTGTTGCCTTAACTCCTCTAAATCATTCCTCCAAGCTCTAAATGATAACATAACTGATAACAGCGCATAGTCTACAAGCGGTGTTGGCTGACTTTCCGCGCGCTTCGGGACCCTGCCTGCCCCAATTACTTGTCACGCCTGGTACGGAAACAAACGACGACCGGGTGCCGTCTCCAGCTGAGATCCAGCAGTCGCCACCGGCTTTACGTTCCTCCTCCGGCCAGGACTCGGAAGTTTGGCGAGCGCTCCATGACTCACGGCAACCCACTTCTGTGGAATGCGCTCCCCGATTCGCTGGCCGGGACTATTTCTCCTGAAACGTTCGCCAAAGAACTGAAAACGTACTTGTTCACCAGATCGTACAGTTATTAGCTGTGTGTTGATTGTACAGCGCTTTTGGTTTTGGCCGATGGCCATGTTACGGCGCTTCATAAATAGTCGAATAATAATAATAATAATAACATACCTTCCCTATAGCTATTTTAAGAGAGGCTGAGCGCCTAAGAATAAGCAGCTACTGTTGTGCTGTTTGTCAAGGCGCTATAGAAATCCACGAGATTTTACTTACTTACTTACTTAAATGGAGAAACCACGTGATAATATTAAAGGACATCTACACTCTACAGCATAAAAATTCATTGATCTACACAGTCGAAATGATCTTTGTATCCGACCGCCATCTTCGTTGTTGTTATAGAAACGAGGAGCTTTGGTTTTTTTTTATAGAAGTGTTCTTCTTTGAAGAATTAAAATGAAGCTAAAAAGATTTCTGTTGCGCTATTATCCACCGGGTAGGACAGCGAAGATTAAGATATTTTATTTCGTCTCTTTTATTCCTTAGCTTTACAAAGAAGAGGCGAAAGTAATGTAACTGTTCGACTGCACTTGGATCGTTAGCATTTCTCATATCAATTTAACGCAGAGTTCATGTTGAGCAGTATTTTGTATCAAACGCCATGAAGAAATTGCGCCAGGCTTTATCACTGATACCTCTAGATATGTGGGATACAGTTTGCATAATTGGTTACATTATTACTACTCATGACAGGTTATTTACTGATGACTTTTGAGATATTTCTCTTCATCAGGTATTCTTCATCTCGTGATGATGTCTGATGAAACTGATTGCATCTGCTCTCTCTGTTCTTCTTCCTTAGGTGCCCTGTGTCACTACATTGGCGATTATGGACCTCCACGCCTCCTTGTCGTTTGTAGATTGTATTAGTGCCGCTGTTGATGTTATATCTTTCATGTCACACAGCAGTCTTTTGATAAAAGTCATTTTATGCTTTCCTCTTGCTCTTTTCCCCTCCTTCACATTTCCAGTTATAACTAGGTTTTTCAGACCTTTATCCCTCATTATGTGTCCGACGAATTCAAGTTGCCTTTTCCTTATAGTTTGCACCAGTTTTCGCCATGTATTTGCCCATATCAAGATTTCTTGGCTAGTTTTTTCTCTCTACAAAGTATCTTCAACATCATCCTCATAAATCACATTTCCACCGCTTTCAATTTTTTCTTCATTTGTTTAGAAATGGTCCATGTCTCGGCTCCATATAACAAGACTGACCAGACATATGCTTCCAAAACTCGTATTTTAGTTTGCACGCTGACATTTGCGTGCCAACATTTGTGCGATAATTACTATAGGGTTAGGATTAGCATTAGGGTTAGAGTTAAGGTTAGAATTCGGGGCTAGAGATAGGGTTAACCATGTCATTTAAACTTATAGCACAATTATTATATTGGAGCATAGTCATGTTTCAAAATACGTGCTTTTGTCAGTCACGCATTTGTCGGCAGGCATTTGTCAATTTTACATTTGCACATTTGTTGTTCATGTGAATGTCAATCGCGCAAATGTCGGGGCACAAATTTCAGGTGTGCAAATGTTGAGGTACCAATTAGTCTGATCAGATTGATCTTGAAAAGACCTTCACATTTGGTGTTAGACTATATAATTGTAGGTGATGCCTTTGAAATCTTTGGGTAATCTTGAGTATCTTATCATGAATTGAATTCATTACTTTGCTTTGTCTTATTATGCAGGAATCATTCTGGAGTATGAACAAGGAGGAATTTTGAAGACAAAGTCGATTGATTTGCTTGATTTGAAGCCAGAGTAAACAAATTAAATAGTTATTTGCTAATTTGTTTCAACAGAATTTCTAATGGTGAAGTTGATGGTTCTGAAAATGACATAATTTGTGATTCTGAATCTGATGATATTATTGCTGCAGTAGCTGTGTCTATGGTAGATGGTTTTATTGCATAAAACTGAAGGATTTATGATGACCTCTCTTTGCCTTTTTATGTGAAACAGATTGAATCTGTCACTATGCTGCCTATCAGTGACATTTGTTTAATTTTTGCTTCTATTGGATTTAATGCTTTTACTATAATTTTGGACTTCTTTTTTGTCAGTGCAGTGGTCACAGCAACTGTTAGCCATGTAATATCAATAATGTAACAGTTGATTGTTTGAAATGTTAGAGATAAATTGGCATATTTGAATTTTTTTCTTTATTTTCAGAACCGATGTTGATGCTGTGGTTGACGAAATTGCACGGAAGGAGCCGCTTATAACCTCTTCAAAATTGGAACAAGTTCGAAAGCTAATAACACGTATCCTTTTGATTGCTAGAAAGACTTAAAGAGGATTCAAGTGCTTAGCAGCAGTGTCAGCCGAGCAACTCAACACTGATAATCGATGCCTTATTTAGTTCTTTCTCACAGAATTGACCGGTTGAATCTCAGTGCAAAGGCTGTGCTGTCGTCTGTTGATCTGCCCATTCGATTTGTTTAAAGTAGTATTTCTGTTTCAAGAGTTTTGACGTATTTTGTTTTTGCTCGTTTCCTGAACGTCATTTGCATGACAGGGCTGCAGGACAAGTTGCTTCAGACTGAAGATCATCAGTTCTATTTATTTAAGGTGAGCCTTCACTTGGTTGCACTGTGTTGGTATCATGTGCTTACATATGACATTCATGGATTATGAGATTTAGCATAGGACAACCAAGGTTAGACTGGACGGGTAATGTTTGATTGTTTGCTAAAAGCTGGGTCTTTGATGTACAATAATATACTTGCCATAAACCCTTGAAAAGCTGCATTTCTCCCTCTGGAACCCTATTTCGCCTAAGTAAATTGTAATTGCATTAATCCCATTTAAATTGATTGCACTTTAGCAACTCACAGTCTCTGCTCGCAACCTAATTATTTTTGATAAAACAGCAGCTTTTAGCAACCATGTTCATAGGATATGTAGAGCTACTCTCCTTCTCTCCTTTGCAGATAAGAGATATTCATAGGATCCAATATCTTGTGCCTGAATCTGCCCTCATCCCTCTTGTCAATGCTTTTGTCACCAGCTAAATTGACCATTGTAATTCTTTGTATTAATGAAATTGCCAAATCTAATGTGCAAAAGCTTCACAGATTCAAGGAGTATGGCCATTAGTAAAAGCCATGTGCATGACCACTTCAGATCTGTTGTTAAAAATTTAATTTACACTGGCTGTCGATCCTAAGTTCCATCTTATATCAGCAAAAACATCATCATTCAACAATATATGTCGACTCCTTGCTTAATGTTCCCAGAACTAGTGAAACTAGAATAGAGCGGTTTCTGAGGCAGGAACAAGGTTCTGGAACTTTCTTCTTCCTGTCTTTGGATCTTCCAATGAACTGATCACTTTCAAATCAAGACTCAAAACTCTTCTCTTTCAGTTCACTTTTCCTCCATGGCCTGCCTTCCTGTCTCCCACTGACTGATGTCTGGAATGACCTGGCCTTTTATGGCTAAGATTTATAAGATTATTATTGCATTATTATTTGTCAGCATGGATTGGACATTGTCTGCATGGTGCTTTAAACTGATGCCCATTGGAAATACTGAATGTAACCTCTGTGTGTGTGTGTGTGTGTGTGTGTGTGTGTGTTCTTGTTCTGTGTATGTGCTGTTGTTTAGGTGTTACGGGCACACATTTTACCATTGACAAATGTTGCTTTCAACAAATCTGGATCTAAGTGAGTTTGCAGTTAATTTTCTAACAGAAAGCTTTTGCTGTTTCTCCTTTGTGTTAATTGCATTCTGCAGACAGAGATTAGAGCTGAAGATGAATCTGATGAGATATTAATTGACAGTGTTCTTTCATTTGTCATTGAAGATTGTTGATGATTTTTGCAGTTGATGTCTGTTTTGTTACCTTTGGTTGAAGCTTTATAACTGGGAGCTATGACAGAACGTGTAAGGTGTGGGAGACATCTTCCGGTCAGGAGCTGTTTACACTAGAGGGCCACAAGAATGTTGTCTATGCGATCGCTTATAACAACCCTTACGGGTGAGTCCTCAGCCATTCGCTTCATAGTTCTCATCTGGCAGTAACTTCTGTGTATGATGATAATCATATGCTTTAACTAACAGCACACCAATCCAGGCTGCCAGAGAACCATTTGATGTGAAAATAACAGCCAGAATGCAGTCTATGCAGACGATGCAGGGCACCACACAGTTCAGTTGAAATCATTCATTTGTAGTAGAGGCAACACTGTCACTGGGTTCCAGAACACTTTTAATCAAGAGCAAATTCTGAAATGTAATTTTCTTTCTAAAGAAATGATCTGCAATTCTCATCACAAGACTTTTCAGATTTTCTGCTAAAGAGTTTAAATTCTTACCATTTGGCAACTATGACAGAGGGGAATTAGAAGGAGAGAGAGAGAGAGAGAGAGAGAGAGAGAGAGAGAGAGAGAGAGAGAGAGAGAGAGAGAGAGAGAGCATCTCATTGTGGTGAAGGAAAGCAGTCTCATAGGACCGTCGATCTGGTTACAGCCTCCCTTGTGTACCACTTTCACGTAGATGACCTGTAAGATGGTTTCTTGATGTTCTGGAGGTGGCCAAGGCCTTTGCTTAGAGATGTTGTCAGGAAGAACATCTGGCCACAGAAGTTATCTTCATCAAGTATTTCTGCAAAGCTGGACATGTATCTTGATCAAACAAGAATGTTTTCTGGTCAGTTAGAAGCAGCATAATTCTGTGTGTGGGCACATTTTATTTATTACCAGTCTGATTAAATTATATTATTATAATAGATATAATTTTTAAATATTTTGTGAAATTTTGAAAAATTGTAATGGCAAATTATTGCATGTGATATCATTTGTAACTGGTTTTAGTTAAGTGTTTTACTGTACAGAGTATTAGAATTTCAAAATATGTTCTTTTCAGTATGATGATTCCATGCATTTGTTTGTTTATTTGCAATGCATGAATTATCCTAGAGACAAGATTGCAACTGGTTCTTTTGACAAAACCTGTAAATTGTGGAGTTCTGAAACAGGAAAATGCTTCTTCACATTTCGGGGCCACACAGCCGAAGTTGTAAGTCATTTCATGAGCGGAAGAATTACACAAAGTAATTTCAATGCATTTGCTCTGATCACTGCAATGGATACAAGAGCGAATTCACTCAATAGCCTGTTTGCAAACAACAGTTTTTCTTTACTACATAATTAGGATCTGATACAAATACTAATATCAGTAAGAAATTCAAAATTGATAGGTATTATTTTAATATGTTTTGATTAATTTTACCCATATGAAAATTTTTGAATATAATGATTGATTGAGAACAGTCCTACTTTGCATTATGACATTTGTGTATTTATTTTTAGGTGAGTGTTGCGTTTAACCCACAGAGCACATATTTAGCCACAGCCAGCATGGACAAAACAGCCAAAATATGGGACATTGAAACTGGGGCAGAAAGGTGTGCCCTATTGGTGAGTGGAATCCATGTGTAATCTGTCATTGCTTATTTATTTGTCATTAATTTTAATGACAAATAAGTGCGTCTTTACTCTTTAGTCTCGTTTGCAACAAGACTAAAGACAAACTTATTTAGGATCTCGTTTAAATGCAATGTGTAAAGCACTTTGTTAAGCCTGCCTTGAAATAGCACTTTATAAGTCAGTGTTTCTCAAACTTTTTCGTCTTGCGGCACTCTAGAAATACGTGAAAACATCGGCGGCACACTTGAAAAGACGCCACATTAAAGCCAGTGAACATCAGTATGATACAGTCATAAAAGCCTAGTTATAGAGCACCTGGAAGGTCAACGTTGGGCAGAGAATTTAAGAATTTGACTAACTTAGGCCATCAATGAGCATAATTTCTATGGTTACTATACAGAGGGTGATCGGGGCAGGGAGACGATATCTCAACCAAATACAGTCCGATTTTCAAAATGTTTGATTAATTTTGTTCCAATTATATTCCCTACAACTTTGCCGTAACCAAAGATTTAAGATAGACTACCACTCAACCGTTTTTGCTACACAGCTTGGAACCCAAAAAATTTTGGAGGGAGGGTTTGTTTTAGGCCAGAAAGTGGTCCCCTCGCAATTTTTTTAAAATTTTTGCATGGATCGTTTGAAAGAGGAATAAAAATGCAAAACATTGGTGTATACCTCATCTTTTTAGCCTTCAAAGTTTCCGAACAATTGCAAGTTGAAAACAATCTAAAATTACGTGAAAATACGCAAAACCGCTGATTTCTTAAGGGGTTTAGATCGTTGACCAACTTAGACCGATTTTGTTGGTTGCCTGCAGTTGACCTTCCACTTCCAGGTGCTCTACCTAGGCTTCTATGGGTACAATATGCATGTATATTCGGAATCCATTGCCTCATAGAGCTTAGAAAGAAGTCAAATTTAAGTGGTCAGGTTTTTATGAAGTTCACAACTTGATTAGCTTGGTTCAGAGAACAGATGCAAGTCCTCTCTGCCGGCACACAGTCGCTCTGCAGATAACACCCCCCCCCTTAGGTGCCACAAACCAGACACCGGGCAGGGGTTGTATTTTAATGACTTAGCCTACTTGGCCCCATGTAGTTTTAACTGCAAAAGTCACAACCCCTCCATACCAGCATCGTCTCGTATACCAAGGGGCTTTGCATGCAATGCTGCGCTTCCCGTCCTCCAAGGTCCCAGAGGGTGAATTATCAAGACTCTAGATTTCATCAGACTCGTCGGTGACGCTACGACCCTCACTGGCTATGCGTAAAAGACAGAGTATTGGAGCACAGTCATTGATCTGAGATATTTAAAACATTGACATTTTAAATTTAATAGAATTTCCAACAAATCCCACGGCACACCTGATAATCTCGCGCGGCACACTAGTGTGCCGCGGCACACAGTTTGAGAAACACTGCTATAAGTTGACATATTGACATATACAATTATCATTGGTCACAATAGCAATCATTTGTCTTCTCATAGAAATTTGTCTCTAACACTTTCTGGACTGAACTTATCCAAAATTATTGTAAGTGTTCTTATGATCATCGTCATCGGCAGCTCTGACACTTGTTCTTATTTATTGGCATTATATTTGTTTAGTGGTATTATTACTTATTAGAATTATCTTTATTGATGACTTGAGAATCTTTAGCTGCACTGTTCATCTGTATTCGTCTAGGGCCATTCAGAGGAAATAATAACGGTTACGTTTAACACAACAGGGACTCAGCTGATAACTGGATCTTTTGATCACACAATCTCCATCTGGGATGTTCACAGTGGCAAGTAAGTAAGCAACTTCCGTCTAAAGGAGGTCTCTGTCGATGTTCACATTCATCAGCGATTGAATTCACATTCAGAGAGAGAGAGAGAGAGAGAGAGAGAGAGAGAGAGAGAGAGAGAGAGAGAGACAGTTGATGAGGATGCCACTGTTCTTCCAATGCCTTTGGCTGTCATTAGACCGAGCAACAGGGCACAGAATGCACAAGAACCGTTATGTTTGTGTGATTTCAGTTTTCGTCATCCTATCATTTAATTTGTTTTCACAGGAGAATTCACACATTGATTGGACACAGAGCAGAGATCAGCAGTGCACAGTTCAACTGGGATTGCTCACTGATTGCAAGTGGATCAATGGATAAAACGGTTAAAATCTGGGATCCAGCAAACGGTAAGTCAGAGACGATTCTCTTCTTCTCTTAATCATAATGGACAATAATACATCGTAAGCTTCTGTTATTCTTCTGTCCATCAGATATCTATATTTAATATCAGTTTTACTTACTGTAGATGTACTTGAGCTGGTTTGCCTTGGTGGCTCTCTCAGTAGAGTGTCAGCTCTGAAACCAGGTGATGTTTCATTAGCCCGGGTTCAAATCTCAGGTGGTTGGAGAATTTGTTTCTCATGCAGTCATATACGTCCGCCAACACACAGTGGAAATTTAAGTGTCTGTGTAATGCAATGGTCACCGAACTTTATTGACAGTGGGTCAGACAGCTGAAGGAATTACAAAAGTATGATGCTATTGCACCTAGTTTTATTAGGAAAATTTAGGTGGCAGGCCGGATAAACTGACCTCGTGGGCTGAATATGGCCCATGGCCTCCTGGTGTAATATGTATTAAAGTTTTGCTGTGATCTGATATATTACTGGCAAAGAAGCTGTAGTACAGTAGCTGTCTACCAAGAAGGGCCGCTATAATAAATGCCTGACAGAGAGCTGAACACAACTGGGCTAGGTTTGGGGTTACAGTAGTTAGGCTATTAGGGTTAGGGTTAGGGTGTTCGTTAGTTAGTGTGTTAGGGTTTTTCCATGCATGAATTATTTGAGGCCTGATTTTAGCTGTGCAGTTAGTGGAGTCTTGTGCAGCTACTTATTCAGTGACTGTTAGTCAGTATTTTGCCCGGCAGTTAATGTGTTAAATTGGAATGAGATAAAAATCCAGATTAACTTATGCATTTTTGAAAACATTTGTTGAATTGTTGGAAAATATTTCAGCATGACCATTTCTTCTCTTTAAAAGTAGAAATGGTGAAACCGACCGACCCGCTGTTGACCGACCGTCTCTCTTCTGCTGCTTTTTCAAGTGATTTGTCATCACGCCCATTTACAGAACTTTGGTCTATATATTTGGCGATGCATCTCTTGTATTATCTGGCCAATAGCTCTTTCATTTGATCATTGCATTCATATTGATGATGTTGCTAATTATGATTAGGTCAGTGCATAGGGACATTGTCAGGACATGAGGACGAAGTGCTGGACGTGGCGTTTGACTTCAGTGGTCAGTATCTGCTGTCTGCATCTGCAGATGGAACGGCCCGTGTCTACAATGCCACAACACATCAGCTCATCTCAAAGCTGGAAGGACATGAAAGTGAAATATCAAAGGTATCATTTATGTGGAGCCAGTCGGTTTCTGGCAACAGAAATGAAATTTCGGCGATGAATTGGTTTTTGATAGTTTTACTTTACTTCACTATTTAATATAACTTTTAAAAATTGTTTTGGTGCAAAAGTACTTGAACGCTGATGATCTCTTTGATGTTCAATATTTTCTAGATTTGCTTCAATCCACAAGGCACGCGAGTTCTAACGGCCAGCTCTGATAAATCTGCTCGAATCTGGGATCCTGAAACCGGACAATGCCGACAGATTCTTGAAGGACACACAGAGGAGATATTCAGTTGTGCCTTCAATTATGAAGGAAATACAATTATTACTGGTAGGACAAAAGAGAGAAGGAGATATAGTAGATAGATAGATAGATAGATAGATAGATAGATAGATAGATAGATAGATAGATAGATAGATGATAGATAGATAGATAGATAGATAGATAGATAGATAGATAGATAGATAGATAGATAGATAGATAGATAGATAGATAGATAGATAGATAGATAGATAGATAGATAGATAGATAGATAGATAGATAGATAGATAGATAGATAGATAGATAGATAGATAGATAGATAGATAGATAGATAGATAGAGAGATGCAGAGACAGACAGACTGACTTCATCCACATAATATCTGTTACATCTTTTATTCTTCCATTGTTGTCATGAAGCTATTTAACATACAGGAGATGTCAGTACATTTTCTATCACATGAGAGTTTAAAAATAGCTTTGATTGTTATCACTGATGCGAATACAAGATTTCTCTGCATGACTCTGTATGTTCTCGTGTATATGACATGTTTAGGAAATTCCAAATGAGCATTAGAAATTGCCTCTTGACAATTCTGGCTCTTGCTGGCTTCATGCTTGGTTTTGCCAGTTTTTTTGCTTGTTTTATTGTTATTGTTTAACTTTGCTCTTTGATAAATTTCAAGATGATTTAACTTTCTAAAATCTATGAACGATAAAGATAGGCACCTTCGCCTGAAGAAGAACCCTAAAATCCAGACTAAGCTTTTGAATTCAACAACAGTTAGACTATTGTCCATATTCACTTCCTTATCTTTGGTCTTCTGCTTGTTGTTGGTTTTGTATTGTTTGATGGTATATGTTGGATGCGTTAAATGATTTGAACTGTTGGTGTTTTTCAGGGAGTAAAGATAACACTTGTCGTGTGTGGAGATGAGTCTTCTCTGACGTTTGCCAACAGCTGCAGTTTGTCTCCATGCACAACCATTGCTTTCTAACCATTCTTAAGGGTTTTGTCAGAGACTTAAGTGTTAAATGAGTCAGAGGGTGTTAGCTTCCTGCTGTCCTATTACTTAGATTGTGATAAGTAGTATTCTTTGTGTTAAGCTTTTCCGTTTGGCTGCTGCTGCTGCTGCTGCTGCTTATCAGTGCCTGCTTATTGTATTTTAGTGCTGATTTTGTTGATATGTTTTGAATGTGCTGTCATTTGATATTTGGCAGTTTCTTCAACTGCTGAATCATCTCACCTATAGTATTCAGTGTTCTTCCAATCAGCTTTAGTATTTCAAATGACTTCCAGCTCTATTGCATGAGAAACGTTGCGATCTTTTGTTATATTGATAGATGATGAATTTAATGCTGTAGAAGTTTAATAGATTACGTTATTGTATTTTATGCAATTTTACAATTTGCATTTCATACTAAATGTTCCATTGTATAGACAAGTGTTTTTGTAGATGGTCAATTGTATTGTCTATTTCCACAATCTGTTTGTGCTGTATTTGTGATTTACAGACATTTGTCTCTGTGTAGATTAACTGCAACCGTACCTGTTACTTTGTATTTGAACTGCTTTGGCCAACATTTCCATTCTTTTCTCAGCCTCAATTGAAAGCTGTTCAGTATTTTGGGGAATATTTAAGCAAAAGCAAAACATCGGGAAAATTGGAGAAGTTGATCAAAAGTTAGTCTCTGCCAGTCTGTGTGCTTTTCTTCCTTTTAGTTGCCACATTCTAGGATTGAATTTTATTAAAACTTCAACCAACTGCTATACTTGCATTATTGCATATTATTAATTTTTGTCTCATTTAGAAGTAGTTTACCATTGTAGCTGCTGAATGGATGGCAAAGACGTCATTTTATACAAATTTGTGAGTAAACACAGCATGAATCAAAACTAAAACCTAAACTTTCTTGTTCTTAGAAGTCAGCAGCTGTTGTCTTGCCACTGTGTTTTAAAAGCGTATTATTGCTTTTTAAAACTAAAACTACTGGATCCCTATTGATTAAGGCCAACTTTCTAAATTTATCCCAACCAATGTCAATATTTATTTCCAGAGACCATGTCAGATAAATTTAGTTTGTTAATGTGCTTACTATTTATGTATTGGTCGTTCACGATGCATATTTTGTGCCACAAGGTTGTCTTTACTATTACTCTAGTCTCTAGACCCAACTGGGTAACAGAGGAGGCACAGAGGCTACTCAACTGACCTATCAATAATCCGTGCATGCATTCTAATGTTGCATTTGCCGCTGCAGAGCGTTCACTAAACCCTTAAGAACTGAAACTGGATGTGATTAGGCCTACACGAGCCTAATGAAGTTCTATGACGGCCATGACAGTGCACGTGGGTCTACTGAGAGTCCCAGAATTTAAAAATGTATTGACTGTTTCATAAGTCTAATGATAGTATTTTCCAAGCACGATGAAAACCAACTAAAAATCTAACTTTGCTGGTTTGAACTCTTGAAAATTATTAAGGCATGACAATCAGTGGCGTCATTTCACACTTTTCTTGGGGGCAAGAAATTTTGTAAAATTTTGTTTTAAAATTTTTTTAATTTTTGGAAATTTTTTCGACTAAGTTTGAGTTTCAAGTTGACGACCTTTTTTTGCTTGTCAGCCCTTAGAGGCTGCTGACTTTTTTGCCCCCCCCCCAACCCAAATGACGTCCCTGTTTTTGTTTTTTGTTGCACATTAAGACATTATAAATTAATATTTTCATTTCCTTGGGGGGCCACGGCCCCCAGCCCCAAATGACGCCTCTGATGACAATGACTGCACCACTAAACAGAAGATGAAACTGAAGCCAAGAATTTACATGAGCAATAACCAGTGATGTGATCTTTGAGACTACAGTCTTGGTCTCGAGACTGATTTTTGTGGTCTTGGTCTTGTCTTGGTCTGGAAACTGCTGGTCTTGACTATATTTGGCAATAATTGACAACTAACAGAGTAAGAGAGCTTTTTCTATTTCTGGGCCTAAAATCTGGAACTCTCTCCTCCGGCTGTCAGATCTTCCAATTCATTAAGCATCTTCCGATCCAGACTTAAGACACATCTCTTTCAATTGGCGTTTCCTCCATAGTCCGTCTCCCTCTCTCCCTCTGACTGATCTCTGGAATGACCTGGATATTTTGCGGATTGATTTTGAAGTACCATCGATTGATACCTTGGGTATTAGAACTGGTGCTATAGAAGTGCATAATTATATTATATTATATTATAACAGAAGAGGCAAGAACAGCAGTGGGATATTAAGAAATATTAAACAATATGCATTAATTTTAATGTTTAAGATTATTTCTCCTAAGAGTTACTAAAATTGCAAAATACATAACAAAGCAGAATCAATAAAACAAAATGCTCATAACATGAGATACAGTTAGACTCCTCCATGTCACACAATTTATACACTCACGTTGGTTTATTTCATTTATTTTCTTGTCGGAAAACCGGACTTACTCATATGATTTGACAATAAAGGATAGGATTCAAACCAAGGAGTGACCATCAATTGATGTCAAGAGCATAAAATAACGGCGCCATAGAAGTTTTAAATAAGGATGGTTTATAGTTTATAGTCGTTGGTTTGCGCCTAACGACATCTGTCGGTCGTTCTCATTGACATCAAGTGAAGGCGTCAAGATGGCGGCTGGTGCGTCAGGAGTTTCAGGTTGGAAACAACACCACAATTCTTTGGAGTTTTAAATTTTACATTGCGTTTTACTGGAATTATGATCGCCAAGACGTTATTCGGAATTATGCTGATTACCTGAGTTAAATGTGAATTGATATACGAAAGTCTCCTCCTCTGACTGTAACAGCATACCATATCTTTGTCGTCGTCGTCATCATCATCGTCTTCTTCTTCTTCTTCGCTTTCTGCGTGCATGGCGGCAATTGTTATAGGTAGACGTGAAAACGAGCGGCGTAATGTATCAGTATGACTGTATGGGTTAGGGTTTCGGTAGGGTTTAGGGTTAGAGTTAACCCTAACCATAACCCTGACCTTTCAACGCAATTTCTTTACGAACTACTTTCGGTTACGCCGCTCGTCTTCACGTCTACCATTTCCAAGTCGTCGTTTGATTAAATGACCTTGCTTGAATGACCGGCACTTATGCAGATTAAGCCCGGTCGTTTTATTAACTTATATCGTACTATTTACTAGCACCACATAAGAAATCTATCATCCTTGTGGTTTTAGGAGAAAATCGAACTTTTGTACCAAACAATGTTGCAAATACACGCTGCCATAGAGATATATAAAAGTCCCTAGAAGTAGAAGCAGGGAGGGTAGAAGTAATTAGCAAAGTATGTACGTCTACCCTTCAAGTAAGTAAGTAAGTTTTAATGCATCACTTGTACGTCCTGAATATAATATTTAGAAGTAACTTCTTTAAGTTAGCATGTGTCCATTTCAACAACAAAACTAGTACAAACCTAGCGAGAATTTAGTTATTTTAACTGGTGTTCATGAGGTCGAAGCGTGTACTTCAGCTGAGATGTTGCTTTTTATTCATATGTCTTTTTTGTTATGTCAAAGATTGTTAATTCAGTCACATTTGCATCCATGTTGAAAACACAAAAGGATCCGAATATAAAAAAGTTTATGGTTTTGAAATAATGATGTGCTTTGACCAATCACCATTCGCGTCTTTGGCGACTTGTGGTTTTGACCAATGAAAACGAATGTCGTAAATGCCAGAAGCTGTTACTTATTAATATTCATTAAGCTAGTCAGTAAGTAGTTTTAATGAGTGTTAAATAGTTTCTGAACAATCGTTGGTACAAAAGTCCGATTTTCTCCTAAAACCACAAGGATGATAGATTTCTTATGTGGTGCATATTCATAGTGCTAGTGAATAGTACGATATAAGTTAATAAAACGACTGGGCTTAATCTGCATAAGTGCCGAATGACCCCACCTTTGGCTATAGCTTCTTCATACTAATATTAAGCGCCTAGGAATTAGGAGATACTTCGGTGCTGCTTTTGAAAGCGTTATAGAAATTAACGAGATTTTACTTACTTACTTACTTTGATGTTATCCAATTTTTTCTTGGTCTTTGCTGCCCTATGTTTTCATCTATTTTGTACTGATGTAGTGCTTTGTTGACCCATCCATTGTTTCCCATTCTCTTGACGTTGACCTAACCAAATTGATCTTCTTTTGCGTACTTTATTGATAATTGCTTTTTGTGGCTCCTGTCTTTTGTCTGACAGCTTTATTTCTAAATTTTTACATTTGCTTACTCCCATTATACATCTTAGGCAGATAATCTCTGCTACCAATAGGTTTTTTCATGCGATTCATTTATTACCTAGGTTTCCAATCCATGTAGAATTCGTGATATATCTAAAATAGTTTCAGTTTTGTATTCATGTTTAAGTTCATGTTTAAAGTAAACCTTCTATTTGTCATAGTAATATGGATATCTTTGTTCGTATTGTTTTTCTTTCTTTTGCAGAAGGTGAAACTGAATTGATTATACGAGATTTAAGTGACAAAGGTCTGCAGAATATTGAGTTTATTTCTGGTGTTAATCTTCAGTGTCTCATTTATGACAGAAATAACATTAGACAATTGGAAAATCTTCACCATTATGAGAGCCTCACAAAGGTTAGTGATCATGCACCATCCTGAAACAATGCAATAGTTCATTTGCTTGTGTTCCTATCTCCGAGTAGACGCAACGCTGAACTGCCTCTATAGCATGCACATCTGAAACCTGACGGCTGTTGTATAATAATACCATGTTGTCTTGACATTGTGATTTCAGACTGTTGCCATTTGACTGTTGTGTCCTTTCATGTTAAGAAGACTTTTGTGAAATTCGACTGTTCTGTTTGGCACACTGAATTGGTTTGTCTGTATTGATGGTGATTGTTATTAGTTGCAATGGTCCTGTCAACTTTTGTCTGTCTTGAGCACTGAAAAACAATATTTATCATATGATTGTTGATGGAGGCAATTGTGACTTTTTGTATATCAGTGTTTCATTGAGCCTGTTTTCTAGAAACTGTTGCATTATTTTATGTTTCTTTACAAGTTACCTGAGAGTTCATTAAATGATAGTTTTAAAATTTTTGTTTTAAATTGTGAGTAGTGGTTATAAGTTGATGTTGTTTCTTGAACTTGTATTTTTGAAGCAGACATAAAAATGTTAGATACTTTTGTTTAAATTGTTTGACTTGTTTTTGTTAGTTATCAGTGTCAAACAACCAGATATCGGACATGACAGGAATCACTGCTTTGCGAAATCTGACTTGTCTCAATCTTTCTGATAATAACATCTCACTTATACAAGGTCTGCTAAATGTTGATTTTGTTTCTCCAATGATTAACTTTCTTTCTCAGTTTGTAATAAATAACACGCATGCATACAAGCATAACTCTTTAATGCTGTGTGGGACCAGAAAACTATATTTTGCTGATTTTGGATTTTGGCTTATTCTAAATTTGCTTTAAAGTCAGAAAAACCAGCAAGCAACTTACCCCTTTAGGGTGCGCGGTTGAGCAGTGGTTAGCGCACTGGTCTGCCAATCTTGAGGTCTGTGATTCAACTCCCAGCCGCAGCAGAAACTTTTCAGTTGTTTCTGTCCCAAAGCGCCCCCAGTCGACTCAGCTGTGAATGAGTACATCAGGTGTTAACTCGGTGGAAGGAAAGATGACGAGGGAAAGACTGGCAACCACCCTCATTCAGCCGTTGCTCTGTAAAACTGAAGGCGCTAACCCTTCGGTTCTCTGTACGGGCGCTGAGCCTATGGAGTGTACCTTTTAACTTACCCTTTAAGTAAAGTTGTTCTTATATTGACAATAGTGCATCTTTGATTCAAATTTTTTCATGTTTTGATTTATTATTTCTCTGTAGTTATATATATATATATATATATATATATATATATATATCATCAGTGTTTCTGTCTCTCGAGCCAGGTATCCAGTTATTCCACTCTGATCGATTGCTTGCTTCTTCTTTGAGTTCCTGATATCCTTTATTCATCATCCACTCCAACATCATCTTTCTCGGTCTACCTCTCACTCTCTTTCCTATTTTTCCTTCGATTATTGTTCTTAGTAAAGAGTCATTCTCCCATCCAATTTCTCTGCCTTTTCCGGATTGTATCTAAGGCTTCTTTCTTCTTCTATCTCCTTCATGACTGCATCTTATGCTCTGTGTATTTTACTTTTAGCATTTTCCTCCAAATCCACATTTTTCTAATCGTTTTATCTTCCTTTCTCATTGTCCACGTCTTTATTATTTATCAATGTTTTTACCAATCTCTTTTTAGGTTTAGTTTTAGTTTATTTGCATCAGCTCCTTTCTTGTAAAAGCTTTTTTTACTATATATATATATATATATATATATATATATATATATATATATATATATATATATATATATATATGCACACATAGACTGTAACCTGTTTGTCCGGCCGGTTAACCTAGATTTGACCTGGATCTTAAATGATTTTGATTTGGTGTGCCATCGGGTGATGCTCCTGTGCATTATGGAACCCTAACCCTTCCACTTCCACTTCATCTTATCCAATAAGTCAGTCCGATTTTCTGATTCTTTTTATGGCATATAGGCAATAGAGAGCAGCAGGGTTATTTCTAGGATTATCAATTTGGGGGTGTGCATAAATTCTGGGGGTCCTCTGGCCAAAAAAGTCTGACAAAAAAAGGTAATCCCATAGCTGAGATTGGGGTGTTGGGGGTGTTAGGGGTGTAAAAATATCCCTGGAGAGCGGCTATGTTTTGTGTCTGGGTTGAAACGTCACAAGAGACTTGGTATAATCAACCAATGACTAAGAGTGAACTCCATTTTCTCTGCCCAGCCAGTGAAAATGCGCGCTTACCAAGAGTGGTGCAAGTGTGCTATGTATCTGCAGAGTTAGTGCATCCAAAGAACTGGTTGAGAGTCTATGAGCCTGGACAGTGAGCAAGGACTGTAGGTATGATGGCTTGTCTGAATGTAACAGCTTGTGGACCATTAAGCAAACTTTAAAGACAAATTCATTGCCTGACTGGACTGGTAACCAATGAAGTGATTTGAGCACAGGCTTGATATGATTGTGTCCTGGAGTCTTCATTATGACTCAAGTTGGAGACTTTTGTGTTGTTTGAAGACTTTGAAGATTTACAGATACCTGCAAAGAGAGAGTTACAGTAGTCTAGGCAATTGGATACTAGAACATTTACTAGTGGATTAAGTATATTAGAAGGAACAAAGTTCCTGATTCTGTATACCGGTAGTTTATGAATATGGTAATGAATAATATGGCATAGGTTCTTGCCATGTGTTGTGTGTCTCATAAAATTTACAACAAAGGGTGTCTTTTTCAAAGTCAGTCATGGTTGGTTGCACTTGACTGTGTCTTACTCTTTTTTGTAAATCTCTTCTGCATTTTTTGTTTTATGTGAATTTGAGGCTGTAATTGTTTTCAGTTGAGTTTTGTTCTTTTTCTGCAGGTCTTAGACATCTGTCAAAACTGACAAAACTCAATTTGTCACACAATAAAATTAAAGTGAGTTTACATTTTTAATGTGCAGTTTTTGCTAGTGTTTTGTTATTGAGATTTAATTTCTTTGCAGTGGAGCAGAGACAAGTTCAGAATCTTATCAAAAATTCGATAGAGTCAATGATGTAAAAATTCTTAATAGAGCAAATTAGTTTATTCAAGTTAATTCATTTACAATTGTAATACTTTGAAAAAATCTCATTTTCAAAATTTGATTATGATTTAGTGTTGTTGTCTTATTACAATCTCTGTTTCTTGGGTATGTCAAGCCTTTGAATTATTTTGTTTGATATATTTTTAGCAAATTGAAAATCTGAATCACAACACTAATCTGCAACATCTAGACCTTTCTGAAAATGTTATCTCATCACTGAATGACATTCGAGGTCTTTTTCAACTCAGGGTCAGACTTCAGCTTTGTATTCTGCATTTCTTTCACACATTTTGCAGTTCAACCGTCAAATTTAAGATCAACCAAAGTACAGGACATGAATGGATGTGCTTAAACTCTGATTAATGGAAATACTTGAAAAAAGAACAAGAAAATTTGCAACTGCTTCTTAGATATTTTGAAGGCATTTGATATTTCTGACCTAACAGTAACTAGGACCATTTTGGGATCGTATGAAATGGAACAGAACTGATGAGATTACTGAAAGGCCTTAGCAGGAGCAGCAGCTCAGAGTCTGCTATGACCTAACAATGACCTAATGACCTTTGAGAAGACAGAGGTGGTGATATTTGGACTGAAAGAAATTGGAACAAGATCGGCAGTAGACAGGATCAGGTTAGAGACTGTGGAATACTTCACCTACCGTTGAATCAGTGTGGTCTTTGGACTGAGAAAGAGGCAAATGCAATTACTCTGCTCTGTGGAATGTGACTGCCATGGATGAGACCTGGAAGAGCAAAGAAGTAGGTTTGAAAATAGAAAGTAGGTATTTGAGAAATTTTTAGCAGTTTTCTCTGTTGATGTTGAGCATGTACCACTGAAAACTGGCTAGAAAGAAATAAACTTTCTTTTAAGAGAAAAATGTCACAGGAAAGCATTTTGAACTGGTTGGCTTGAGGTGGTCAGCAATGAGCAACTGTACAGGAGTATTCCAGATGCAAAAACTGGTGAAACTCCATATTTATGAAAGAGGATGTTATGATGAAGGCTCTGAGGCTGCCAATGAGAAGACCACAACAAGGTTACTCATGTGATCGTGTTAGTGATTGGAGTTTAGCTACACAGGAGCTATGAACAGTTTGCACAATGGGAGCCAGCCATAAAGATCTGCCAGACACTGCTTATCATTGAGGATGTTGGTAATTTGAAAGAATTTGGTTTTGGTGTTATTGTCATGTATTATTCTTTGTGAAATGCTATTCTTTGATTGTTTTGTGGTTGTTAGACTTTGTTGTTGCATGGCAATCACTTGACATCGTTGCGGTCGTTGCCAGAAACACTTCCAAGGTTCATCGTTGTTCTTTCTCTTGCTGACAACAACATCACCGATCTCAATGAGGTGAACAGAGGGGCACCCAAACAGCAGATGGTTTTTCTCCATTAGTCAGCCCCTTTACCGGACATTTATTTGTAATGTAATGTAAAACAGTTGGATTTTTCGGACATTTAATAAGAAAGCACAGATTGGAAAATCTAGTCATAACAGGAAAAATAGAGGGGAAAAGAGCAAGAGGAAAACAACGAATAAAGTATACAGACAACATAAGAGAAACAACAAGTACTAAAGACAACATTGAACTGATAAGGGAAGCCAGAAACAGAGAAGAGTGGAAATCCATGGTCTCCAACATAGAAATACATGGCACATGAAGAAGAAGAAGAAGAAGAAGAAGAAGAAGAAGAAGAAGAAGAAGAAGAAGAATGTAAAATAGAGGCACATATGAGTCATGGCCGATGAAGGGGTTAATATGGATCTTCTGTTAATTATTAATTTGGAGCTGAGTTTTATATAAATATAAGTTGTTCTAGTTTTCAAACTTCTGCCAGTTGCAGTTAGAATTGTAGTTTAACTTATTGTGACAGTCAAATGTTCGACCAAAGTATAAATTGATTCAGAAAGATGCAAAACTCTAAATGAAATAGTGAATTAAATCTCTTTTTAATGTTGTTACATTTGGCATTTATTCTGATGGATTCCCGTTGTCTAATACAGGCATTGGCTATCTACGACATGCCTGCCGGACGTGGCACTATGCACAGTGATTGTCAGTGGCATGCAGAAGACCAAACAAATTAATTACTTTGGGTGTAAAGGCGCTATATCAGTCATTGTATTGATAGGATGAGGAACCTTCCAGATGCTAAATAAGAGAATGTTCTAGCATCTGACCTTCTCCATAAATGGCTTAGTCCAAATGTTTACTTTAACAAGGACATTCACTGAATGATTTAGGACTACAACTAATGCTACCAAAATCTTGTTGATCTCTGGGGCTCTATGATACACACATTTTAAGCTAAAGTGTTTTTATTAAATGGCAGAGTGCAGTGCTTGTAATTGCACTGACACTAAGTATGACTGTCTCATGTTGGCCAGTTTTGGTGACTGTAGACTGAGAGAGTTCTAATTCTGTATAGATCCTGCATTCAAAGTGAATTGCTGTTTAAGTGAATGATGTTTGTTGACATTTGTGCTTTCATTTGACTAACAATTCTTTGAGTATTGTAGGCTATTGTTAATTTAGGATCTAAAGGTATCTGTCAGGGTTAGATAACATTGAATTGATAATGTGTGTTTTCCAATTTGTACAGTTAAACTGTTTGGCTGCCACAGACTTTGCTGACAGAAGCCGAACTCTGTCTCTTGTCACAGTCTTTGTTATTAGTTCAGTAGTTGTTGAACTTCAACTGACAGTGTAATTTCGAGCATAAGATTACAATTATTCTGATGTGTCTGACTTTTGACTATTTTTTAGATTTCTCATTTATTTTATCTGAGTAAACTGGAGCAGCTGTCGGTCATTGGAAATCCCTGTGTTACGTTCGTGGATTCATCGCTGTATCCTCTGATGCAGACGATAGTAATTGTTGTGCCTCACATTTCTTACTGCGTATTTTTCTAGTGTGTGGCAGTTATTATTTTAAGATAGTTTATTTTGGATCACTTGTTTAGTATTTTCATTGAGGATGAAACAGGGCTGTTGTGTTATTACTTGTCCAAACTTCTGCTGTTCTGTGAGCATAAGCAGCTTAAGATGCGCCTGATTAGTTCACACTGATGAACTGTTTAAGTTATTGGATGAAATGTCCTGAATTTCAAGTTTCTCATAATAAATAAGAAAGGAAAGAAAGATTTCAGATGGTGGCATGGCTGTTGGGTGAAACAATGCTTTTGAGGATGTCTTCTATTTCCTTGAAACTATTTTCTCTGATGAATGTCTGCTTAGTCACATTGACTATCGTCCATTCGTTGTCAATTGGTGCGTCAGTCTGCAATTTCTTGATGGTCAGAATATCACCAAAATAGAAAAGTAAGTTTCCATTTGTCAGATTTCAAAATAAGAGTCTATCGTATGATGAGGCTGAGTGGATGGATCGTATTAATTATTATTGTCGAGGAGGTGGGATTGATGGATTAGAACTTGTATGTGTCTTTGAATAATCTAATTTTCAAATTAAGTCTAGTTGAACATTGGCCTGTCTTACAGATTTGAGTGTCAAAATACAGATATGTTAATAATGTTTGTAAAATTAATGAAAAGATTAAGAGAGGAATTTTCAATGCTTTTTTCTGCTAGAATGTGTCAGAACTGTGTTCTAGAACCTTTTTATTTGGAATTTTATGATTTCTTAATTTATATGAATACATTGACTCCGGCTCCATAAACTACCGGTACTGTGTGGCCGTGCCAGCCGCCAGCCACCAGCCACTGACTCAGGCTAAGAGATGGAAATATAGGAAAATGCTCATACTACTAAATGACAAATAAACAAATATTTCTTTTTACATTAAAAATAAATAAAATCCAGTTGATATAGCCTAAATCGCGTTGAGACCGTCATCGTGGTGGCCAAAGTGTTAATTCGTGTGGTTTTTCAGATTGTAACTGACTTTATATGAATGTGCATTAAGCCTCATTTAAGTTAACATTTAAACCACAGCAGACTATAATAACAGTAACATATAAATAAAATATATAAAATAAATCACACAGAAAGATGAATTCCTGCACCTGATTTGTAGAAAAAAGGATAGATAATTACTGGATATATACTATTCTAGTTTGTATTAATTATTTATTTCCATGTTAAAATGTAACTTTTTTAGTTACTGTTTTTCTTGTGCTGTTGGTGAACTTGAATATTGCTAATCAGTGCAGAAATCTAGCTGCTGTGTTATCTGCTGTTTGGGAGTATTGCATTCAATTCAATGTGATTGGAGCAAATGTTTGTTGTCTGTTGTAGTTTGAAAGCCGAATGGTTGTTCAGTCAGGGCAGAGGAAGACACTTTATTCCAGGACAGCATTACCAGCTCTGCCAGTATCTGGCGACCGTCTGTCCGACCGCTTGGTCCGAGGTCAATAAGGTCTTCAGTTTGAGATTTCCGGTGTCTTTATAACCGTTTATTCATTTATTCGCTGAATGTTGAGTGATGAATGGTTGTATTCTGACTATCCATTGATATTTATGCAATGAGGTCTTTGTTGGTCACTGTTTTAACAGATGGACCATGATGAAGTGGTGAAGCTGAAATGCATCCTTCAACAGCAGATGTTGCTACAGCAACAGCGCCAAGACACTAGTGGTATCCATGGTAGCAGAAATGACAGGAGTGGTGCCTCTCGGTTGGACTCTTCTCCAAAGCAAGGTCATTATTGTGATTTTGTTAAGGAAAGCTGAAAATTAGAAAAATTGAATATATTTATAATTTTACTTTTTGTATAATAGGAACTTCAAAACAGACTTGGCTTATTATAGTGAATGCAAGTGTTATTAAGGGCTTGATGGCTGTTGGATAAATGCTTAAAATATTGTGTTTTGACATTAGTGGTTTTATTTTGTACCTATTAAAGCTTTGTCCCACTAATTAATTATATTAATGTCATTTAGTGACTTTAATGTAATTGAAAAATTTCCTCAGATCTTTTCTTTATGCAAACATGGTCACTTAAATGGAAATCTTGAATTTTTGTTTCATCTGCTGAATGAAGCTTACTAAACCCTTTTGCACGTGAAGTGCCAGAAATGTTCTTTTTCACGTAGTTAGGGTTGGGGTGTGGGGCAGGTGGTGATTATGTGATCCCTGAATGTTTCTGTGGTACATTTGGTCTAACATACTGCAGTGTTGGTCTCTGCATTGGAGACTGTTTCAGAAAGTGCCACACTCACTGTCTATAATTAGCATAGTTTCTAATCCATGGTGCAATGGCATTTTGACATGCTTTGTTATGTTGACAATTGTTTTAGGAATCATTTCTATGTATAAACAAAAATTTTGTCATTTTGTATAATTCACTTTTTCTGGTTTGCATTCAAATTTTGTTGCCTGCAAAATGCTTAAGATGATGTGTGTACTGATGGACAGTTGAACAAAGGTCAACTCCTTCATCAGTCAACTCTTCAGTCGTTGACAGATCATCATCACTGCTGCACTTTGGCAGCGGCAGAGAAAAGGCATTTGGAAGAGGATCTGTCGACGCATTCGGTGGTAATGGAGGAGGAGGAGGAGGAGGAAATGCAGCAGAGGAAGAGGCTATTAAGGCGGAGTTTGTGCTTGATGATATCAGCTGCAGTGGTTAGGAGCATTTAAAGCTTCATTGTAGTATTGTTTGGTTTGCATTTAACTATCTTAACTGTACATTTGGTCTAACATTTGGTTTAACTGTAGCTACGTTTGGGCGGTTCTGATGTACGGCTCGGAAACATGGACGTTGACAAAAACATCAGAAAGGAAACTGGAAGCTGCAGAGATGTGGTTTCTCAGAAGGATGCAAAAAATTTCATGGACAGAAAGAATAACCAATGAGGAAGTACTAAAAACTTTTTGTACAAAAAAGAAAATTGCTAAAAACCATAAGAAAGCAGCAGCTTGAATTTTTGTCTAATAAGAAAAGACGGTTTGGAAAATCTAGCCAAACAGGAAAAATAGAGGGGAAAAGAGCAAGAGGAAGACAAAGAATAAAGTTTAGAAGCCTAAGAGGTTGACAACATCGAACTGAGCCAGAAACAGAGAAGAGTTGGATGACTGATAATGGAATTAACTGTCTGTTTTTAAAACAGTTCCATTTAGTCTGTTAAATTTTGGATGACTGATAATGGAATTAGGTTTTTAAAATGTCTGAAATTTATAGAACAGTTATAATAAGCGATGAATAGCAGATTATGAGCTTTTGCTTTATCATTCAGTTTTTTATGTTTTAATTATCAAAAGGCCTGTCTTCGGCCCTCATGGAAAATCTCAGGACATTAGTGGTAAGAATCGGGACAATGGTCTGGCCTTAGCTCGATTGTAGAAATTTCCCATTGACTTTCCATGTTGCTTATATTTGCAATCTTGTACTGTCATATGAGGCGTGATTACTAAGCAGGTGACTTGAAAATAGCATTTGATAGAAATGTCTGATGTTTTGACTATTTGTTATTAAAATTAATTGAATTTTTGAAATATATTAACTCTGAAATTTGCATGTGCAGCTTTTTCTACTGCTATGAACTTTAAGCATTGATTATCTGCTTATACATTTTAAGGTACATGTGTTCTATTTTGATGTAATCATTGAGAGCATTTTCTAGATTTCAGCCATGTTACTCTTTAACCAATTCTCTTCATCAGATTCATGTTGAATTCTCTGCTTTTTTTCTTAATTTTTGAAATATTACTGATCATCACAGAAACTGTATTTGATCAGTTTTCTTCTTTCATTGTTTTATATCTGACAATGAATGATCAATCCGTTTTTGGTGCAGATGAATCTCAGAGTCTGTTGGAATGTGAGACTCGCTATCTTCCTCTGCCGACCGAACTGTCACCCGGTCGTGGTGTCACTCTTTTGCCCTCTTCGTCATCGTCGTCATCTGAGAGGACGAGTGGTCCTGGCATTGTTGTCTCCAACGGGATTTCAGAAGTTAACAGGACGGCTGCGATGGGTCATTCATCAAATCGACCGGTTGCCCAGAATAATCGAATTGCTGCAGTGTTTGCAACTGCTATAAAGCCTGAGCCTTCTGTTGTACAGTCTCAGACCCAGACCAGCCATAGCAGAGGTTCATCATCTTCTTCTCTATGTCTAAAGCCTTTGAATTCAACTCAGGCAATGCCTCGACGTCTGCCGATCGTAGCCATGCTTCAGCAGAGCAGCAGCAGCAGCGGCCGACGAAGGCAACTGTCGTCAATTCTCAGAGGATTCGTCAGACGGTCGCTGCTGACGCAGAAGAATCTCCTGCCGATCTGCAGCGTTCAGACGCCGGTCGCAGTGGAAGATCCAGTTTAGATGAGGTTTGTGAAAAGCTGAGTGCAAGGCTCCAGATGCGGCAGCAGAAGAGGCAAGACACCAGATCACAGAGTGGCAGCACCAGAATTAAGGAAACTAATGGTTAGGGTCTATGAAACTGTTGTTGAAATATAAAAGTGTGTACACTTTGTGACTGTTTTAAATGTTGATTGCATGAGAATTCAGCTGCATTGACCTCAATGCATTATCTTAGCACTTAAGACTACATTGTCTTATCAGGTGTGTCTTTGGGTTTTCTTCTTCTAAGCAGATCATGCTATTAACCTTAGTATTGTTTGAAGGTTATTGCTACTAATGTGAAATATATCTTAGTTTTCCATTTAGATAACGTATGTGCACTTTACTTTTATTTTCTTTACTAACCATACATGTAAATGTAATAACTGATTATTTTTAATTTTGTTAATTCTCTCTTATACTAAATTAAATGATTTTGATTCGATTGATTCTGGTAGAAGCAAGTAACAATTTGCAGAGTTAAGTCTTTATGGCAGGTGTTGCATAATATTCTTTCTCACTGAGATGTAGTTAATGTGCTACCTTTGAAATGCATTGACTTTCATCTGCCCACTTCTTTCATTTGACTGCCGTCTGCTTTGGTTAGATGTCTAATAATGAACATCCTTTGTAACCAGCGTTTCCAAAGGCAGAGTCTCTCTCGACTCCTTGTCTGTTGCTTTAGTTTCTTATCCATCCTCACTTGATAAGTGGTTTAGGTGATTTGTGTGTTGTATGTATTATTTTGAGCAGCAGTTATCATGTTAAGTAATCTCTTTTCTGGTCATCTGTTTATTACAAGACATTCAGCTGTAGAATATGGGCATTGAATTGTGAAAATGCATTCTTGGCAACTGCATTTAGTATTAATGCTTTCTTTAATTGTTTCCATAATATGGAAACAACAGAGCGAATTGGCTGAAATACCAAATGTTGTGCCTATTTATGTCTGCATTTGAACACTTGACAGTCCAATGATTTCAAGAAAAACTCTTACTTTTTCTCAGCTGAGAGCGTCAGGAGGACTAAGGCTGCAGTTGCGCTGCAGGCGTTTTGGCGTGGCTGTCTTGTGCGTAGATCTTTCAGTCATCACCTGGCAAGGAACATTCAGGCAATGCGCTCAGAAGATCACATTCGTCTCATCACCTCCATTCTAAACAGGTAACTGGGCATTGAAAGTTTATTTCTGATTCTGATGATATTTATGGTCAACAATTCTTTTCTTTCTCAGATAAGTTTTCTCTGTTTGTGACTTTATATATTTAGATGTCCTAGGTTTAATATCACATTTTGGATCCTGAATTTGATTCTGTAGTAATTATTTGTTTGAATCTGAGACCTTAGTTTTGATTTGTTTGTCCCTCTTATTTTGTTCTGATATGGGGTTTGATTGCATTGTTGTAGAAGGCCAACTTCAGTCTCATTGGCTGTAAAACTCCAGCGCTACCACTGAACTCAGCAACACACAATGATTAACTTGAATTTATATTGATATATTGAAAACATTTATAGCTTTTAATTGTACTTGATGATTATGTAGCTATATTGCTTTGAATGATTTCCTCTTTTTAGCCAATCGGGTCATTTTGATGGCCAGAAGTTGTTCTTTTCTCATCAAGTGGAGTTAATGAAACATCTCGTCAAAGATGTTAGTCTTTTCCTTCCTCTTCCATTGCACAGATTTCTTTTCCACTCATTCATGTCCATTATTCATTCATATATTCATCTCTATTCACCTGTGTATGTGTGTGTGTGTGTGTGTGAGTTGGTATTTAGTAGCTCAAGCTGTGGCTGACCAACATAAACCATGATTTTTGGTTAGTTGTTGACCAAGAAAGACAGCATCGAAGCAGTGAGGGTTGAAGTGTTTGCTTTGTCAAAAGTTCTGAGAAGCATTTTAGTGCAGGAATATCACTTCAGGCATTTGACGACGACTTGTGCCTTTATGTGTGATTGACTTCAGTTTGGCACTCTTTCGCAAATCTGGTCTACTGTTGCTTCTCACGTGTTATTTTGGAAAGTTAGTTGGGATTAATTAGTTAATTATTGCATTATTGATGACCTTTTGTTATTTTTCAGAGTGGTTTTTATAAATTTTGGAAGAAATGTAGATTTCATGAAATGGTACTAAAGTCTTGGCCTTCATTTCGTTTGGTTATAATCATTGATTGAGGCCATGCTGTGGCCACATGTTATGAATGACAATGGTTGTCTGTGTGTAGGTGAAGTCTTTGCAGGACTGGAAGAATCAAGTGATCTCATCCCACGACCATTTCTCAACCATCTCACAGCCACATGGACTGACTGCGATGTCTGGCAGCTGCTCCAACTTAGACTCAATGCATCATTCAGTTGAGACATCACGGAAAATCAGGTACAGTCGAGTCTTCTTCTGTGACAGAAGTATTTCGTTGCAATTGGTTCCTGTTTTTATGGCTGTTATGCCAATGCAATTGTTCAGAGCCTTTGTGATTGTAACAGTGTCCTGTATAAATACACTTGCTAAACTAATGAATGACATTCACTTGTTGTGATTTCATTTGATCAGCTGTTAATTGTCTCTTGTAAATCTTGATGAGGTATTGCTATGAATATACTGTGTGCATGCATGTGTGTGTGTGTGTGTGTTTATTATCCATGATTCCATATGTAATAGATGACATAGTCAAGATAACACATGAGCAAAGAGTTCTTATGGTTAGTTTTATGCAGTAGTTTTGATAGTGTTGTCTGCTGTGCATAATTGTCTTTGTTGGAATTTTCAGTGGTTCAGTTGCAGTGACAATGGGCCCTTTGAATCCTCCTCATAGCATGTCTTCTCCAAAGCCTACTTGTGCCAAAGGAGGCACTGGGGCAGAGACTCCCTCCGTTTTCCAATTTCCTGCTGCTGCAGTATCATCATCATCATCATCATTCCAGTTGATGTCATCGCAGAGGGAGATGGAACTGGAAAGTGTCTGTCAAGGACTTCAGAAGCAGGTTGGCAGCAATACATCATTTGGATTCAGTGAATTTTGGGTCTCTTGTAATCTGTAATCACACAGACTTTGACAGATAGCAGAATGATGATGGCCTCTGCGTGTGGCCATGGTTTGTGAATGCAGCTGTTCTGCTGTGTTGACAGGTGGATGAGCTGAAGGATATGTTGTCTTCCTTATCTTCATTGTCTCTTGTCTTTTGTGGTTCAAATGTTGTCTCTGCTGATATCAATGGTAAGAGTCTTGCACTGTATTTACTCCTTTCATCTGATTCTGATTGTTTCTTGGTCATGCGTCACTGCTTCAAATGCTTTGACTGCTTTGTGAATGCATTGAGCGGTTGTCTCATAGATTTTCTAGTAAAAGCCCAATCAGCTGTCAGTTGGATAGTTGTGAAAGTGATCTGGTGGGAATTCTAACATGGTTTAATGAGGAAGACAGAAGAACACCTATGTAGACTGCCTAAGAGAAGGCATTGAGGGAGTAAAGAATAGCATCGAATTAATAAGAGGATGTCAAGATCGGACAAGGTGGAAATCCGTGGTTGCTAATGTAAATATATACAGCAGAGAATAGAAGAAGAATATACAGAATAGAAGAATGCCTTTTCCTAGTAATCGGATTACTGATAGTTAATAAGGAATGAAACACGGAATTTGTAAGATATTTAGTAAAAGCAGTTTTCTCTTTCAGATGAAACCAGGTGTGCAATGGAGATGTCTGAGAATGTTTTGCCAGCAGGTATTGGTCACACCTATTTACTTTGTGTGTGTGTGTTTGTGTAAATTCTCACATTGTGAAATTCCTCATTCAAGAACCGGATAATTTTGCAATCTATGCATCACACACACACACACACACACAATTAGTTTAAGCTAAATGATGATTGGAAACGACAATTTTTATGAGAGATGACTGAGTGTTAATTGAATATCACAGTTCTAAAGGACATAAAGAAAACAGATAAATGAAATTTAGAAAATGGAAATATCTTCGTTTGTTTTTATGCTTTATTTTCCTTAAACTTGTAATTGTGATTTGGTTTCCTGATGCCTTTCTCACGCACAATTAAGGGTGAACAACATGCCCAAGGTTGTTATGCCATGTCTAGGACAGGCTCGAACCTTCTGCCCTCTGATTGTGAAGCAAGAATTCTACCACTACTCCACTGCATCTCAACAGATTGAATATTATCAGTTAAATGATTGCAATAAAGATCGGTCATACGGGGGAATCCAATCCTCTGGAATGGTCTCCCTGACTATGTTACTAGCCCAAACTTTTGCACCCAGTTCGCAAAAAACCTTAAAACATATCTGTTTAGATCATCATATGATCGTTAGGTGTGAAGCACTCTTGACTTAGGCTTCATCTTGGACATAGCACTATATAAATTGTCAAAGATATAATAATAATATAATAAATGCATTTTATCAGATACGTTTGCTTATTTTTGGCAGTTGTTTTGCTGCCTCCGTTTGAATTGAGCGTTGATGAGATAACTGCTACTAGTGCCATTTTAAAGTGGAAACATTCTCTGAAGACTTCTGCAGATTCAAAATCAAGAAACAATTGTATTGTGGGCAAGTTTATTCTGAAAATCTTTTCATCGTTGTTGCTGAACTTCTCTTGACAAGTGAAATCATAGATTGACACAAATTGCTGATGATCTCAACATCTGTCAGTTGTTTTACCAAGTGCATTTTCTCTTTAGGAATCACTTGTAATGTATTCCAAACTCATTTCAATTGCACACTTATTTAACTGAAATGCAGGTGAAATTTATATTTCAGTAAGATACAAACAATATCAATAACAGTGTAGAATATATACAATTTACCTAACAAATGCAATGCATCATAAGACAATATCTCCCTCTTGCATTTCTTCTCTATCTGTCTTATATATATTTGTTTTCTCAGGTTACCGTATTTACTTGTGTGATGAGCCAAGGGCAATGGTATCGTCCGTGTATCAAACTGCGGTCGTTAATTCGCTCACTCCAAACACAGTATACAAGTGAGTCTTTTGGATGGGTCTGAGTCTTTGAACTCTTAACTCCCTTGTATATGGATAGGCCTCTGGTTATTGTTGCATTCAGGCTGTGACGTTAACAGGACAGTGATCTAGCATCAATGTACTCCTCTCTGAGTGTTGCTTCTTGTCAATGGAATGCCAGAAGTGCTGAAGATGGGTCCAGCAGTGTTGTGCTGTGGAGTGCAGTCACACTGGAGCAAAGAGTCCACAGCTCCTGTTATATAAGAAATAAGTTGAGTGATGAGGTTGATGTGGTTGAAATTTAGAGCAGCACATGTACAGTGCAATGTGGTATTAGTGGAGAGCAATGCACGGGGCTTAGAAGCTGACTCTGGACATCAACTGTGAAGACTGAAAAGAGAACGACTCACCTGTGATTGGCAGAATGTCACAACGACTGATTAAGGGAACATCATGGCATATCGTCAATGATTTTACAGGTGTTCTAGGAATACACAGAGCCCCTGAGATGGACTTACAACGAATGTATGAGTATAAATATCATTTTCAACAGCCTCATAACCTGGATGGAAGTACTAAAGATATGATAAAGCTTGGATCAAAGAAGCAATTTGCATTTGGGATGGACAACTATAAATAAGCAAAGGCTTCTTCTGACCTGGATGCAATCCAGAAAGTGATCAGTGATTTGACCTATATACTGATGAAAATCGCTGTCCATGTTACAGGATTGATCCCAGTTTGATGAGCTTTTCTTTCTTTCTGTTAACTTAGAGTCACATAGAAATAGACTTGGCCTCAGTCTTCTTTGTCAGTGAAATTTGTTCTAAGATTGTCATGTCAATTGAAATTGATTCTTTCCAAAATCTTGTTTTACAAGTTGAAATTCTTGGCGCTTGAATGTCAGGGTGTAGCATTTCCGTTGCCCAGGACAGAGACTGGAGTTTTCTTGGCTTTCGTTATTCTTTTGCGTTTTGCAGAGTCTACTTGAAGTCGATCGGATCTCTCGGTGAATCTCCTTGTTCAGAAGCGATCGAATTCAAGACATTGCCGTGTGCCGTGTATAAGGCTTCGGTTTCTCTGTCGTTGTCTCATTCCAACGATTTGCCAGACAAACCAGGTTGTTTCTATTTCCTGAAATTGGAAGAACTGAAATTGTGGTCAGATTCTTCTCTTTTGTGAATTTTATGTCGTTTTCTGAAATTCACTGGATTACGTTCCTGGTTATACTGGTTTATATATTGGTTATACAGAATGCCAAGGTTGAAGGGTTAATTGCAGTATTTTGTGATTTGATAAATTTAAGAAATTTGACATTAAGGGTCAATTTATTTAATAATATCAATTTCTCTTTGTTTTGTTGATAATTGGATTAATTCCTCTCAATTTCTTTTGAGACTTTGCTTTAAGTAGCTGTTACTTATGATTAGATCTTATTTTGTTCTTTTGACTAAAACAGGGAACGGCCAAAATTCAAAAGATATTTTGTCTAAAAGGAACACTCAAAACTCAAATCTTCCAAACAGAAATTTTACTTCTGAACAAAGGACAAAAGATAATTTTTCTGCTGACCAACCAGCATCCCATAAGCACCGCATCAGCAGCACAGCTTCCCCAACAAATGCAAAGACTTTTGCAAAGTCATCGTTCGATTCCAGATTGTCTCGTTCAACGGAGAAGCCGAGTCAGACATGTCCTCCCCCGAGCACCGCTCCGTTCCTCAAAGACGAGCCTCACGTCCGGCCGATGAGCACCTACCCGAGCGTAAGAAAATCACAGAATTTCACCATTTTGGAAAATAAAATGGAGATGACGGAAGCAACAAAGGAGCTCTTTCTCGCTGGAATTTCGAAGACAAATGAACCAGATGTTAGCTTTGCTGTGGAGGGTGAAGAGATTCAAGGCGACACGGATGAAGTGAAGTACACGCCAAAACCCCCAGATGACACGGTCATGCCCAGGAGAAACTCTCTGTCAAGAAGAAGCTCCCTCAGGCGCCGAAACAACGGCAAGACCTCAGCCGAGACGACAACGACCGCCGATGAACCAGTCATGTCGCATGACGGCAACACCAGCAGCAGAAGTGACGACACTCACGAACCGCTGCTTCAGCACTTGTCTTCAGTCACTCATTTTCGAAGTCCTTCAGAGCCGGTTATAAGAGATGCAGAAGACTTGGTGCCTTCAAGGTCACGACAGCTGTCAAGCGCTTCGTCAGAGGTGAGGTCATCGTCAGTCGGATCTCAGAGGAAGCGTCATCCGAGCGGCGAAAATACCATGTTTACTATGGATAAGCCCCCATCTGGACCAAGGGATAGTTCCTTGGAAAGGAACTCCGGACGAAAGAGAGCAACGTCAGGAGACAAAATTACAGAGAGACTAATGTCAGAGATGATGGAGCCACTCACAGTCACTACGACAAAGTGCAGAAGTGAATTATTTGCAGCAAAACAGAGCGAAAAGGCAAAGCCTCAAGTGAAGCAGATGACAACTGTAGGAGGAGGAGGAGGAGGAGGAGAGGCAGCTGCTGTCGCCAACAAAACCAATAAATCATTCCTTGTACACAATCGGTGAGACAACTTAACTAGCTTTCCTTCTTTTGTCACACATAAGAAATGTTCTTAACCCTTTCACCGTTTATTAAAATGTTTAAAACCGTTACCATGGCTGCGATTTATTTTAGTACGGCAATACATTGCTTTAAAATATTTTAAATACTTCTGATTTTGAAGCGTAGAAGCAATAAAACCTTTGAAAATTGATGTAAAGGTCAGATTTAGTGTCCCTTTATCACTTTATGTCCTCAGTCGTTGAATTTCTACTTGGAAATCAAAAGAATAAGGTCTTGCAAACGCTACGCGAAAGTCCGCTACTAGAACCAAGGGAACTCCGGTTTAGCATCGTAAAATTCCATTCAACTATGACCATAAACCTCAAAATTGCTTTTATTCTTTTCAGATTTGCCTTTAATGTTTATTTCCTGTGACTTATCCCCACTTTCTCGCATGGCAACGAGTCTCCGGTTGCTAAGGCACTGCCATTACAGGCGAAGTCCAGGGGGTCGGATCGGAAAATATCGATTTTTCAAGAGATTGTGGCATAAATATTATAAAAAGTAAGTGCTGTCTGGCGAATAAATGAACACTAAAGCCATATATGTATAATAATGAGCCAGACTCGTGAGCAACGGTTAGCTGTAGGCTTGCAAAGTACTGCCCGAGTCCTCTCGGGGTAAACGACTAAGCGTCGATAACGTAACCCGAGTCCGTCTCGGGGTAAACGGATAAGGGTTATGATCAATTGAGGCATTTAGAGGAAGCCTTCTGATTTGCATTTGCTGCTCTTAAAAGTAGACCCAAGATTTAGCTTAACCCATTTACTGTGTATTTAACTGTAACTAAATGTAAAATGGACGGACATGTTCGGGGTAATGAGTAATTTGTCATTTTGCTGATGGGGTGTTGAACTGTGTTTGAGATGTAATGTATCTCTATGGAATGCTCTTAGGTCAAAGTCTGATTTCAAAATGCTTCCCGATCGACCAAAATCTCCCGTTCGTGTAGAGAAATCGCCGTCAGTGACGAGCGCTCCACAGCCGGCACCTTCCTCTCCTCAGCTTCGTCGCAGTTCCAGCTTCAGCATCGCAATGCGCGATGACGAGGTATCATCTAAACACACAGCGCTCTCTCTCTCTCTCACTTCTCTATTCTGTTGCATAAAGTAAATTCTCAGATAACAAAGAACTTCCTTCTAAAATCATCTGTTTGTGTATTTCTTACTTGTTTCTTGTGATTGTTTGCATTTTTTGTCATTTCATCTGAATTATAGAACATGCCTCCTCCTTCTTCTTCTCCTCCTCCTCCTGCTCCAAATCCATCTGAAGTATCTGAACATACCATAAAGTGTCATTCTTCTGAATTGACCATTGGTCATTTGGTCATTGCTGCTTGATCCTCAAAGCACTTGATTTAAATTGGTTTGCGTTAGTTTCCATCCGCTCAGAGTTTTGTTACGGAGAGAAAGATGTTCTCTTCAATGAAGACAATGCTTCTTACCATTTCTGCATTGGTAACTTGAAAATTAACTTTAAGTTTAGTCTTTAACTGAACTGATTCTTTAGTTTTTAAGGCTAAATCTTCGGACCTTGTAAAGACTGGTTTCTTGTGGACATGAGGCACTGCTGTCTTGTTCTGAACATGTTGTAGAGAATGGTTGGAAATACGCAGCTGAGGCAATGCATTTCATTGGTATTTTTTCACATTTATTTCAGAATTGTTAAGAGTTTCTTAGCTATTCATGTTATAAATTTCAGTTTAATGTTTATTTGAAAGCATTTTTAGAACTGTCACAAGATTGTAAAGGTCTTATGAATTCTTAATTTTATAAGATTTAAATCAAATACATTTTTCAAAGCTGATCTTCTTTACCTTGTCTTTGCTTTTTAGGAGACTCTAAGAGCAGTGAAAAAATCAAGTGTTGATGATAGGCAGAGTGTTGTCGCCGAAACAAAGCAAACAGCTGAAAGGCCACAAGGAGAAGGAGGGGGTGGAACACAGCAAATGCAGCTCACAGGATCCGGAAACATCAGGATAAAGGAGAAATCGGTGCCTTCTGGTGCTTCAGAGGTCAACCGCCAGATGGCGCCCAGCAGCACAGACGCAAACAGTCGTCTGTCGTCGATGTCCAGCCGTGGCCGTGGATTGTCAAGTGACGAGAGTGGACCAGTGAAGACCAAAAAGTCCGATTCAAGTTCTAAGTCACGTTTGGGAAACAAAGCTTCAAATCTTTTCTCACAGTTGCACAAGAGAATTTCACCAAATAAATAGGGACAACGTCAGATGTATTTTCTGCCAGTGACTCCACTTTTATTTGTCACCGTAGTTGCTGTCAATACTTTAATCATGTGTTTGTGCATATGGATTGTATTGTGACTTGAAATTGAACTGTGGTATGCAGCATGTAACGTTGAACAATATTGTTGATGCATTGGCTGATCATGTGTATCAGAGCTTTTTCACTAATTAAAAAATGAGACAAAAAATGATGACAACGATGGACATCAGTTATAGTCGATTGTTGAATTGTGTTGAGTTCGGTTCTGTTGCTTTTTTCTTTTTATTGTCAGTGCCAACTGTTGTGTTGTGATGATCCTGATGAAACTTGTGTTGTGTCAGCATTTGCTGCATTTAAAAGTGCTTCATTTACAGCATACTGTTTATTTAGGATAGAAGCAGATGTGGGACACAGCTGGCCAGTGGTAGAAATGCTTTTTCGTCTACGACGGGGTCTATTGAAGTCTGCTGCGTTAAATAACCTGTCTGTGATACAACGATGATGTTGTTGCCTCATTGCTTGTCTTTTGACTGCTTCTGCTATCTTTGTCTTTATTTCCTGCAAATATAATCAGAAGCACCAAAGATTAACAGGTGTTTGAGCCTTGTTTCCGTTGTCTGCATCATCATTTCAACAGGTGTTTGTTGTATGTTTTGAATGCAGTTCAATGTGGCTTTGAATAAAGTTGTTTAAAAATTAAGTTGTTAAATTTAGCAAGCAGATTTATTGGGAGGGATTCTTGTCTTGTATGTCTTTTGTAACTTGTTAGTATTACGACTTTCTGTGCAAATGAGGCATTGCTGTTGATTGCATTATTTTAGACAACAGATTATTTATTTATTCTTGTAACACCATAAAACAGTACTGTATTGGTTTTAATAACATTAATTCTGTGAAACTTGATAGCACTTTGGCCATAGAAAGCCAATCAGTCCGCAATTTGACATAAATGTTGATAAATTCCATCTTATTTGATCAGCCAGTCGAAAAATACTATATTACGCACCTTTCAAAGGTCATTTATGAATGATAATTATCGTATGATGTTAGAGGTCATGTTCAGGATGACTCGGGGGGGGGGGGAATTCGTAGGCCGTATAAGTAAATCAGGGCTGGAGATTGTGATTTCTGGCAGTCTTTTAAAATTGTCAGATTTTGCTTTTGAAAATCTTCTTAAAATACAAGCCATGACTATTGTTTTTGCCTCTCCCTGGAAATATTTCTGTGGACGTCCATGAACATATATGTGACAACAATGTAGAGAAGGGTCTATGAGTGTTGACATGTGACAAAAGTGTAGAGGGTCTAATGGATGGTGACATACGAAACACTAAAACCTGTATTTCATTAAAAAAACTTGGGTTTTTCCAGCCCTGAGGTAAGTCCGTAGTGTTTGGAAGTTGTGCGATAGAAAACAGGTGAATTTTAAAGCAAGACCTGCCAGGAGAGAGAGAGAGCCTACTGAGCCAACACTTTCGTTTGGTGGAAATTCTAGAACCTGGCTTCTGCAGCACGTTTGGTATATGAAGTACACAATAACTAATTACCTGGTGACAATTTTGTAGGTCCAATGAGTAAATAACGATGATCGGTTGCGATGTCTTCGTATTGGGCTATTCTAGTGAATGCTGCGGCTAAAGAAGTCTCTTTTGCCTTTGTGTGTGATTGTGAACTTGTGAAGCTATGATCGGTGAAGTTTGAGAGATGATCTCTATGGCGTTGTGTGTGTTTTAAAAGTTTTAATGTAATCGATGCAATGACATTGAGAGTTGATTTCTAATCGATTTCTTATTGATTTCTAATCGAGTCTGTGGAAATGCCGTTTCCTCTGATAAAGTTGGGTTATTTAGCCGTTAAGCAAATAAGTAAACCTCTCGCGAGCGCCATAAAACAGAAGGCGAAGACGACTCCGTTCCTCCGAAATCGCATTCTTCTGCCTCCAGCACAGCGTAATCATCAGATTCATCACTAAATATTTGGACTACCACGGATTTTGCTTATTGTTCGATTACTTTTGAAAAGTACATAAAGAGTCCTACGCATGGAATGATGAATGTAGTTATTTTAGCGAAATTCGCAGTTTTTTTTTACATTTTTAAATAATTGAGTTGTAAATGGGATAATGGTTTTACACTAAGTAAAAGTAAAATCTCGTGGATTTCTATAGCGCCTTGGAAAGCAGCACAACAGTAGCTGCTTATTCTTAGGCGCTCAGCCTCTCTTAAAATAGCCATGGGGAAGGTATATTATCAGCCAGGCAATAGTCAACATCCAAAGGGCAGTGAGGCTAAATCTTCTACTGTTTATAGTGTAAATCTACACTACTGTATATATATACCAGATTGGCAGAGGCTTTAAGAAAACAGCGCCCATGTTTAATGTCTGAATTAAGATTATATTTATTTTCCTGTTTAGACCAGTGGGATTACTTTGCAGTTGCTTGAAGCCGATGTGTTTGCTAAAGGACTCGGCGGTGGTCCTAGCTCCATTTCTGAAAGCGCTTATGACCACCTCCCTAGAGACTTGCGAAGTTCCATCGAAGTGGAAACATGCAACGGTCACGCCACTACTGAAACAGCCAGGACTTGTCCCTCAAGAGACGTTAAATTACCGACCAGTGTCAAACCTGCCATTTCTTTCCAAAGCTTCTTGAGAGGATTGTCAGCAAGCAGCTGATTGAATTTTTAGACGCTAACAGACTGATGCCTCGTGATCATTCGGCGTATCGCCGTGTGCATTCCACTGAAACCACCGTGCTGAGGATATTCAATGACGTTGTGGATGCGGTCGCGAATGGCAGGGTGGCTCTACTCTGCCTTCTTGACCTCTCCGTTGCGTTTGATACGGTGGATCACCAGATCCTTATCCAGCGACTGGAGAGTTCATATGGCCTCAGAGGTCGGGTCCTCAGCTGGTTCGAGAGCTACCTCAGCGATAGGACGCAATCGGTCCGGTGTGGTGGTCAAATGTCGGAAAAGCGAATTGTTCAGCATGGTGTTCCGCTGGGGTCGGTTCTCAGCCCTCTGCTGTTCATTCTCTTCATAGCGGGCTTGAGGAAAATCGCTATCGCGATCAGACTGACCATGCACGGCTACTCGGATGATGTGCAACTTGTATTCTTCCTGTCTGCCTGCCGACATGGAAAGACTTAAACTTTGCTTCCTCGATTGCATCATGGCGATCATCATGTGGACGGAGGAGAACCGCTTGGCTCTTAACCCCCAAGGAGGGGGTTAAGGGCCAAGCGGTTCACCCCCAGGAGGAAGCATCTCCTGAGCCCTTCACCGTTCACGCTGGGTGATGTGACCATCGTCTCCTCAAAGTGCCTACAACTCCTGGGGTTACTACTCGATGAGACGTTGTCGTTCGAGGAACATATCAGTAATGTTGTCCACGGCTGCTACTACCACCTACGGAGGATTAGGTCAGTCCGCCGGCATCTTCCGATCAGCGGGGCAGTGCACTATGTGTGCGCCCTTTTCCTGCCCAGGCTGGACTATTGCCACAGCGTGTTGCTGGGCTTTCCTGATGGAAAGTTGAATTGTTTGCAATCCGTGCTCAATACAGCCACTCGGGTTGTCTTCAGCAGCCCCTGGGAAGCCCATGTGACCCCACTACTGCGTGACCAGCTGCACTGGCTTCGAGCCTGGGAGCACCTTCCGAGCATTAAAGGACCCGCACTGTCCACAGTACCTGGCTGAGCTAGTACTAAGATCAACTTCGAACACACGGAGGTCAGCACTTCGCTCCGGCCATCGTGTCCTACTGCTCGTCCTGCCTCCGTCACAGACTCCGAAGTTCGGAGACAGGTCCTTCTCACGCGGGAACCCATTGCTTTGGAATGCCTTGCCAACTGCAGTGACT
The DNA here is from genome assembly GCA_018105865.1 of Metaphire vulgaris. Taxonomy (NCBI): domain Eukaryota; kingdom Metazoa; phylum Annelida; class Clitellata; order Crassiclitellata; family Megascolecidae; genus Metaphire; species Metaphire vulgaris. The sequence continues at coordinate 13,156,838 of CM030864.1, forward strand.
GAGGCCAACTCTGCTGGACTGTTCCTGAGAGAACTATAGACACACCTTTTTAGTTTAGGATATGGTTGACTCTGCATGTGCAGCACCCTTGTCGTAGACCTTAGCCTAGTGCACGGTGCTATAGAAATTGTCTTGAAATAAATAAATAAATTGCTTTGAATTGTGTATTTAATGACAGACTTCATGGGTACAAAAGGTTGCATCTTGTTGTGAATTGTCAGGGATGAAGGAAGCGTCAAATAGAAATCTAAACACAGCATCTGAATTTCTTGAGCTGTATTTTATTTCTTTTTTAGTTTATCACAGATTTGAGACAGAAATCAAGATGCGACTTCTTGGCTTAGGAAACATATCTCAGGTGAAGCCATTGAGTGAGGAGATGGCCGTTGATCTGGCTGCCGACATGCTTGGCGAGGCGGTCATTTTTGGAGTTGCATCTTTCTGTCTTCTGCTTGAATACAAGCGGCAACAACGCAAGGATGCAAACAAGGAAGACGTTCAAAATCAGCGGCTTTTGGGTCTAGAAAAGCAGGTTTCAGAACTGACATTACAAATTGAAGAACAGTCCACAAGGCTGCGAGAAATATACAGAGTCCTTGGAGCAGAAAAACTTTTAGACAAGTCACTGACGAGCGATGAACTGCCACAGACCATAATTGACTCCCACTCGAGAACAGTTCTGCATGTCCAGAAGTGAAGCATATTGTTAATGAAGATATTAGAAGTTTGTTTTGTTGTCAATTGTTGCAGCCATCATGCAGAGAAATTATTGAATTTTGAAATAAATTTCTTGTACTTGTCTATTAGCGTGAACAGCGATGTATGTAGGGCTTGCTGTGAAAATTTTGGAATGTAGATATCATAGAAACTTGCTTTGAAAGTTTCTGTTGGTGTGGATTATACAGAGGGCAATAATTATTTGACTATTAAGAGAGAGATGGATATTAATTACTCTTAAATGCTACATTTGCTAACCAGACTGATATTGCTGGATGGAAGGATTCTTTTTACTGTAGAATGTATTATGAATTATTTTGAATCAGTGCTTGTGTTTGGGTAGAGTGAATAAAGCATGAACAACTACTTGGAGGTTTATGCAGTATAAAGTCTTTAGGCCTATAATCAGTCACTTCATAACACTTTTTCAACAAATATCAAATTTTATAGTATCATTATAATCAGGGGTGTAGTGATGGGGGTATATTGGTATATGTAAAGAAAAAATCTGTATATACAGTGTGTGTGTGTGTGTGTATATATATATATATATATCAGACTTGGAGTCGAGGCCACAACTGGCGAGGCCAAGGCCAGGAGGTCCGAGGCCAAGGCCAAGGCCAGCAGATATTTGGGTTTTTTGGCCAAATTTTTAGGTACATTTTGACAATTTTTTTGCACATTTTACATTTATTTATTTATTTGTTACATTATTTCTTCATTTCCTTGGAGCCACGCCCCTGCCCCCAAATGACGCCCCCGTTAAACACGAAGTCATGAAATAATGCAGAAGTGTTAAAATCTACAGTTGGTTGCGTAGTTGGCAACTATAGGAGGACCTACAGAATATGATGCCCATATTAAAATGGCCCTGCAGTAGCCACCTCAGTGGAAGGGATGTACATGGACAGTGGGGTAAAATCCCCCATTCCCTGCAAATCGCGCGCTAATCAGGGCCAACACTCGATTTGGGCAGATTAAACGTCAAAATATTGAAATTTTGAGGGCCAAACAAGTGCTGGGCCCCTACCCGAATTATATTGGGTGCCCTGGCTCATATGGATTGGCGTCCATGGCAGTAAGGTCCAGTACCTACTACCAACCATGTTTTAAAAATAAAATTAAGATACCATTGATGTTTTGTAGCTGTTTGCCAGTCTCGTGTTTTCTATCCAGATGTTTCTTGAACCCACTTGAAGTTCCTCGAGTTTCACTTATTATTTCGGACAATGCTTGCATTTCGCGGACCACTATTTATTATTTTGAAATCGGTGAAAGCAAACTTCAAAATGCTAGGCTCATTTGTGGCCATATTCTTTGCTTGCGTATTTTTACTTTAAAACTTTAATAGCAATAGGTAGGCCTACAGCAGAGATTGCTGTCACTACGGCACCGTTTCTTTTCAAGTGCGATCAGTCTACAACCTCCTTAGCCTATCGCAGGTGTCTCTGTTATACTTTAGAGACAATAAACCCCGGCCCCTGTGAAGCCGCCCACTGCTCTAAAATAGACGTCATTACATCCATTTAGGTTCAAGCCTTTTAATACTTTTATTAGCAAGAAACCCAATTATCTGGTCCAAATGCCTACTTCAATCCCTGAGGCAATGTTCGCTTCAAACAATGGCAGCCTTGTCAATGCAAGCAACATAATTACAAGCTACTAGAGCTGGCAGGAATTCTCAGGGTCTACCGTTTGGATTGAACAGAGGACGTTTTGTTCAGATATTATTCGTCACTTCCAACATTTTGAATGCGCGATTTTCTTGTTTAATTCCATGGTGTGAGGGCTTGGCCTCGAGTACACAATTAAGGCCGAGGACAAAAAGGCCAAGGCCAAGGCCAGCGTCACTTGGCCTCGAGGCGCCTCGAGGCCAAGGCCACGGCCTAGGACTAAGTCTGATATATATATATATATATATATATATATATATATATATATATATTCAAGTTCAATCCCCCCATCAAATTCCTGTTTACATCCTGCATTTAATGATGAAATGGTTGATTGAAATCATTGGTCATTATCACTTTGGTGTTTTTTTCATTGGATGGCTTCCAGAACTCGGTCTAATTTTGGGTGAGTGATTATTTAGCAGCACTGGCGAGAAGGGCACGTGCTTGCAGCAGATTGCATATTCCTGTTTGTTCAAAGTGTCGCCAAAATCAGTTGAGGCCGAACGTAAATTCAAGATTTGTGCAGCTGGGACTGGGGTTATTAATTTGTTGTGTCGGGTCAAAATTATAGTGTTGATTTTCAATTTTTCTGTTGTGGCAGTCCAATTAAAAGAAATTCTGTATTGCAAGGATTGAGAGCAAGGCGATTAGCTGACATCCATGATGAGTTTAACGAAAATGCTGATTCTAGTTCAGTGACTGATGTTTTATAGGAAAACGGTGCAAAGGAAAGAAAAGCGGGCGGGAACGCGGTTTTGCATCACTGTTTTATATTTATGCGGTTGGGCCTATTCCAGCCATAAAGTTTGTGAATTTCCAACAGTTGGAATTTCATTAAGCGATAGCGGCAACAGTCGTCGTCGTTGGTTAATAATTAATAATTGTTATGATGAAGCTTTTGCTTTTTTAATTGATTTCGATTCTATTCGAGTTGTTCGACGTTCTTAAGCGATCCGCTGCTACGAAGCCGTCAAACAGTCGACGATATAGCGCCACGATTTATAGGATAACTGATTATCATCGCTATGCTGTTGTGATTGGCTGTGAGTAGCGTCATATTATTATTATTAGGTATTATTATTATTATTATGAATAAGACTATTATCTATTTAGAACTATTTAATGGGCGTAGAATATTTTGTGGTCTTTGAGTTTCAATTCTTCTTCTTCTTCTTCTTCTTCTTCTTCTTCTTCTTCTTATTATTATTATTATTATTATTATTATTATTATTATTAAAAATCAGTGCGTTTGATGACAGCTGGCAGTTCGCTGGACACGTCTTTGGCAATGGCAAAATGACGCAGTGTTCAAAGACCGCAGGTGACGCATTGGATCTTGTTTTCCTGGTCACAAGCACAGTCGGTCCTCGTCGGGTCCCAGATGCACTGGCATCCAGTGGGAGGGATTGTTCAAGGGTCAATCTGTTCTTCAGCTTTCTTGATTTCGGTTCGTTCACGGCTGTACGGCACGATCTGTCTTCTAGACATCTTCAGTTCTCCTCATTATCGACATCCGGTGTACAGTCTTCGAGTGTGTGAGACGCTTTCGCTTCCACTGTTCTGGATTGCCCGCGTTCTGAATTCAAGGCAGCCTTATCGCCGACCTGTCCCGCCGACAGTAACTCGTTGACAAAGTCCTGTTTGGGATCGAGCAGGACTCGCTGCGACACTAGCGCCTTTGACTCGCCTGCGCTTGTTCTCCAGCGTCTGATGCATCTGACTCACACTCTGATTCACGACGAACATCGCAGCCGTCGTCGTTTCTTGGAGCACGTCGTGGTCCGCTGCTGCAGGAGGACTGAGGACCACGGACTAAGATCGTGCTGGACTCGGACATCGATCGCTGGAATACGTGCAGCTTTGGAGATCTCTGGTAAGACAACAGGCGGTAGGAACAACATCTACTAGTTCTTTCTCTTACGACCTTTGTATCCCTTCTCATCTTCATAAGCATCCCGGAGGTGAAGCAGAGACCATATCCAAAGCATCCAAGTGTCTTTTTAAATCTTAATAAAATCTTTCAATCAAGATGCTGAAAGCTGGTTCCAATGAAGTATACGTGCTGTTACTCTGATGCCACAACGTTCCAGAAACAACGATGTGACAACCGATTTAAACCGACATTTGTTGCCAAACCAGGCAGCACTGATAAGGCAACAGGGGCAATTCATTTTCCACTGACTGTTACCATCCTCAGTAGGATTTCTTGGGAAGATCTGAAATCAGAGATGCATCTTTGCCATTCACATTTTCTAACATCAAATAATTTTTACAAAGCCTTGTTTTTATTTGTTTCTTTAAAACCTGAATCTTCAACCTTGGTGTAGGACAGATTGTCATTGTCTTCCAATGCCTTTAACAGATCAAGATCTGAAACATCAGTAGTTCTCCAAACTTCTCTCAGCGGAAGGCATATTTTTTTAGATTGAGATCAGGAACTGTTTTCTTTTAATTGTTTCTTATCTTTTTTCATCAAAGACTTGTTTCACTTATTTCATTATCCTTCTTTGCACATTTACCATCTCGGTGACAAGTAGTGTAACTGTTGTCAGTTTCTTATGGAAACAGACCATATCCTTGCAAGACTCGGGCCTGAAAATTCATTCAGCTCAATTCCAGTTTTCCTTAATGAGAGCGTCAACTTGATTGTTTAGGCAGGAAAGGTTCACTCACAGTTTGGTGCTCTGGTTTATTTGGTGTTCGGTACCTTTAAATGATTTATTGAATCGCTGTGGCTGAAAATAAGTCCTCTCTCGGATCTCCTGTAACGCAAACAAAGGGGAATTATGTCGGCCTTCTGCGTGTGGTCCCATTTTCAAATGCAATCGGAATTTGTATTGGGCGGGGAAGGATTTGTGATGCGGGGGTATTATTTTCCGTCCAGGGGAGAGTTTGAGGTCAATGCAAGTAGGATTTGGCGCTTGTGGACAGATGTGACGTCCCATGCCATATTTGCCACTGGCCAATGAGAGTTCCATCTGGTCTCTTTCCATCGGATCGAAGGAGACCCAGCGGTTCTTTTCGTGCTCCACCGGCTTTTTGAAGAGCCTGCCAAATGATCATTCAGAGTGCAGTGTCTGATAGAACGGCGGGACAGTCTGCAGACAAAGCCGTGTTGTCATGTTGGCGATTTCTCCGATTGACATTTATCAGATTAAGATATTAAGACCAAGTTAGACCAACCGAATATAGTTGTTGTCAGAAAATTATGGTAAAAGCTAATGGTACCCATTGCAGCCAATCTCCCGCAATAAAGCGAGGGTGGGGGCCTAAAAGATTGAATGGAAGTAAATGTTCCCAGATTTGTTTGTCAGTTGATGTTCAATTGATGGTCCATTCCCAACCATTTTGTGACATGTAGGTAGAGATTCGATAGTTGAGGATGGTGTTTTTACAGATGATCAGCATCAGATCTGATCCTTCTTTGAGTGTCAGGATGGCTGCATACCGTTCAGTTGACGATCTTAAGCATAAGGAGCCAGCGCTGACACCGCACTTAAAACATCCACCTTGATCATTGTGTTCTGTTTCGTATCATCCAAGTCTCATTCAAGATATTCTGAATTTGTGGCAGCTGATTTTATTGAATAAGCTGAGGGTGTTCATCTCCAGAGCATCTTAACAGTCTGGTGTTTAGTGCATTCAAACGATGATCTGAGGAGAATAATTTTGTGTAGATAAAACACTGAATTTGGAGGACCTTTGAATTGCTGTAGCGAATTTATGTTTTTTACCATTTCATTAGATCCTTTGAAAAGTGTTAAACATTTAGACACAAACAGACAACAGGATAACATTAACAATTCTTGCATGCAAATTAGAATTTACAAACTGAAATTACACAGATGATGGAAATGACCCCAAGCTAGCCTCGAGAAAAAGATCGTTAATGCTGTGACCTCCAAGCGCCAGGTCTCTATATCCATTATTAATTAAATTATTGCATCTTTATTATTATTATTATTATTATTATTATTAGCTTACAATTTATATAGCGCAGTTTAAGAATGGCAAAATGGCCAAAGCAATTTTCAATACTACCTTCTGATTCGTGAATATAGAGTCTTAATTGCTTTCCGATTTCGCTGTACATTAAGTTAATATTTTGGAATGAGTTTTAAAAATTGAAATGGGTCGGTTTGTCAGAAACGGCTGTTATTATATTATTATCAAATCGTTCTTTGGCCCGACTTTGTTTCATACTATCTAACGGCTCCTTCTCGATGTCACAGAGATTCTATATACTTTTATATTCATCAGGATCAGTTTTGGCTTGCACGCCGCGCGCGGCTATGCTGGCGGCGTCGCAGGTCTGATTAATAAGTCTGCTGGGAGGCCATTTGCCTGCAGGCGGTCGAATGTGGATGGCTTTACCCCCTCAGAGTTTATTTGGCTCGATTGATCCTTCGGATTAATCGCAAACAATCAGCCTTTGATCCGGTCAGAGACGCCAGGCTGCTCAGGCACTTTGACAAGACTCTGCGCTCGAATATTCCAATGTCACCCGCTTGTTTCCACCAGTTTGATTAAAGCGATGCGCTATCTCAATTCTTATACTTTTCGGGCGTTAATTTTCAAAATTGACTATTGTAACGTATGCTGTTGGGCCTTCCCGCCAACCTGCTCGACAAACTGCAATCCGTGCTCAACGCCTCGTTTTGATCTTTTAGAGGAACACTTTGGCCACGTCGCTGCTTCGGTGACAAATCTTGGCTTTTTTCGTGGCGGATCGTTGTTCAAACCTGCTAACCTCCCTGGATTGCCAGACTACATTGCAACAGCTGACCACGGCGCTGGAACGTCGGCTGCTAAGATCTGGCAGTCGCGTTAAACTGCTTTTCCTCCCCGTAAAACGGGCTAAGTTCGAAGACAGGTGAGTTTTAAAAAAATGAAACTGGGAACTCACTGGGACTTTGTCACAAACTCTGACTCTCTTGGAATTTTTTACGCATTATTATTCAATCGGATATTCGATTTTGTAAAGCTGTCTTTGGCCACTTTTGCCATGCTTATTGCGCTATAGAAATCGTCTAGCTAATAATAATAATAATCTGGTGGAATCCGATTGCCGGATCAGAAGTCGGTGATCCACTAATGCAGTTATCATCTAATTGTAAAAACTAAATTGTGCACACAGAGAATTGATTATAATATTCAAAGTCTATGCTGAGGATGAGGATTTCTTCCATTTCATCTTCCACAGAATCCAAGTGCTGCATTTCCATCATTTGTCTTTGTTAACAGAATTTTGACTTTCAAGTGCTGCATTTTGACATTACATTTGTCTTTGTTAACAGATATTTTGACTTTCTAAGTGCTTAACCATCAATGTTGACATTACAAAACTATTCAGACAACTGAAGAGCATGGAAGAACAGCATCAAAATACTTGAACTTAATCATCCAGTGCTCGGCGAAAACAGGGTCATGGAAGGACAAAGGTTTGTTCAACATTTTCATTTTGAAGAGCTGGCCAATTTATATGTAAATTTACTCTTGACTTTTTTCTTTAGTTAGATATTTTGAATCAATTTTTAAAATGTATATAATGAACTGATGACATATACAGTTTACATCTTTTTCTAAATGTTCACAGTTTTTTATTTAAATTGTAGACAGTTTGGCTCAGTTGACAGAGAGATCATGTCTTCTGCATCAGCATGTGATCATTTCCAACTTCACGCCTGGAAAAAGGATACCTGTGCGAATTGTCTTAAGCCACGGAAGCAGCATGCCCTCGATGATGCCCCTCATCCAGCAAAGCGCCTTTCTAAAGTTGCCATCACAAAGGATGCTGCCAGAAAGAAAGATGAATCACAGTTGTCAGGTGACAGTGTTCCTGAGAAATCTGTCCTGTGCATTGAAGAAAGCAGAAGAGAAGCAAAGCCATCGTCAGACCGTGAAATAGTAAAACGACAGTCAATGGTGGGAAGTCCAAGGCCAGTTCCTCTTAAAGCAAAGCCATCGCTTGTTTCAAGTGAGGATAAATCAAAGAAATCGGTTGGAGCAACCGACTGCTTAGGAAGAAATGTTGCCACGAAGTCACTTGAAAAAGAGAAAGTTGGTAAGGAACTCCAATTGGATGGTTCTTGTGAGAATGCTAAGAAAGTAAACATTTTGACCAATGATTCCATCCAGGTAGGTGACAAAGGTGTGGATGAATCCTGTCTTCTTGAATCTGACAAAAGCAGTGTGGCAACCCCCCAGAAATGTGTGAAATTGAAGGGACGTCCTCAGGCGACACCTCCTCAGGTTCCTGACCCAAGCAGAATTCCAGCAAATCGTTTTAAGGATAGAGAAGTTACAAAGTCCACAGAAAAAAACAAAGAACCGGTTGCCTCTGATGTCCAGTCATCCAGTTCACATTACTATCAGATATACGATATATCCGCTAAAGGACTGTCTGGAAAACCTGAGCCAATGGAAATCCCCGAAGAAGGTAAGGAAGAGGCAGTGGGAGCTGAGTCTGCAAAGGCTGTTCGTGGCTGCCGTGCTGTAGAGGTCATTGACGACGACCATAACAACACAGCAATGCCTTACAATGTGGTTGATGTTACAAAATGTCCTTTGACAAAGGACCAGATGATCAGCAAGATACCTCCTCAGTTGCCTTCAACACCGGCTCCCAATCGATCGTCCGGTGTGCCATCGGGGGTTAGCAACACCCTGCCATCCAGCCAAACCTCGTCAATGAGGGATTTTGCTGATTTGCTGAAAAACACGGCTGTGTCGCCTAAGTCATTGCGAAAGTCAGTCGAGCAGGATTCTACGAGGTTCAGAACGGGCGAATCAAGCGCTGCGTCGACTTCGAGCCACTTGTTGACTGGTAACACAAGAACTTCTGTTGAAGAAAAGACAACAAATGAAGACGTGAACAAGGACTTATATGAAGACATTGGTGGATGCAGCAGGGAAACAGACAGGCAGCAACTGTCTTCATCTGTCGGAAACAACCCAGTCACTTGTACGTCTAGTTTAAGATCGTCCGCTTTTGAAGCCAGATTGGCCGTTTTGGTCAAATGTGATCTTGGCAGAGCAGTTTCTCAAGGCACATTGACGTCTGGTGTTATTTCAGTGGATGATTTGAAAGTAGAAGGTTCCAGTGTAACAGATAAACAAGAGTCATCAGATGTAATTGCAACTGATTCCAAATTTGGAGAATCAAATACAATTGGTAGGCAAGAAAAGAGTCGCAAAAGTGGTGGAAAGTCATTCTTTCAGAAATTTTTAAAGCGTGGAAACAAGGAATCGATGGCGGAACAAGTGCCGTGTCGGATGTCCACTGGAAACATCACCATCGAACCAATTCTGAACATCTGCACAACCGACAGTGACACTGCAGCGCTGGGCCAAAGCCCCTCAGGCGACACTTCACCCTCTCACTCTGCTTTCAAACCGTTTGTGCCAAAGGATAAGGTCTTGCTTTTTCCAGTAATTCCTTGCAAAAAACCTTTGAACGAAGGTAAAGAACCTGACCCCGTACCTGGTTTGTCTTCGGAAGAATTTAGGAAATATCCTGTTGTTGAGGACGGTCTGTCTGCCGATCCTTGCTCTGAATTGGAGATGCATAAACTCGGCATAGCTTTGAATAATACAGACAGAAATCTTCCTGAGAAATCTGTCTCAAAAATCCGGGATTTGCAAACAGTCACCATTGCACAAGAAGTTCCGCTTGAAAAACCCTCGGTCAAGGAAGGAATACACAACAACGACGATAAAGAGCACACAAAACACGCGACTGACAGACAGACAACCGGCGCCTGCAGAGCGATCACATGCGACAGAAATGAAACTTCAGTTGATTCTAGTCCTACGATGGAATCGGGCGATAGGCCATTTGCTGCTTTCGGTTCCCATAGAAACAGTGTCCATAGAGATACAAAGCCAGGTGAGAATTCTGTTAAATGATAAAGAATCTTTTTAATCATTAGATTAAAAAATCTCCGTTTGTATAGTTGATGATTTTGATGTCTTTTTTCATCACTTGAGTAGAACTCTGAAGTGCTTCTTAATGTTTCTTCTCTTTTGTCGGTTCTGTTGCATCTGGTTTTTTCTGTAATTATGCTGCAGGATTCTCAGTTGTTTAACCCCTTAACTGGGTATTTAACTATAACTCAATGTAAAATGGACGGATATATCCGGGGTCCCCAGTTAAGGGGTTAAAATGCAGTGAATCTGATGTGAATGTTTGTATGTTTTCATAGATTTTGATTTATTGTTCTTAGGATCTGAATTGGAATCTGATGCAGTTGTTGTTTTGACTGTTTTCTATAAACTGTAGGTAAAGCTCCAAGAAAAGTTGTAGCACCGCCTCCAGTGGCACCACCTCCGCCACCATTGCCTGGTTTAGGTGGATCAAAGGATCTTGAAGCAGGTGGCACTGGCTGTTTATCGCCAAAGATTGCTTATGCTGGATTTGTGGACTCAGGACAGGAACAAAGAAGCGTTTCACCTTTGTGTATCTCTTCCATCGGTTCTGGGAAACCCCAGGAAACGGAAAATAGCTTTGTGTGTCATACTCTGCCTCGAGTTTCTCAGCCAACATCGTCTGCTTTTTCGAACTCTGTGAATGCTCAGGTTGGTGACCGTGCACGTCCGTAAACCGTTTGCAGTCGGGTGAGAGTCGTCCATTTAGACTGTTGCTTTGGTGTTACTGATTGAAATGCATACTACAGGGATACTTGAAATCAATGTCATTTTAGTTTCTGGACTTTCAGACATCTGAAGCAAATGGATCAATTCACCCAGCCAAAAATTCTGGCCATGCTGACCTATGGCATTATGTGAGCAATTGTGCATTTCCTTTCAGGTTGTGGTTTCTTAACAATGTTTGCAGAGATTAGCTATTAGCTAATTTTGCTAGTAAGTATTGCTACTATTCTAACAGGCTTCGGTAGCAGGCTATTGAAATTGCCCGATTCGTTGATCATAAGAAGTACCGTATATTGGAATATTGAGGGTGCTTCCCCATCTCATAGACTGTCTAGAGACAAAGTGGGATTTGCATCTTGTGGAAATTCACCAGAATTTTAACTTGGATGCTTAGAAGAATTACTCAACCTTTGAATAATCTGCTGAAGAAGAGTGTCTGTGTTGCTGTTCACTGAATTGACTGTGTCTCTCTCGTCCGATGTCTTGCTTCTTTCGTTTTCCTCTTTGTTCAAATGTGACTATATGCTTGCTCTTTGTCCAGTTCTTGGTCTGATTAGTCTACTTTTGATTTTTCTCATTTGCTTCTCCTGACATTATTATTATTATTATTATTATTATTATTATTATTATTATTATTATTATTATTATTATTATCATCATGTGCTGAAAGAAGTCAGCCATTTGACTGCGACATCATTAGCTGAGTGTAATGTCTGAAGACCGCCATCCTCGAGTCTTGTTATAGTACAAGAGTCAACTTGATTTTTCTCATTTATTAGATTCATTGTTTGCACTTCACCGCAGATACACAGATCCGAGTCGTCCATAATCCACTTCCGGCGACAGTATTTGCAGTGACCTTGCGCTGTCTGGAAGTGGTTCAACAGGCACCAAAGATGATGTGGCAGTGGAGTGTCGAATCCTGGTTTTTGGATAGCGGGATCTTCTACCAGATGGTAGTTGATCGCCTGGACCGACTTCCAGTCAAGTCTCCACTGACCATCGATGTCTGTGGGTTCCTTGTTCTACCACAGGGGGTGACGTGAGTTGAGTCGCTGTTGAGGCGGATTGGTGAAGTCCTCATGAAGTGGCTAGTCTTCATTTTTTGCCACCATCTGCAGGAGCCAGAAGCTTGTCTTCAGCGGCTGTGCAACGCAGATTTGGGGGGCAGATGTTAGAGAGGACCGGTAGCCGCCATGACAATTTGGTTGGACGTAGAGTGCCAGTGATGATTCTCATGGCAGAGTGCAGCTGAGTGTCGAGGACTTTGGTGTAGGGGGCGGGGGGAGCTGTACCAGACAGGGCAGCAGTACTCAGCAGTTGAATAGCAGAGTGATAGGGCTGTGCCTGTCTCAGAGTGGTGGCGTTGACTCCCCATGTGGATCCAGCAAGTTTCGACAGAAGACATTTATTGTCATTTAGACATTTATCCTGACATTTATTGTGATTAACAGATCATTGTAAATGTTATTATAATTTGTTGTGTTTTGTTCCAATCTTTTCATTATCGCTTTTTATTCTTGTTAGTCTGTGGCTTCCATTGACCTCAGACAACTTGACCTGGCAACAAAGAACGCTCGCAACAAAACAATGTCTGAGGGAGTGAGATTCGAAAAAGTCCTGATCACTGCAACTGATGGTAATCCGTCTAAACAGTCAACGACATGGATTTGTTTATGCACAGTAACTGTTTTATGTTAAGGATTGTCCTTGTCAAAGCAAAGGTCTTCTTTCATGCAATTTATGCTGAAAGTTTTATGGATGTTTATCTGATTTTAAAATCTGAGAATAAATTATGTTAATATTTATGCTAGATTTTAGCAGGAATAGTTATGTTGAATTGAAGCATTTGCTAATCTCCTATTAGTCTATTTGTCAATTGCATTTATTGATTTTGATTTTACTGCTGCGTTTTTGTATTTGTTTGCCAAATTTCAGAACTTAGAAACTAAAGTGTGCTTAGATTTAGAAGTGGCCTTACCTGATAGACCAGTGGCAACACATTCTCCAGAATTCACAGCATTCCACCAAACTGCTTCCTCTCAAATATGTCGAATAATTTTCTCTATGCCAAATTAATTTTCTTCTGGAATTCATTGAGACCCATCTTATTAAGCATGACTGATGTTCCTGGATCAATAGTAGCTCACCTGGTTAACCTATAGATTGCTATCTTTTTGCAGCTTCCCATCATCATCCTATGCTAGTGATGTCCTCCATTACTTTCACCAATGAATTACCTGTCTACAGACATATCGTGGATTTCAGGTCTTTATCAGAAGTCACTGAACTCACACCTGTTCCCTGATTGTCTGAGGAGGCTGTGTCTCTATTGGCACAGTCTGCTGTTGTATAGATAATAATGAGGAGCTCGGCACTTTTTCTTCTGAATCAGCCATATCTGATGGCCCTTCACGGCAATATGTTGTCTGTTGTGGGTAATGACAGTTCATCTGCATAGACTCAACCAATGGGTTTGGTTTCAGTAATTGCTGTTTTGATTTGGCATTTCAGTCATGCCTTTGGAATTGTATGCAGCCAATCTCCTCTAGTGCTTCATGTTATGTTATTATAAAAATGCTTTTTCTCTTTATACAGGAATTTTTATTTTTGTAAAGTGGCATATTTGGTCGGGATTTTTAGCCTTGTCTTTAAAAAGAAATTTATACGAAATTCAGTTGTTTGTGGGAACCATTTGTGGGCCTCTGTTCTAGGTGCTGTTCACTTGCTTTTGTTTTGATCACAGAATTTTTGCAATGTCTAATGTTAGTTATGTGCTGTTTGTAATTGAAGGACAGAAAGGTAAAATGGATGAACTTTCCATTAGCTGTGATGCTGTTGAGCGGAGGTTGAGTAAGTTCCAGAACAGGGCGCTGCCCGATCCACCTGCGTCGTCCGAACAGACGCCCTGTAAAAGACAGGAAGTCACCGTTGATGAAACAGGCAATCTGTATGAATTGGTGTCACAGTCAGACTCAACGAGAAGCTCAAACATCGAATACGAACAAATGACTTATGAAGACATTGACAACTACTGCAGTCGAAGGAATCAGGAAAACAAAACGATGACTTCTTTTATGTCATCAGGTCAAAAAAACACGAATAATCAAGTCGCTAGTCAAAAGCAGGGCACCAGCAATGACCTAGTGTTCTCTGGCACTCTGGATCCCTGTTCTGTTGGTTGCAGCAATTATCTGGAACCAGTGTGTGGTAAAGAAGAGCAAGAAGCGAAAGCGCGATCAAAGGAGAACTGGCGTCCTTGTCCTGCGCCTAGGACTTCACACGTGACAAAGGCCTTGTCTGGTGGAGGAGAAGGTGGGCAGGAGGAAGTGATAATGCCTTATGTCAACACTCAAATGATGAATGATGAGTTGCCTTTGAGCATCAGTGACGGCTTCAATGCAATGGCCGATCTCATAGTCAACGTTTTGTATCATCTTACGGATCAACTGTATTCACATTACATTACGCAGTTCTTGAAGAATCGTTCCGATGTCATTCTCACGGACTTTGAGTTGTTAGACGTGAAGCCAGAGGTTGCTCAGACAACGGCCACTTTCTTCAGAGCCAAACATCTGATTCTTGCTCCATCGGGATGCATCCTAATGGTAAGGTCTCATTCAGTTCTATTCAGTTTATGCAAGGCAGGCAATTGATTAAATACGCAGTGAGTGTCATGTCACAGCACTTGATCCGGATGACATGGCATCTGCAGAATTCTACAATGCAGACAACACTTTATTACTGCATTGCTCTGCTTAAATGAACTCTGTCAAAAACAGCATTGTGTAATACTTGAAGAATTTCACAATTTGCTTGAAATCTGTTTCTATGAGCTATTTGATTGAGCGTATGATGTTGCGTAGAAGTGGTTTCCTCATTGTCGGTCGTCTGTTTGTAGGTTATGCGAGATAATTTCCTTGCGCCTGGATTGTCTCTTCAGCCAAACCACGCAAACGTCATCAGTCCATTACTCTCTTTTCCACTGACTGCTAATGATATGGAAATCATCGGTAGAATTTCAGGAGAGTCGTCTCTGCCGGTCAAAAGTGGCACGGTGGCCGTTCTGCTGTGTGACCGGGTGTCAACTGTTGACGTCCACTGGGGCCATGAACACACCACAACAGGTTCGTCTGCGATGAGTTTCGAGCAGAGCGTCTGTCATTGTGTTGTTGAGGTTCTCAATGCCCTTCTGTACCTGCGTGACTCCGGCTGCAGTGTACTGCGTCTGTCAGACGACGACGTTCTCATGGCGAGGTTCTCTGACGCTCGTTGGCATCCGTTCATTAAGCCTTCTGTGATGACGTTCGACATCTGCACCGACCTTGACAGCGTTCTCCTTAACAATGACATCGTGCATCTGCTGTGTCTTATGCTTAGAGTCGATCTCTCAGCAAAGGTCGATCGCCTGGAATCAAAGATTGTGTCGCGAACGAAATATTCTCGTGGATTGCAGCGTCTTGTGCGCATTCTTCAGCAGAACACTTGGGAGGGGCTGGAGAGCGGTCGGAATCTGCTGGAGTTCCTCTTGTGGGGTCCGTCGGAGGAAGAAGCGAAGTTGGTGGCAATGACGGATACGAGAGAGACGTCGTTTCGCGTGTGGCTGGAAGTTGCCCGCTGTCGAATGACTTCGGAACTCATTCTGCAGGCGAATAGGAATAACTTGGAACTGGCAAATCAGGCAAAGTTTCTGTGCCGAGCAACGGAGAGCTCTCTTCTTGGCGTCACAAAGCTCCTGTTTGAGTGATTGCCTTCCTCGGTCCGATCAGTGTTCTGATCAAATTCATCATTCAGATGTGTTTGGTCCATGACAAACACATTGGCTTTTGTCAAATAGCATTGAATGTGTGCTTTTTCAAATTTCAAAGTCTAGCCAAATATGGATTGAATTTTAACAGTTGAAAATATAGTTGAAGCAAATGCTTTGAAAATATTATGTGGTGATTGTCGGGATTTAGGAAAATGTTGTGTGACGCATGCCATTGTCGTTGAGATTTCACAGGGCTGCGTGCATTGTAGCCGTCTTACTATTGCTGTCTAATGTAATTGTGTAATATTAAATTTCTCATGAATGCAATTATGCTACAGATACTGATGTGGTTTATGGATAGTTTTTGGCAGACACTTATTCTTTGTCTTCCTCCAGTTGCTTCTCTGAATGATATTGTGGGGAAATTAATTTTGGTTACATTTGTGCTCTTGCTGTTCATTCACTGGAATCTGGATCTGTTGAATTTGCCTTTTTAGACCGTAGAAATCTTAGAAGTAGTTTGTCTTTTGCTTAATTTTGCAGCAGTGAATGGACTGTTGGTTGATTTTTCTTCATCTTTTGTCATAAGAAATTGTTCTCAGAATCTGACAATGCTTTTAAATATTTGTTGCTTTGAATGTTCTGTGGTTGTATATAGTTAATACTTTAGATAACTCATCAGAGGCATTTTATATCGTTAGGTAATTGCTTTTGAAAAATTAATTTTCATCGTTTTTTCGTATGTTATTCTTTGAGTGCATTGAATTTGTCTGACTCTGCATTTGGTGTATTCACTTATGATGAGGTTGTCATTATAGAAGTCTTTCTGTTTTTTGTGAGATTGTTGAATATCGTAATCTTTCTATTTATTGTTCTTTGTATTCCTAGGTTCAAATATCAGTCAACTGTGTGTAGACAATTGTCAGTTTATTCTCTTAGAAGAGAGTCTAGTTGAAGATTTTGAGTCATATTGCAGACTGAATGATCTTTCTGTACTTGTAATGTTGTTCCCCTTCCTCTGTAGACGTGTGCTGGAGGGAAGGGAAGACAGTCTACACTGCCTTTTAAGCTGACTCAATTGATGAGGTTCCTTCCCCTTACAACTGTAATAGTGTTGCAGCCACTTAATCCTCCTAACTGTGGACCTAAAACAGAACAAACTTGCACTGTACATTTTTGTAGCAAACCCCTTGTTACATTTGCGGTACTAATGTCACTGAAAATGTCTACATGCATTGGGTTACTCTGTAGTAGCTGACAGGGCTGGAAATTACCAAAATTGTGCGAAGCATTGAGGCATAGCTGTGCAGTGAATACAAGATACTGAGCACTTGGCATCAAATGGAGTTTTTTTTCTTTTTGAGGCCTAACTTGTGTTCATGAAGTGACTGATGCTGGGCAGATGCAACCACAATAGTAGTCAGTCATCCAACACTGAAACGAGTGATGGGAAAAGTTTCATCCATCTGAGGAGTCTTGGAATTTCTTGACAACCGGTTGCTGGGCTGCATCTGCTTTGGCATTTGGCCACTGGGACTGTGCTGCATCTGCTTTGGCATTTGGCCACTGGGACTGTGCTGCATCTGCTTTGGCATTTGGCCACTGGGACTGTGCTGCACCTGCTTTGGCATTTGGCCACTGGGACTGATGGGGCAAAAGTTTGCTGCATCTGCATTTGGCCACTGGGACTGTCTGCACCTGCTTTCTTGACAACCGGCCACTGGGACTGTGCTGCATCTGCTTTGGCATTTGGCCACTGGGACTGTGCTGCATCTGCTTTGGCATTTGGCCACTGGGACTGTGCATCTGCATTTGCCACTGGGACTGTGCTGCATCTTTTGGCATTTGCCACTGGGACTGTGCTGGACTGTGCTGCACCTGCTTTGGCATTTGGCCACTGGGACTGTGCTGCATCTGCTTTGCATCTGCTGCATCTGCTTGGCATTTGGCCTGGGACTGGCTGCACTGCTTTGGCATTTGGCCACTGGGACTGTGCTGCATCTGCTTTGGCATTTGGCCACTGGGACTGTGCTGCATCTGCTTTGGCATTTGGCCACTGGGACTGTGCTGCACCTGCTTTGGCATTTGGCCACTGGGACTGTGCTGCACCTGCTTTGGCATTTGGCCACTGGGACTGTGCTGCATCTGCTTTGGCATTTGACTGGGACTTGCTGCACCTGCTGACTGGGACTGGTCATTGCTTTGGCACTGAACTAGCTGCATCTGCTTTGGCATTTGCCACTGGGACTGTGCTGCATCTGCTTTGGCATTTGGCCACTGGGACTGGCTGCACCTGCTGGCATTTGGCCATTTGGATGATGGTTTGATGGGATGATGATGATGATGATGACTGATGATGATCTGCTTTGGCATTTGGCCACTGGGACTCTGCATCTTTTTGGCATTTGGCCACTGGGACTTGTGCATCTGCATGTGTGTGAATCTTCAGCTGAAGGTCATTTCACTGAATAGCAGAAGAAGTGGATTGCTGAGGATGATGATGGTTTTGAATGTGGTGATGATCTAGTTTTTTCTCTTCTGTGTTGTAATGACAATATAATTGCAGAGCAACCGATGTTTTAATGTGGTCTTCTAGTTCTCCAGACAATATAAACGTCCAGTTGCGCTCAAAAAGACAAAACATTTGCATTAATTTTGTGAGCAATTTGATTATAGGTAACTACCTTTATTCAGTTTGAGATGTTTGTGACAATTGAGTTAAGACAATCAGTAAGTTTTGTTCAGAATGTTTTCTCTTTAAATATTGTAGAATACTTGACTACTATAAAAAATACCTATCACGCAAACATTTTACAGATGAAGTTTTCAAATTGTTTTGTGATTTAACACAATTTGTTTTCATCTGAGCTTTTCGTTAGACGATGCGTATCTTTTGTTAGTTTCTCTGCTGTGATCTGTGTGTGCGTCCGTGTTGCCGCTTTTGCATTTGTGCATAAGAAGTGTTTGATGTTGTTAACTTGTTAAGTGTTGTGGTCATTTGTGATTGTACATTGTCTGTAACCAAATGTGATCGTTTTTTAGTGTTGGTGTAAAAATCTCAGCAATTGAAGAAATTGTCTGACAAATTGCACGTTTTCTTTTGTATCCTCTCATTGCTTCAAACCATGCAAGAATAATCAATATTGGCCTTCTCAATTTCAACCTACCTTATGTATAATATAGACATATTGACTAATGTCTTGTAGAAGCCGGGTTTTTCAATTATCTCTGTCTCGATTCACTGTTGTTCTCTCTTCATCATTCCCAACATCTGGTTGCCCTTTTTGCTGCAATTGACTCATAAATCGCTGCTGCTGCTGCTGCTGCTGCTACACATGTATTGTAGCACATTATTGAAGTCTGCTGTTTCCCACGTGAGTTCCAGTCGTTAAGGTGTGGTCTAGAAAAGGGACACTGACTACAGATTATCAAGCATCCCCACAGTGATTGATGGAGTCACGGCAACTGTTCTATCGAAACAGAATCAGTAAATGAGGAAACTGTCTCTGATCTTCGCTTGGAAGTTGCTGTAGTCCCGGCTGAATTCTTAACGCTTAATCAATCAAATCAAACCTAACCCTGAAAATTTTGTTGATTCTTTGGGAGATTATGAAAGTATTTGGAGGCTTCATAGACCGATTTCAAAGCTCTGGCAGTTGTTGAAAATATCATCAATTGCGTTCTTGCTTTAGGAAGCGCGTGTAGGTAATGATGTTTAAAATGAAATGTCAAAATATTAAATTATAGAACATTCTTCTATTATAAAACAGTTTATTGCCAAGTTTCTAATGGCATTATGAACTGTTGTACCACTGACAGCATATGTGATCAGCTGAGGATCAGACAGGGATTTCTGATGACAGAAGTTTTGCTTTTCTCTTTCAGCTGAAAACAAATGAAATTCAAAGAAATTTCGTCATGTTCAGGTTTTGAATCAGATAGTTGAATTAAAACGTTTAGATCTCAGATCGCTGGTGCTTAGTTCGTGCATCAGATCTTGAATTAGGACTCCAGGAAGAAATCACCGATGAGCAAATTATTTTGATATGAAGCATTTTCTCATACTTAAAAATGGGATGAAAGGATATTGTGAAGCAGGAGAGGCCTCTGCAGTTAGAATGAATATTATGATCAGTGCATCTGAATGGACGACTTCTGTGCATGTCATGGCTTTGTATTGGCTGCTGTCGTGTATGATTCATTGCATTCGTCTGTTTTTCATTGGAATTTCATAAGTCTGACTCTTTACCAAGAGAGGTATTGTTTGAATAGCAGTTAAGTTCTATTAACATTACTTATTTAGATGAACGGTGTGGTGACATCTCGACCAAACAACGACGTGCTTCCTCCACTGGTTGACTTTCTCTGCGTTTGTGATCATCAGTCAGCTTCAGCGTCTTTCTTTTGTGTGATTTGTTCGGTCCAATTTTGATTCTTTGTAGGAAAACAGCAAATTGTAGTCCATTAGCTTCAGTTGCAGTCTACAGAGGGCCTCATCTTCAGTGAATCCTCCTATACGATGATCTGTGATCGCAGGAAATGGCAGAATTTGTTTTCACTCAGTTTTAACTAAAACAGTGAAATTAGTTTGCCATTGAATGATTTGTCATCATACGATGTTTCAATGGCAACATATTGGTAATTTATCTAGAAAATGGCTGTAACACTGTGCTGCCTTATGCTGCAAATATGGGAAATTCAACCAAAAAAAGACAATTGTGTAAACAATATTTACAGGAAATTTATGACAAGTTTTTGAACTTCAGTGTATTTAGTGAAAGTTTTTTTCAAATGTACAGAATCTGCTGCTTTTGAACAATAGTCTTGATTCTAAATGCTCCAGCAGCAACATTAATGTCAATGCATTTACTTTTAAGCACAAATTGGGAAAAGGCATTTTAATTTTTTTTTCTTTTTGGAAACAGAAATTTCACTTCTGGATTTCTATTGCACATTCATTTTACTTGATTAAAAGTTTGAAATTAGGTTTAGGCGTTGTCAGAAAGATTATATAAAACTATCTTGTAATAAAAACAGAGCAGCATTATTTTGAATTTTGAACTGAAAATGTCACTTCCAGTATATTACTCTGCAGGTTAATGTTGTGTATTCAGGACAGACTCTGTGATAAGAATATTAGAAAAATAACAGAAACTATGATTTAAAAGAACTTTTGCCAATTTCTTAGAAGTGCAAATTAGCTGTAAAATGCCAAATTCAAAAAACAGCCAGAATGAAATTGCCAGTTTTAGGGGACTTATGAAGACTCGGCAGAGGCTTTCCTTAGGATGGCAGTCAATGTGGATGCCTTTGTGTGTTGATGTTTCCAATATGATTCCTGCTGTTTTCAATCTCTCATTCTTATTTCATTTTTGCATTTTTATCAGCAAGTTTTTGAAAGTCTTGTTTTAACTCTTCCTGTTTACAAACAGAAAACAGCATTAGATACAATGCTTTATAGTAGTTAATACTAATTATATTTTAAAATTTTCTATTATATTTCAAATATGAAACAACAAAACGAATTTCTGTAGACTTTAAATGCTTTGTTGCTCATGATGCTGAATAATCAGGTTCTTGTATACGATGTCTTATCAAGCATGTCTGATATCTTTATGCATCGACGGCCAGCTTCATGACCATGGCACGATTCCTCCAGAGCCCCTCTTCTCTGGGGCTACGAAGTCTTCCAGGGCCCCTCACTCATGCTGAGCCCTTCATTTCTTTTAACAGAGAAACATTCAAATGAATTTTGAGATCAAAAAATTATTTCACACACAGTTGATAGTAACTAATCTGCTGGTTACAATGATTACGTATAAATAAATATAAAATATTTAACACAATATATTCATATATGGTGTTTTGATTATCAAGGTGCTGCTGGATATCAGAGAGAGAGAGGGAGAGGGAGAGAGAGAGCCTAGATGAATCAGGACAAAGAGGGTTTGGCATAAGTTGGTTAATGTAGTATTTGTTCATTGCTTGTTCCTTCAGTTGTTGGAGAACCTGTGTTCTGGTTGAACATCCATTGTTGATTAAAGCATCTCTTTGCTGTTATGTATTGCTTTGCATTAGGAAATAATTTGAATTTAATGTGTTTCAAATTATTATTGTGTTAGATTGCTTTACAAACTTAGAGGAACTGTTTCAATGGTAATGTTTGACAAATAAAATTTTGGTCATATTTTCTAGCTGACTTTTTAAGGAGGTGATTGCAGATTGTCCAATTGCCAATGGATAGCTGCCATAGTGTCATCTTGCTAACTCTCCTGTTTGCTCTTCATTTCAGGAAGATGATCCAGATGTCGCCACTTTGGAAGAAAGCGAAATTAAAGAGACCAAGGTACATGGCATTCTCTCCAGTAATTTTCTTTGATTGGTCATAGAAGCTGAAGACATACAATTTGTCCTATTTGTATTTATTGTATCTCAACTATTATAACCATGTAATAAATCTGTCAGATTCACAGTGCTGAGCTAATTAATAACCAATATGAGAGTATGATTATCATTACAATCCATTGGTAACTTACAGGAATAGTTGCAAATGGCAAGACAATTGACGAAGCTTGTTGATTTCGGTCAATGACCCGAGAGGAACGAAGCAGTCGCCGGCCATGACCTGTCGCCATTTGGCTCTTGTTCATCCTGATTTTGAAAGTGGTAGATGAATTTTTTATTTGACGATGGTGGCTTGTGCTAACCATTGTTACCATTTGTGGCTCCAGTGGCACGGTCAAGTCCTCTGACTGCTGCTCAGACACTACACAGAAGTATTATTTAGGCAGCAGCTTTTTCTGCTTTTTAGTGCTTTATGAAAAGCAGTCACCAGATGAATTAGGTTCCATTTCAGAATTCCTGGCACTTTTGTCTAATTGTAGCAATTATGACAAATGACTTCTTGACAGATTAGAAGTAATAATATATCACTGGTAATGTGCAAGGAGTTGGAGAAAGCAGAAAAAGACTGAAGTTCAGTTTAGTAGACCATCAGCTGAATGAATGTCGTTGTCAGCTGCTCCCTCACCGCCTTTCTTTCTTTCTACCAAGTAAGTGCCTGACTCTGTGTTCCTAGTAAGAAGGAGTCAAATGGGTAGGTGAGGCCTTGGAACAAAAAGCAGCCCAAAATATTCTGGCACGGAGGAAATGTTGACCTCAGTGGTCTGTCAGACCACTGGACTACAACCAATGCATCAGAGTGAATCGTCCGTTCTGTCCAGTTTGGTTCAGAAGTCCCTGTCGTCTGTTGCAGATTCCAAAAGCTTCTTGGTACATTGGTGATAAGAGAAGAATTTGGTTTGGCGAAGAAATCAGAAATGGATTTCTGGTAAATTTTGAGTTTCTTCATTTACTTTTGACCTTCAGAACAGTAGAATACTGGAGATTGTCTTAAGTCTTCCTGTTTTATTAACGCTTTGACTACCGGATCAAAAATTCCCCCAGATGCCAAAGGAAAACATGAGAAACTGAGAATGTACCTTTTTGGTAATTTGTTGCTCCTGGTGTTTTAAAAAGTAAAATTATTTATGAAATTAATAATTATTTATTTATTTTGCAGTTCACATACACAACGTACGCATCTCAGTTTCACTTCCTCCAACTGCTCAGCTCTTCTGCCTTCCAGAACGTCACCTTTCACTGTCGCAATACGGTTGCGTATTACGACGCAAGCGCCAAATCTTACAAAAAGGCAGCAATCTTTGCCTCAATGGATGACCAGGAAATTGGCGCTGGTAGACGCAGTCATCCGTACCAAGTTCCAATAGATGAATGCAAGGTAAATAAATGACTATGGTGCTATCGCCCCTGCTGTTCATCTTACTCATGGACCAGAAACTGAAACAAGTGACAAAGCACCAGATGGAGGACGAAGAACAAAAAGATGAGCGACGGCTAACATTTGCCTACGCAGATGATGTAGGACTTGTGGCTGGCTCACCTATAAAGCTATAGAAATCCATCGACACTTGGTGCAAAGTACTGACAGAAAATGGCCTGCGTCTAAATGCCACAAAATCAGAGGTGATGCAGGTATCCAGAACGACAGAAGAAGAAAGTTTACACATATGGGCAAGTGGCAGAGAGCTGACAGAGGTGAAACAATTCAAATACCTAGGAACACTCTTCGATAGCTCGGCCTCAAACAACACAGCCATCGATGACAGAATTAATCAATACAGTAGAAATGTTGGTATGCTATATCCACTCCTGAAAGACAGACATGTTCCTATTGCGGCCAAAATCATTATTTATAAAACCATCCTCAGACCACTGCTAACCTACGGATGTGAAGTTTGGACGCTGACCTCGGCTACCAAAAGCAAGATACAGGCAGCAGAGATGAGAGTCTTAATTAAGGCTTATTAAAGGGTACACACTAAGAGACAGGAAGAAAAATGTCATCATCAGAGCAGAGCTAGGTATAAAAAGTATCATACAGTATATAGAGGAGAGCCAACTGAGATGGTATGGTCACGTCAGGCGAATGGGAAAGAATGCCATTACAGATGCTGTTATGGCACCCACCGACTACCAGACCAAGAGGACGGCCACGAAAACGATGGATAGACAACATCAGTGAAGCGCTAGAGTCCAGAGGAACATCACTGAAACAAGTGGAAGAAACAAAGATCTACATGGACAGAGACGCGTGGAAAGGCTACTTCGCAGATAGACCACAAGTCTAACTGCATCGGGGTACAAGGTACAAGGTGCTATGTCAGCTCTTTCTTATATTTGTTAGGCATACTTAAACATTCTGCAGTAGGGAATTCTAATGTTGGAATTGAATCTCTAGGACTTTCCTCTGATTATGACTCAACATCCGGACACTTTGAGGTGAAGAGTCTCTTTCAGTTAAGACACTTTATAGTCAATGTGAAGACCACAGAGAGAGAGGGGGGAATCTTGCAAAGGAGATTTGCACCAACATCTACATTGAAGAGTGAAGAATAATGCTGAACATTTATGCAAAAATATTTACTTCCTTTTGTTTTTCTTTGTTTTAGAATCGGATGGATGTTTGGGGGCCCCACTGCGTTTCAGTTCGCCACAGAAGAAACAGCATGCCTTCCGATCGAGGACATTGCCTCCGCTGACTTTGGCAAAGATCGAGGGCCAATAGTTTGGTCTAGAAATTGGACCAGTTTGCTTTGCTTAATTTCACTAATTTGAAACAAATTCTTAATGTTCTTATCGTGGCTTTCATTATTTGTACCTGCACTCAAATTATGGATAGTTTGGAAGAAATATTTTTCATCATAAACACGTCATGAGTTATCAATCAATCAATTTATTTCGCAAGATTACACATACAGAGATTAAACATACAAAGTTAGTTCGTTTCTTATCATGTGAAAAAATCATAATATGTAAAAATATATAGTTAATTTGAGAAATGGGTTGGCCAAAGGGTATAAAACCCGTAAGACGGTCAACCTATTTGGTTGAGGAATTTAGAAGTGACAAAATTAAAGGTAAAGTTGTATCTTCAGTTGTATTTAGCTAAGGTACATAGACGTGGCATGAATAATAATATAGAAGAGTATAGAAGGTAATAAATGGTTAAGAGAATCTTGAGGAATTTTAAAGCCGTTAAGGAAGTTAATTCTTAACTAATTTACAACTTGTCAGAGACTTGGTTATTGAAAATGAAGCTTTTTAAAGTGAAAGAAATTGTTAATATTTCTCAGTTCAATAGGCAGGTTGTTCCATAAGTCTAGGTCCTGAAAACTTTGTAGTAAATTTTCTCTTTATTATAATTATTACTATTATCATCATCATCATGTGTCTTCTTCATATCTGAAGGTTGACGGTCATGAGTTGTTTCCACTTCGTTCTGTCTTCAGCAATCCTTTTTAGTCTTCCGTAGTTCTTTTCCTGTATGTGTTCCTTAACGTCGTCCAGCCAGTCTCTTCTAGGTCTTCCTCTGGCCCTGTTTCCCTCATATCTGCCCTCTAATAGGACTTTTGCTTGTTCTGTGCTTGAACCCCGCATTATGTGTCCAGCATACTGAGTTTTCCTGTTTATAATTTCTGTCAGGAGTTGTCTCTTTTCTCCAATTTTCTTTAGTACCTCTTCATTTGTTATTCTCTCTTGCCAGCTAATTTTCAAGATTCTTCTGAAGCACCACATTTCAAAGGCCTGTATTTTATTTTTCAACTGCTTTGTTAGAGTCCAGCATTCGCAGGAGAATGTGATAACCAGTATACATAGCATCTCAGGATTCGTAGTTTTAGTGCTTGGTCTAGGTTTCTTCTTAGTAATTCTTTTGTTTCCAAAAGGCTTCTTTGGCCATAGCAATTCTGGCGTTTATGTCTCTAGTGCATCTTCCATTCTCTGTTATGAAACTGCCCAAATATTTGTATTCCTTTTACTTGTTCCAACTTAGTGTTATCAATTAAGATGTTGTGTTTCTCATTTTTGTGTTTGCTTACTATCATCGTTTTTGTTTTCTTTCTGTTAATTTCCATCCCGTATTCTTTTGCTTTTGTCGTTTAGCTTGTTAATTATGAGTTGGAGGTCTTCCTCTTTTTCTGCAAAGATTACCGTATCATCTGCATATCTGAATTGTTCCATTGATTTTCATTCCAGGAGTTTGTTCTAATGCTTCTTTTATTAATAGCTCTGTATATAGGTTAAATAGTAAAGGGGATAGTATGCATCCTTGTCTGACTCCTTTTTTTATTTGTATCTTCTCGGATTCCTCCTCTTTTATTCTTATTCTTATTACTATTATACTAAATTATATCTCTAATCTCTTGCAATATTAGACTAGGGACAGGGTTTCTACGTAGATTACTATTTCATCTTAATGAGTCATTAATTGTAGAACCACGATCTATTACGCCACCCCACCCACGCCACCCCACCCCCGTCCTCTTCTCAGGCGCAAAAGCGCGACCAATGACTTGTACCAGTTAAGAAGGTACCTCTGAGGGATGGGAGGGTGCGGAGGAGGAGTCTCACCTGCTTTGTACGACTACGATCCAAGCACTCCTAAATACCTGTACCAGAAACTCAGTCCAGTGTTTTCTTGCAGGCGGACAAGTGTAGGCCAGGCGTTGCAATGGAACCTGGCTTATCAAGTCAACCCCACATCTGTCCCTATCTGTCCAGTGTCCGGCCGCCCAGCTGCCTGCTGCTAACTGCCTAATGACAATGCATGCTTTCAGTCACTGGGCATCGGCCTGGTCAGCCAGTTGACTCACTCTCATAGTCAGCGATGCCAGTGCTGGGCTTTTTTCCCCAGATCTGGGCTTTTTGGACCTCGTCTGGGGAGCTGGGCATTTTTGCCGAAATCTGGGCTTTTTAAAAAGTTCTTGAAAATGCATTTGTTTTTGTGAATCTCAGTCATTTCCGTTGAGCCGTTGTCTCAATTTGTCTGAGCTTGTCTCAAGTTCTCAAATATCAACTGTCTGTCCAGTAATTACTCCAGTAAGTCCAGTTGTACTCCCGCTGTGACCTTACTGACCTAACTGACGTTGACACGTTGTCCGTTGGACCTGTCACCTGCAGGGCTGCAGAGTGGCTACATGCAGGGCCTTAATGGAGTGTGGCTATAAGTAAAGGGTCTGGGACTCTGGGTCACATACCGGTTTGCTGAATTTTTGTATCGGATTACCTGATGAATGTAGTGATAACCTGATGATCTAGTTTATTGTATCTGCTGGTGGTGGGCAGTGGTGACTGCTCCTGACACTGTGCTACCGAGTAGGCCTACCGACTCTGGTTCGGGGGTGGGGGTGGGCGAAGACAGGGACGAGGCGGGAATGATTAGGACTTACCGGTAACTGTTCCAGTCTCCAGACTCCCGTGTTAAGCCTACCTAGCCCTAACCCAAACTGCCAATAGCAATGCATTATGAAGATTGAACATTTTACACATGTGATGTAACTGATGTTACATGAATACATGATATTATGTCACTGACAGTCTGACACTTTTTCAATTTCCAGAGTTCGTTTCTAACTTTCTCATATGATTAAATTACGCTATTATTCGAATATTTCAGTTTAATTGAGTCCATAATTTTGAATGTGAAATAAATACATAGACCGACAGTACATTTTTAATGATTTTTATATAGCAGTGAGTCCCATGCAGTGACGAAAGATTAGAGCTTTAGAGCCTGTTTTGCAAATCTGGGCTTTTCTGGGCTTTTTTAAAGACGCCATCTGGGCTTTTTTCAAAAAGTTGACTGGCATCACTGCTCATAGTCTCATTCTAGTCTGTTGTGTCCTGAATATCAGTCAACGATTCTCTTATGTATAAGTTATAACTGATTTCTCGTGACTCTTTGCGTTAATAGTATTAACTGGTTGTATTAGTGTATTTGTTAGTGTATAGTCTAGAGTATAGCTGCGCATAGTTTTCGAGTGATTCTTGCACGTTTTGGATTACTTGTTCTGCAATGGATCTACAGATGTTCAACATACGGATGATACTCAAATTCATTCACAGATCCAACAATAGCATTTCGTTGTTATACGTTAGGAGATGACAAACTATGTGATCAGTGGATTAGATCGAATCCTCGTCAAGATTTCATTCCGAAAAGACTTTGGGAATATGTCAACTGCCTTTCTATTCAATCGATATTCTTACTAGACGAATGGATAGCAACAAGCAAACAATGAATGAAGACATACAGCATTGACAAACTATTGAGGATATAGGCCTATTTGAAATCAGATGCTGTTCCATCAGTATTTCTCAATGCTCATCTGTAGTAATCACAGTGGTTTTAGTAGTGGCGGTGGCGGCGGTCGTAGTAGTAGTTTGATTAGTATCACTACTACTACTACTACTACTACTACTACTACTACTACTACTACTACTACTACTACTACTACTATTACTACTACTACTACTACTACTACTACTAGTAGTAGTAGTAGTAGTACTAATACGGTAGTAGTAGTTGTTGTTGTTGTTGCAGTGGAAGCGGTAGTGGTGACTGTAGTAGTAGTGGTTATAATAATAGTGGGGCTAGTAGCAGTAGTTTTAATGGTAGCAGTATTAGTAGTGGTTGTAATAAAGATGGGGTAGTACTGGTCCGGTAGTGGTTGCAGCAGTAGTCAGTGGCGGCTCTAGGATTTGGCAAGTGGGGGGCCGTTGGGGGGGCAACTTCTAATCATGGGGGGCCAACCATTTGTTGTTTAATGTATGTAGCATTAAGTATAGGGTCCCAACTGGGGGGGCC
Organism: Metaphire vulgaris; assembly: GCA_018105865.1. Taxonomy (NCBI): domain Eukaryota; kingdom Metazoa; phylum Annelida; class Clitellata; order Crassiclitellata; family Megascolecidae; genus Metaphire; species Metaphire vulgaris. The sequence continues at coordinate 13,185,840 of CM030864.1, forward strand.
ACTGGGGGGGCCAGGCTCTCAATAGGGGGGGCACGGGCCCCCCTGGCCACCCCCGGTGGAGCCGCCACTGGCAGTAGTGGAATAGTAGTCACAATATTGAGGCAGAAGTGGTAGTTAAAATAGTGGGTTAGTATCAGTAGTAGTAGTAGTAGTAGTAGTAGTAGTAGTAGTAGTAGTAGTAGTAGTAGTAGTAGTAGTAGTAGTAGTAGTAGTATAGTAGTAGTAGTAGTAGTTATAATTGGTGTGGGGTATTAGTACTAATAGTAGTAGTTGGAATGTGTTAGTAATAGTAGTTATCGTAGTGGAGTAGTAGTAGTAATTATAAAAGGTGTGGGGTAGTAGTATCAGTAGTAGCTGTAATAGTTGTGGGCAGTGGCTGTTCCACATGGGGCCCGGGGGCCCGTGCCCCCATGTTGAATGCCTGGCCCCCTGTTGGGACCCTATACTTATTACTACATACCTAGCAACAAATAGTTGGCCCCCATGTTTATATGTTTCCACTCTAACGTCCCTCACTCCCACTTGCCAAGTCTTGGAGCCGCCATTTCAAGGTTATTTTAGGATTGTGAATTTAGGGGGTGTCGGCAAAATTTGGGAAACTTTGCCAAATAAGTGTGAAAGGAAGTCATCCTATACAAAATGACAGACAGACAGACAAAAGGCCCAAAAACCTTATCAAATCTAAAAAAATTGTGACTTGTGACAAGCAAAAAACTTTGTCATGTCTTGAAAAAGTCTGACAAGAAAAAATGGTCATCAGAGAAATAAAGTTGGGGTTGTTACTGCTCGGATTGGGGGAGTGTTTGGGGGCTATTTAGGGTACATGCCATTCTTAGATTAGGGAATCTTGGGTGTAGTAATAGTAGTAGTAGTAGTAGTAGTAGTAGTAGTAGTAGTAGTAGTAGTAGTAGTAGTGGTAGTGTTGTGAGAAATAGTTGCCCCGATGTTTAGAAGTTGCCACCTCAATGCCTCCCCCAATTGTCAAATCATGGAACCGCCACTGGAGTAGCAGCAGCAGCAGCAGCAGCAGCAGCAGCAGCAGTAGTAGTAGTAGTAGTAGTAGTAGTAGTAGTAGTAGTAGTAGTAGTAGTAGTAGTAGTAGTAGTAGAACAATGCCATGATCAGAAGCCAAGGCGATTTATTTAAGGGTGTTGCTGCAATGAGTTAAAGAAGAAAGTTAAAGAAGAAAGTCACGGTTCAAAACCCCCAAACCTCCCCCCTTGGCGAGGCCACGGGGGGAGGTTTGGGGGTTTTGAACACCCCACTTGCCATCAGGGCCACCCGCGAGGTTCATGCAATTTTTTGTGAGGGGGTAGGATATTGAAAGTTTCAAAAAAGGAGATAAAATAATTTAACTGGCAGTTTCCTTCATTATTCGGGGACCCCTAATACATGCTAGGGAAAATGGAAGGAATCTATCAAATAACACAAATGTTGTGGGGTAGTAGTAGTAGTAGTAGTAGTAGTAGTAGTAGTAGTAGTAGTAGTAGTAGTAGTAGTAGTAGTAGTAGTAGTAGTAGTAGTAGTAGTAGTAGTAGTAGTATTTGCTTTGGTAGTTGCAATAGCTGCTTGTGAGTGCCACTTCTTTGCATTTGTATTACTGTTGGTGGCCTTCAACTGTCCGCCTCTCATTTCTGTTTGGTGTCCAGTGGCTAATTACGATCATAGCCTCCTGGGGTGGAGGAGGCTATGCTACGATGGCCTACTATGGTCTATGGTCAACAGGGCAGCGGCTCGACTGTATATTCGAATTGTGAGAGGGATTTTGCGTCGAAGACTGAGAGTGTAAATCAAGCGAAAGAGATCGACGGATGTTAACTATTGCTGTTTCTTCTTGCTCATTATGCAACCGTAGTAGAGCAGAAACGATCGAATGTAGGTCGCTAACAGACGTTGCCATTGTCTGTGCATCGGTTGTCGTTGTTGTTTCACTGGGGGACCAGTGGGGGTTGGTCCCGGTTTGGAATGAACTTTTGAATGAAGTTGCCGTAACATGGCCTCAGAGCATCGACCGCCAATATTAATGTTACGATGAACAGAAGAGTTTGCAATCATTGTTTCTGTGGCCACACAGGCCTATGGAAGTATCTAGAACCCAATGGCACCGCGTGGCATCTAACTTCAAGCGATGAACAGTCGATTGTTTGGATTACGTTCTTTGTTTACAGTAAACAGACTCTCTTCTTCTGACTGTCCAATGTTCGACTTCTATCGCAGAGAAAGAGACGGTGAGTAAAATAGATCTATTGCAGTAAAAGGGGCTGCCCATTAATTATGTCAACAATTTTTGGGCAATTTTTGACCCCCCGCCCCTTGTCAACAACTGTCAACTTTCACTTGACTTGACACCCCTTAATTACGTCAAAAACTTTTGACCCCCCCCCCCCAAGGTCAGTGACAGGTCCCAATAACAAGGTTATTATTTTTTGTGGTGATGACCATTTTCCCCTGTTTTGCTCATCGAATGTCAAAATGTGGTGGTGATGACCTTTTTCGCCATGTATTTTTCCATTGTAGTAATTAAGTAGTATTCCATGAAATTTCCTATTTTTTGATTATTTGTAAAAAGTGAAATTGTTGACGTCAACTTCTCTTGATCCTCCCCCCGTCCCTTGTCAAACTTTTTCAAACCCTCCCCTAAATTATTGACGTAATTAATGGACAGCCCCTTAGCTAATAATGCAAGTGATTTGTGGGTTAGCCAGACATAGAAATATATATTATATGAAAGATATCCAATTATTCTGATTATTATGTTCGAATAAACAATAATGTAATATTTATGTTAAGAATCTAAAATATAAAAACGTTTAGTGTTGCCCTGTTCAATACTGGGCCATTATTTTATAATGCAAGCGGAGTTTGGCCCATCTGGTGAATGAAACCAAATTTTACGAAGGCCTCTATTATAAAATGAAGGATTTCAAGTTATTATTGAATTATAAATTCTCGCTTTTAAATATTTGTCTAAATATTGGCATTTCAGCTTAGCGTATGCAGAAGCGTATTCTTGTTAGCGCAATACTCTTTGCTCATTGTGGCCTAGCAGATTAATTGTTTTGATGAGTCTCACCACTTTAAAATGCTCGGCGGTGGCGTATACAGCCAGTGGCGGCTCTAGGATTTGGCAAGTGGGGGGGCCGTTGGGGTGGCAACTTCTAATCATGGGGGCCAACCAGTTGTTGTTTAATGTATGTAGCATTAAGTATAGGGTCCCAACTGGGGGCCAGACACTCAATAAGGGGCAGGGGCCCCCTGCCTCCCCCGGTGGAGCCGTCACTGTATATAGCCAGAGGCCAACACTCTCGTGACGAGTTTTCACTTTTCCCTTCAGCTATTTGTCGTTTCTCTGGCACTTGAAGAGTCAATCATTTCACGCACTTTAAAATCTACCTTCATAATGGCTTCCTACAAGTGGCGTTGCACTTACATTCTTCGGAAAAGACAACGACACTCTATAACAAATATTCCACTTCCACTGACGAGTCAATACAAAAAACCTACAAATTGTTATTGTAAGTGTAGACCTAACCATCGCAAGTAGTCTCGACTAATGGAGGATGGTGTAGTCCCCCAACTTTCTGGCTATCGGCTTGTTAAATCATTTCTTCGTTAATTTCATAATGTTTTTAGCCTTTTACACTGGCCATTAAGTTTTTTGTCTCATCACAATCCTGTCGCACTGCTCTAACAAGCGCAAGAACTTTCGTTCTGTCAGTGAGTGGTTACTAAACACGGTGTTTTTTAACATGTTAACTGCGGGGGCCGCGGCCCCCCCTCAGTAGTTTTCCTGGCCCCCGCAGTAATTATGGCGGCCCCCCTTTCATAAAAAGGCCCCCCTAGAGGTTATTCCTAGTTTTTCTCTCGTGGGCGTTGGGCAGTCTTTTAAGACATTGTTTCCCAAAAGTGGGTCACAAAGCTCTGGCAAGTGGGTCGCCAAATTCCCTCGGATATTTAGCGGATGAATAGCATTTGACCACAGTTGGGCTATAACTAGCGGTCGTAGCTCACTCACTCGCTCACTGCTGCAGACAGTGTTTATTCTAGCCCCCTTGACATTGGGGGGATTTTGAAATGTTTTGGGGGGACAATGTTTGAGTTTCCACACGTTTGGGGGGAAATTTCCATTCCCCCAGCCAACATCTAAAAAAATTGGGGGGGGGGATTTTCAAACTTTGGAGGGGAAATTCTTCCCTAAGAAGGCCTAGAATAAACACTGGCTGCAGATAACCAACTGTGGCTGCCAAGCCCAGACCGTGGTTAGTCTGCGGATGAACCGAGGATACCTGATCTCTCTGGTAGAGGACTAGAGGGAAGATGTGAGCAGTGGGTGTGGCCCGTTTCCAAAATCTAGTCATTACTTGCCCCACACCTGGCAGCGCAAGGCCATTGTCAACCGGTAATGAACTTTGCGTTACTCCATTGGAATGATGATTGCCAGGGCCCAACATCCAGTATCTGCCGTGCCTCTGCTAGAACGGGGATGGGGACCAGGTGAGGGTAGTGGTAGGCATGATGGGCAGAGGATATCTGAGGCGCGTTTAATCATTTGCCGCTTTCTTTGTGCAAGTATATTGTATCTGAATAGTGATCGAGTGCACTAAAATCGTTTACTTCTTCTATAAAAAAATCTTTATTTAAATTTCAGGATTTTTTGTGAAAATAAGGTATAGGCCTAAATATGGATAAATTTCTTAAGCGAAAACGTGAAAATTTAGCAAGTGCGAATGAACAAAGTTCAGTCGGACGACGATGCCAGTGCATCTCTTGTTAATAGACCTTCGAGTGAGAAGAAGACATGCAAGGTGAAGCGTAAATAATTATAATAATGATAATTATAATAATGATGTTAGTCGAGTGCAGGCCCATCCGTCGCACGGATCTTGCTAAGGCCAGTTAAAAATTTTTTTGTACGTTTCATTATACTATTTCAATTCTTTGCTAAGATTAGTTTAACGCGTTTTTTACTGTTCATTCAATTGCTCTAAATGTGCCAATTGTGATAGCTATCGATACAAATGTATCTTGGCCCCGATTTATGGACTGGTCTTTATTGGGTAGATGCTTAAATTTTATTCGGTGGGTCGCGAGCTGGCCAAGATATGTTAAAGTCGGTTCCGAGCCAGGAAACCCAAAACAGCGAGACAGGCTTATGAGAAAAGGCAACAGAAATGGACCAGTCCTTTTCAGTCGGAAATTGAAAAGCGTTCAAACCAACTGGACAAACAGAGGAACGCCGCCAATGCCGTCAATTAATAGCACGCAGTGGCAAGATCATCAAGGAATGATTCTGGTCATCTTGACAATGCCCAAATGGGTCGTCCATAAATTACGTCACGCGGTTAGGGGAGGGGATCCGGCAATTAGTGACGAAGTGTGACGACGGGGGTGAGGGTCCCGTAAGTGTGACGTCACGCAAAAAAATTAGGTCAAAATTTAGGTCATGGCCTTTGACCTTTTTTACTTGTCAGGGATTTTGGAGAGGAAAAAATACAATTATGACTTTTTTTGCTTGTCAAGACTTTTCGGAATACGAAAATGGTAGGGGGTCGGCCCGATGTAACGTCATATTTTAGGGGGTCCGACGTTTTGTGACGTCGCGTTACGTAAAGGGGGTCAAAAAGTGCCAAATTCGAGTGACGTAATTTATGGACGACCCCAAAGAGACTAACAGACATTCTCTCTACCTGTAGTTATATGTGCTCGTAGCCTAGTTACTCGCACTCTTCCGTATATGAATTGCATGTTTCCTTTAGGTTACGCGCTAAGAATCTATAATAATAATAATAATAATAATAGCGCTATAAAATGTGAGCTCCCTATACAAAATAACATTGTGGCGCCGTATTTTGTACTCTTACCATTTCATTATAATAATTTATAGTTAATTCCTGTTAGCCCAAATATATTTTTTAAAAAATTATCCGTTAATTATTGTTAACAAGTAGAATTTTTAATTGAGAAAACTAAAGCGCAAATCTTGTTGTCGTATATAATATTAGTGTACTCAATGTAATTTGGTCAAATATGTCGAGTCAAGTTCAAACAAAAATAGCAATAGGTATAATGTCTTTCTTTTATTTTAGCAAAGTACCGTTTCATTTTAAAATTGCTGTTATTTAGAACAATATAAAATAAATAACAGCGACTAAAAAATTAGGCGAATTTCAAAAATAAACTATATCTTTATTTCATGCCGGACTCAATACAGATAGAACATTTCGCATCTATGGAAATGAAGAAAACAATATTAAGCACTATGTTGTATAGTATATAACACTTGCAGAAATTAATTAACTAATATTTTTGACTTTATTATTCTTTTTGTATTTTAAAACAAAGCTAAAGATGCGAAATTAAACTTCTTTTCAAAGTTTTCTAAAACATTATTTTACTTAATGCTAAATAAAGAAGGTACAACGCCATAGATCTAAATATTGTGAGGAACTCTCTACCTGTATACAAATTCGCCATTTGAGCAAGAGGGGCACATTGCAACATGCAAATGGCTAAACTGTACAATATTCAACACACGCTTCTTAGAGACTCGTGTGTTATTAACGAATCAAAGGAATCTAATATCGCTGAAAGACTAATTTCTTTTAACTAATTTTAGCTAATTTAACCACAAAACGTTGACACCAGCGTTTTGTGGTTAAATTAGCTAAAATTAGTTAAAAGAAATTGGAATCTCTTTAAATTCAGTTATTTACTCTTTATACTACCCCCGTGGTGTCCCTTCAAATAAGCTTCTTAATTCTTGTTAAGCGGGCTATATTTAGGCACACCAGCTCAACTGATAAAATTTGAATTGCTGAAATATGTAGTAGGTCTCCTGAAAGATCCTATCGGGAAGTATAGGCCTAACTCTGCTCGCGATCATGATGTGATATCTTTGTTTCAGTTCTCTCGTAAATTCAATTTGCAAAGCTCCTCTTTATCATATTCGAGGCATTTGTCCCATCAAACAGCTGCTCCCCAAGCCTGTTCTATAATTCAGATAGCCGATGCATTGGTATCTAGTCGCCTAGATTAATGCAATTCCCTGGGGTTTTTGTCTTTTGAAATCACAAGATCAATTGAGCAAACACTTCTGAGAGCACAGAATTCCAATACAATCTCCCAGATTTGAACTCGTAGACCCAGTTAGTCAGTTCTTGCATTGGTTTCCTACCAAACAACTTGTCTTGTCTTCATCCATCCTCGCTACGATGGTAGACCGCATCATTAATGAGCTTGTTCCACTGTTTTCTGTTGTCTGTCATTCGGTTCGCCTTTTCCATAATGTTATCAGTCCATCCACTCCTGGGTTTGCATTGTATTCTTTTACCATCATTTGTGCCTTCACTGCCTTGTATTGTTTCCTTTTCCAAACAGACGCCCAGAGCCTGTTTTACTCGTGATGTGGCCGAGATACGACAGTTCTCTTCTTTTGATGTACTCCGAAAATTCTCTTGTTACGCCTCCCTTCTCTAATAACCATTCATTAGTTATTTTCTCTGCACAGGATATAATATTATGCAGAATCTGTCTCAGTTCTTTCTTTTCGAACGTCTTGACTCCAGACAAGTAATTGATGATAAAATCTGTCTTTTGCTCTACAAGTAAGAAAACCATATGTTACACATTGAACCAATTATCTTAATTTAAAACACAGCCCATCCCTCAACAGTGGTGGTTCTGAGGTGGAGCTGGTGGGATGTAGCCTCAAAGATTTCAGTTTTATCCCACAGGTAGTAATAGTGGAAGACCTTTTTGTATGTCAGCTATTTTCAGGAGTTGTTTAACGGAGACCCGATAGGATAGACAGGCATGTCAAACTGGGGCCCGCGGGCCGCATGCGGCCCTTTACAAGATGCCCAGCGGCCCGCACAAAGATTTCTACAAATTATAAATGTTTTTTAGACAGCACAAGTTCTCAAGTCGATCGTTTTTTGCGATATTTGGATCGTTTTTGTGTGATTTTGTATGTTTCTTAATTGAAGTAATCAAAAAATGAAGCACTGAATTTAATTAAATATTAAATATATTTCAGTTATTGTAATGGAATGAGATTAACAACGGAAAAAGATAAATGGAAAAGTTTTGTGTCTAGCTATTGCCGCTAATGAGCTGGCAGAAAGCAACTATGATGATGATGATGATTGTAATGTGCACAATTAATTGTTGTGTGTGGCCCCCATGACAATACCAATGTGAGCCACGCGGCCCTTGGGGGACCCTGAGTTTGACATGCCTGGAGTAGACGACCTTTTACACTTTTTTAGAGGTTGGGAAGTTGGCGGTCATTGAATAGGGCATAGCCACCAATTTTTTCCGGCTAGAACCGCCACTGTCTCTAAGCCTACTAGTCTCTCCAGTCTCCACCAGATACTCCACAGGTCCTTAATTTGTTTGTTCCTCTTTCTAGTACAGCCCTTGGCGCAAGTAGGTGTTCTTCGGTGTGTAGCCGCATGCTTTGTAATTCACTCCCAGCATCACTTCATATGTCTGTTTAGCTTGGCCAAACAGGCATACAAAGTAACCTGATATCCCTCTCGTCGATCAAACTGGCCATCCCAGCCTCACCTGTCTCTAATTAATTCGGGTTTGATCAAGCCCCAGTTTGGTTTGGTTCGTCATATCTGCTGATGCCTAACAGAGCCGTGGCTAGGAGGCAGGGAGGCAAGCTTACTCGGGCGCCGTCCGGGGGGCGTCAGAGACCATTGTTAATTTTATTCACGACGGTATTGCCAGTATGACAAGTGAAAAAGGTCATCACCCGCGTTCTGTACACTACTTCCTTCACTGCTTCACTCCTACAACGTCGTTAAAAGGGGATGTCCATTAATTATGTCAACAATTTTTTGGCAATTTTTGACCCCCTCGAACCCCCTTGTCAACAACTGTCAACTTTCAGTTACCCCCTATAATTGCGTCAACAACTTTTGACCTCTCCCCTCACCAAGATCAATGACAGGTCCCAATAACAAGGCTAGCCTATTATTTTTTTGCGGTGATTACAATTTTATCCCTGTTTTGCTCGACGAGTGTCAAAGTGTGATAGTTATGACCTTTTTGCCATGCTTTTTTCCATTGTAATAAGTAGTCTTCCATGAAATTTTATATTTTTTAGTATTTGTAAAAAGTGAAATTGTTGATGTCAACTTCTCTTGACCCCTCCCCCTGTCAACAACTGTCAAACTTTTTCAAATCCCCTCCCCTTTAAATTGTTGACGTAATTAATGGACAGGCATGACAGCCCCAAAGTGTGCTAAGCAAAACAGGTAATCGCCAGTTTTTAGACGGTTAGAGGCAAAAATGGTTACCTTGCCCCGTGCGATAAATACTCTAGTTACGGCTCTGATGCCTAGGCATTACGATAGTGGCACAATAGAAATTTAGATTATTAATTGTGAATTGCTTTCTCCTTCGAGTATAATAATCCCATAATAATCATTTAATAGCGCTATAAAATGCAAGTCCCTGGCGTCGCATTTCCCTATGAAATTTGATTACAGGTAGATCAACTAATTTAATTTTATAGTTATATCCCTTAACGTAATTTTTTTAATGTGAACTTGTCTGTGGAAATTTAAAAAATAGAATTTCAAAAGAAAAATAATGCCTTGATCAACTGTATTTTATATTATTAGTGTACTCGATGTAGTTTGATCAAATGGGCAAATGGTTGAAATGGCAAGTCCAATTTGAACAGAAAATAGCACCAGGTATAATGTCTTTTTTTAGCTTCATGTTATTTTTAAAATTAGGGTTACTTGTGATAATAACAAGCAAACAATTAAGCACGCTAAAAGTAATAGATGGATTTTTAAAATATTTAAAACTATTTCTTACTGGACTTGGTAAATGTGGAATATTACACACAACAATAAAGAAGAAAACAGCATTAAATGCGGTGGTTTGTGATTTGTAGTACTTGTAAATGTCTATAATTCAATAATCTCAATAAATTTGAGCGTATTCGTTTTGTCATTTAAAAAACAAAGCTAAGATACAAAATCTTGCAATTTAACAACAGTTTTAGAAATATTATTGCACCTAATGCTAAATAAATAGTCCCAACGCCATCGATCTAAATATTGTGAAGAAGAAGAAGACGTAGTAGAAGAAGAAGAAGAAGACTATTTCTCAACAAAATATTGTGAGATTAGACAAATGCGGCATTTATTTTCTGTAATATTTTTTAATGCGAATAAACGAACTGCACTTCTAGCTGTTGTACGGTTGTACGGGCTTTAAATGCTTTTGTTGCATCTGCGACCGATGCTTCCAGTGACGCCTAATTGTGCGTTTCGTGAATTTTAGGGGCAGCCTGGACCACGAGATCCTCCCGGGTCACCCACATCACCGGATCCACGAGGTCCTCCTTGGCGACGAGGACCATCGGCCCATCGGTCAGTCCTTTGCTGCATTCGATTCGAGAAGCATTCAAAGATCAAATTCAGAGATTGCAGATTATTTCACATACAGTGGAAGTTGGAACAGTAAACGGATTCTCAAAGGCTATCTATTCCATTTATGTAAAGTACTCTTGCTTTAGGCATCTAGCTATGTTATAGCGCTGTAGAAATTGTCGAGGTAATAACAATAATAATAATAATATCTGAGCCTATCTCGGAAAGCTAGGTACCGTTATTGAATGTGGAGAGTTACTACATTGGTTTTCACACAGGCTTTACTTAGCCTCCTAAGCCACTTAAAATCACAATATTATTCTTATGGTTAAAATGATTATTTACATCAAATAACTGAATATTATATAGTAATATAAGGTATAAATGATATTTTGATAACAAGGTCCTACTGGATATCCCGGAGAAAGAGAGATGTAAGTCAGTTACTGTATTTGTTCAATTGTTGCGCTCTCTATGTTCTAGGTTTGTTGTTCAGGCAATTGGTTCTATGAGTCTGATTGCTGTCATTTATTACGTTACGTTGAAAAACAACATAAGTTTAAAGCAGCTTTTATTCAGATTGATGTGTAATGTTGTTATTATTAGCACTTGATTCAGTGCTGACGTGGATGCTAGCAGAGTGCTTGAAAGTCTTAAGACTTCTTTACTGAACTATAAAAACTTGTTTTGCAGAAACCTCAATTGTGTTGTTAAAATAGGTCTAATGGAAGTTTTTAGTGAAATTATCTTTTCGGTTTCTGTCTGACAGGGTGAACCTGGATTACCTGGAGGTCCTGGCTTCCCTGGTTCATTTTGTCTTTTTGGTGCTGCTGCCAATCCTGACACTCCTGGTGCCAAAAGTTAAGCGGTTAGTGAATACCGGTAAGTTTAAGTTACTTGAGTTCTGCTAATTAAATAGTTAATAAATAAGCTTAGCATTCCATGTTGGAACCAGGAAGAGAAAACTTATTTATGATTCCAAGACATGCAATGCATATGCACAGGTAGTATGAGCATTGAGCAAGGGACAAGCCCAGCATTCAGAGCACTAAATGTCTACAATGAAGCAGCATGAAAGATATCCAAATGAATTGGAGAATTTATCTTCAGATTTTTATCTATTTATGGAAGCGACAAATTCAGTTGAGACTTGAATTTTCTGCACACTTAAGTGTACATAAATAACAGTTAACTTTTGTAATTTGTGTATTTGTCTTTTGTTGGTTTCCTTGTCTTACATATTCATTGGATAGTTGTGCTATTTGCATTTTAAGGGTCCTCCTGGTGTTTCTGTCCAGGGAGAGCGGGTTGGTTAAATGACTTCTGCTGTAACATTATGTAGAACATTTTGAATGTTTGTAGCTCTTTATTATTTGTTTTTGACTCACTGTTTTGCCTTCTTTTAATAAAAGTTGTCATTGATAGAAATTAGTTCATGTGTTTGCAGGGCTCCTACATTTGACCTACTGTACTGCAACTGATACTATGCTTAGGCAGAAGTTCATGCAGAGAGGTTTGACTTCAGTTAACACCTAAAGCAGTTTCTCTTTGATTTTTGTTCAGGGTCAGTCTGGGGACAGAAGATCGCCTGGATCAGACGGCCGACTCAAAGGTCCATCTGGAGGAGAGACTGGAGAAAAGTGACCTTCTCCAGTACATGCTCAACCTTCTCTAATAATTTGCAACATTATAATTTTAAGGCTTGTAAGTTTATAAGCTTTTGTAAGTAAGCGTATATGTGGTGACTCAGCTGGTGACATTGAGGGATGAGGCTAAAATCTTCTGTGTAGGTTATGAACGATACAGGACCGAGTGACGAGCCTTGTGGCACTGAGCAGTGCAAGGGTAGTTCTGACGATGCCTCCTTATTGTAGTATGACCATTTGCTTTCGTCCCTTTAGATATGAGCGAAACCAGCATAGAGGAGTTCCACTCACTCCAAAGCGTTCCTCTAGCACCCATTATATGGATGCGAAACATGGACCATCACCAAAGACTTGGAAAGAAAAATACTAGCCTTTGAAAGAAAATGTTATAGAAAAAATACTATGAATCGGATGGGTCAAAAAAATCACAAATGAAGAACTATACGGGAGAATTCAGGCCAAATAAACCATGCTGGAAAGAGTAAAACAAAGGAAACTCCAACTTTTCGGACACATATGCAGAACGAAAGAGGACAGAAAGATGAAAGCTCTAATGCTTGGAATAATGGACGGTGCCAATAAGAGAGGGAGACCACACAAGGAATGGTGAGCAGATGATATTGAAGAATGGTGTGGAAGCAGTTTACAGAATCTTAGTCACAGAGCAACAAACAGGAAAGAATGGCAGAAAACTGTGGAAGTGGCATTATACACCAATGGGCAATGAGCCCACGGTTAATGATGATGATGAGCACCCGGAACAGTATTATTATTATTATTATTATCTACGACAATTTATATAGCGCAGTAGCATAACTGGAGCTAAAGTCAAGAGCGCTTTACAAAGGAGTCACTTATAAGAGATGTTAAATAAGTGTGTCTTTAGGAGCTTCTCAAAACAGCCGACGGACTTCGCATTAATAACATCGCTTGGCAACGAGTTCCACAGGGCTGGGTTTCCCCACGTGACTGATCTGTCACCGAACACGGCAGTCTTTGAAGGCGGAGGGACGATCAACAATGTCCGACTACTGGAACGAAGTTCCGCGCGTCTGTCGTTCGTCGTTGCCCTGCATACGAGTGTTGATATGTAGTCAGGACAGGTGGTGTCGTTCAGGGCCCGATATGTAATCAGGCATCGCTTGTAGGTGATGCGTTCTCGAACCCCAAGCCAGTGAAGCTTGTCTCTAAGCAACGGTGTCACGTGATCATTCCAGTATGTCATTCCAGTATGTCATGATCGACCGTATCGAAAGCTGCGCTTAGATCAAGCTGCACAAGCGCAGACTTTACCGTCATCGATAGCGCGCACTGTGCAGTTTCTGTGGAGTGGAATCTCCGATGTGCTGACTGATGCGCCGGGAGGAGATGGTTGGTTTCAGCGAATTCGGCAAACCTCGACAACTACTCGTTCTATAAGCTTCGCTACAAAGCTGAGATTAGAGATTGGTCGGAATGATTTTATATCACTTGGATCTCACGATGGAGTTTGTGTTTAATTAGTTTATGAAATGGTGACCCTAAACCAAGATTAAATAAAGACACTTTCTGTATCATTACTTGGGACATTGCTTACTCATAAGCACTTAGATATTGGTTGTCAAATAACACCATTTGACTGCATTGAATAACAGGGTTCCAATTTTAGCAAAATAAAAGCAACATTTGAAACAGACTTGCTTGAGACATAATCTCCACATCCAAAGAGGCAATCAACAATGTTTAGAGAAACTGGAAATTGAATGTTGTTTGAACATGCTGCCACAACCAGTGGCAGTCGCTTTTATTAGAGTGCCACAGCAATTCACAACTGGAATTAACTAATTGACTGATTTTGTTTTCTCTCTAGGGATCTCCCTCCCAGTCATCGACCGGGATCGCCAGTGCTTCTGAGGCAGAGATCGTTTAAATCATGGTCAGCAGTCTTCTTAATGTTTCAAATATTGATAAATATATGTTATAATTAGAGACCTGGTATTTGTTTAATGTTCAGGTTAAATTGTCCTCTTGTTTATACACTCAAGTGTTAGGCAGCATTCACATTGTCGCTTTCCACCTGCCATTGACGTCTTGCAGTAGAAGAACTTGTAACAGTTGTCTTTCTCCATTGTCTTTAACTTTATCAGTACTGGTGAATCTCTAAGTATTTAGAAGTTGCATTCTTATGACCAAAAGGGCAGAAAGGCATTTATTTACGGTGTACAAAATAATGGAGTTGATGAATATTAAGATAAAGACTAAATATTTGCATTGGTAAATAATTTTACACATTATTAAATTCTTAACTTTAATTGTCCCTTTTTCTTTCTTTGAGTATTTGCAACTGGGGAAATCAGGGAATGATGGGAAGCCAGATGAACACAGAGCAACAGGATTACCTGGTCTGCCAGGAAGGCAAGGTCAGACTGGGGACAGAGGAGCATGAGTCAGTGAGTTCATGTTATGAGTCAGTTATTGTACATTTTTTTGGAGAATGTGATAGAATTTGTACAATTGATTGCTAATACATTGGGTGGTATGCATTTTGTGGCACATTTACTATAGGCTGTGACACAATGATTGGCTTGCAGATAACTATTAGACTATTATTGTGTGGCACAAATATACAGTATGTAGAGGTAACTCATGGTGAATGTTTTGAGACAACACAACCACTTATCCTCCTTGACAGAGGTGGAGAAGGGCGATATAGGGCAGTACGCAACTAACCCTGTCCACTCTAACCCAATTCCTAACCCTAACCTTAACTTAATAAAACTAACTATGAAACTTAGGCATTTTGCAGCAACAGAAGCCCTTGAGGCTGCATTGATGTTTGCTGATAAAAATTTTAACAATTGAACAAATTTACTATTTAAAGTGCACATGAAGGTTTTCTCATGTGTTGTGTTGTATTGTGGTTTAGTTTTTTTGCTGTGATAATTGTGAAATTTTCAGTTTCATAAATGTTCTTTTGTCCAGACAGAAATATCGGGCAGGTGCTGAATGTGTTTTGCTAATCGATGCTGACCTCAGTTTCACTCTAACAATTGACAAGAGTCCAGCCAAAGTTTATAATTAATTTAGCATTGGTCATTAACTGCTTTTAGGGTCAGCCAGGCAAGGACGGTGTCCTTGGCCAACGGGTCCTCCTGACAATGCTCGAGAAAGTGGCAGGACTGGAGCAGGACCACAGGTGGGTTTTCAACAGATTTTCATGTTAAAGTTGAAATAGTTCAATTCAGGATAGAATTACTTGACTTCTGGCTTCTTATTTTGCACTTGGCATTACTTCAGATATGGATGATGCATGGCTGTCATTGACCTACTGAGTCGCTGATTGAGAAGATTGGAAGAGCGGTGAAGCCAGTTTCTTCTTATCCCAGCTTTGACCTCTCTCTCTCTCTCTGGACTATTCTACAGGCTGAACCCATCCTCCAAGCACACTCTTTCATTACGAAAAACAGCCAGACGTCAAACCTCCATTTATGTCATTTTTTAAAGTTGAAGTTTACCTCGTGTGTTTCAAAATGTCTCAATTGTGAGGTTTTAAAAATGTAATTTACCTTTTTGGTAAAATTTACATTTTGAATCTAACCATTTATTTTAAAGTCAAATAATTATTTTGGTTGAATTTTATGGAATTTACATGCTTGGTTAACTGCAGTATATCTATTAGCAAGCCATGTATGTATGTAGAAGAGGAGAAACACATTGCTGTACAGATAACATACAGTGCAGTTATTATTGATGAATCCTTCTGCCACTCAATACGATAATGCACCTGTGCAGTATTTAGTCATCTGCTACTGCATTACAGTCGTTTTAATATTTTTTGAAGCGAAATTTGGCAGAGACTGATTATAAAATCTGTGAAAACTGATTGATTGATTGATTGATTGATTGATTGATTGATTGATTGATTGATTGATTGATTGATTGATTGATTGATTGATTGATTTTAGGTGATGCTGGAAGAAAGGCCAGCCTGGTTCTGAAGGACTTCAGGGGTTTCTGGTTTCTGGTTTCCTACATTCTGCAGGATGTTTTGGTAAAAGTCTAAAAAGTTAAAAACCTACCAAAGTTCTTTTTGCTCTAAATATATATATTTTAGGTGCCATGCTTAAAGTAAATGTAAAACATCGACACATATACAAAAAACTTTTAAATCATGTATTTATTCATTCTTTTATATATAAGCACAATGATAAAGAAATTGAAAAGTTTTCATCTGCAGTCACCAGATGCCAGGACAAAACATGTGTTATCCTAATGGATGCCGAAACAATCATTTCTGAGATGCAAGAGGCATCATTACAAGCCACCACAGTGCAAACAACGAGTTTGCCTATAGGTGACAGCGGAACAGCGAGGTGACAGCCAATGTGTTAATATTTGATTTTTGAAAATTTCTCTTCCTTTTTTATGAAGAGAATGCTACAGACTTATCAATCTACACGCATCAACATCTCTTATCTCTTTACTTGCATTCCATTTTCATATTCCTTGTCTTTCATTTGATGATTGTATTTATTATCATTTGTTCCTTTGCAGTTCAAGTACACAATGGACATGTCACAGCTTCGCTTCCTCCGGCTCTTCTGCTCTTCAGCCTTCCAGAATGTCGCCTTCCACTGTCGCAATACCACAGCGTATTATGACACGAGCACCAAGTTTTACAGAAGGGCAGCAATCCATTTGATGAATGCAAGTTGAATAATAGACTCGATGAAGAGTAACGCTTTGATCATTTGGTTCAGAGAAAACGAAATGCTTAACATTTAATGTCAACAGAAAACTGCACATTTATTTGATTCCAATTTATTTTCATTTGGAAGCAATTGAGCTACTTTGATATTTCTCAATTCATGGTTTCATTAACTACTCACTGCCTTTGCTGTTTTTGCGTTTTAACTGCCAATGAACATTGTATGATGAAATGCAAGCAGACCTCACAGAATTCTACAATGACATTCAAATGCTGCATTTACTGCTCTTATTGTCAGCCTTTATTCAACTAGAGGCAACTTTACTTACTTAGACTTAGATCCTCCCGTTCCCTCTGGAACATTGGGCGACGAGTCTTCTCCAGCCAGTACGATCATTGGCAACTTCTCTTGCTTTGGTTATCTCTAGGCAACTTTAGTTAAAGCTAATAGCATAACATCAGCAATTATTCAGACATTGTAAATTGAAATTGTATTATTTTATGAGAATTCTGTAGACATGTTCTAATAGTTAATTTGTCAGTGGTGGCTTTCTGGTGGATTTATCATTTCACTGAGTTAAGTAAAGTCTTAATTGCTTTCATAATGTAGATTTTTCTTGGATTGGTTTTTCTTTTTCTGGCTTTTGTTTGCTTGCTTGGCTGTAGAGTGGGTTGAACCAGACTGGGAGTGTTCTGATGACATACTTCGAGAATAATTCTCAATAGATCGGTTGTCACTATTATAAAAGTAGATGACTGGAACTGGATTTGGTGGCTAGAACTGTAAGTGGATATAAGATGGCTGTGACAGAATTGGCTTTGCTGTGGAACAGAATACATTTTATTCCTTCTGATCTTATCTTTTCCTTTGTTTCGCCTTCATATTCAAATGACCTCAGTTGTACAAACTGTTTGACCAATGACCACTAGAGACTATAGTCTTCTGTCTCTAAGCACTGCTGTAATTATGCCAATTAACAATTAAATGCGACAATTAAAATGCGAAACAGCAGGCCCACGACTGCAAGGATGCGTGAGGGGTCATGCCTTCAAGCGATACCTCGTGTAATTGAATACAAGATTTGTAGTTGAAGCTGGTTTCACTGCAGCAGCTGTGGGGCTGTCCATTAATTATGTCAACAATTTCGACCCACTGTCAACTGTCACTACCCCCCATAATTAATTACGTTAAAAACTTTTGACCCCCGCCCCAAGATCAACGACAGGTCCCAATAACAAGGTTATTATTTTTTGTGGTGATGACCATTTTTCTTTTTATTGCTCATCAAGGGTCAAAATATGGCGGCGATGACCTTTTTTGTCATGCTTTTTCCATTGTAATAAGTAGTATTCCATGAAATTTCCTATTTTTTGATTATTTGTAAAAAGTGAAATTGTTGACATCAACTTCTCTTGACCCCCTCCTCCCTGGCAACAACTGTCAAACTTTTTGAAACCCCCTCTCCTAAATTGTTGACGTAATTAATGGACAACCCCTGTTAAGGCAGACTGCTTGTACGAAAACAAGGCGGTCGTTGTAATGGGCAGATGGAAAGGAGAGTCCGCCATCGTAAACTTAGCTAGATTTAATTTAAAGTGACTTAGGAGGCATTACTGCCTGTGTGATTTGAGAACTGCTG
Source organism: Metaphire vulgaris (assembly GCA_018105865.1). Classification (NCBI taxonomy): domain Eukaryota; kingdom Metazoa; phylum Annelida; class Clitellata; order Crassiclitellata; family Megascolecidae; genus Metaphire; species Metaphire vulgaris. The sequence goes on from CM030864.1 coordinate 13,204,210, forward strand.
AGCTGCTATGCAATCTCTTATGACCTAAACATTTTGTATTCGTTATTGGATTGTTTAAAGTTGTACAATATAAAATATAAATGGCGAATTGCCGTAAAATAGCTGACTTGTCGACTGATGCTTCTGTTCTGCACATTATGAAGTGGCGCTAAAGAAGTTTAAGATTTAGTTAATTAGATTGGCCTAAAATTTGCTTAATGTCCGATGATCTCCCTAAATGAGTTGTTTCAAATTGATTACCGGTAGCACCTAGGAGGAATCTACTGAAAAGGACATTAAGAATCTCCTTGTTTATTTGAAATTTGAAAATAGTTATCACGTGACTTAGCTCCTCCTCTTTTGGCGTAAAGCAGAGTCAGGCGACTCAGGCGAGGGAGTCGGATCGACGGTTGAGAAGAGCGGCATTCGAACAAAAGCTGTGGCTGGGTAAGTTTCGCAATGCGATTTGACTTTAATTTGTTTAATTTAATGTGAAAGAAATGTGAGCGCTGGAGTAGAAATGGACGGCAGATACTGTGGCCTAGATAGTTTAAGCGAGGTTTAAGTATAAACGAGAAATATATAGAAGCCGCGATTGACGTCAGATTCAATTTTTCTGGGATTAAAATGCTATTTGTTGTTTAATTGCCAGAATTTTCTGGCGTAAATCTCTGATGATTTGATAGCGGGGAACATAGTCGTCAGGTATAGGCCCTATTCGTCCAAAAAGGTATGGATTACTGGAGGGAATCAGCGAAACCGAAAATGTTTTCTGCCAATTTGGCTAGATTTAACGTTGTTAGATTTAATAGCCTGTAACAATCGTTATGTTATGCTTAATCGTAGAGACCTTGCTAGGTCTAAGCTGATTCATATTGGGCGAAGGATGCTATTTAAAATTTCAGAATTTGTCTGGATATTAGGCATATGAGACAGGCCCTAAAACTCTAAGGATTGCACACGGTAGCCGACTTAGAAATTAGTAAAGTGTTACAGATTTTGTAATATTTATTAATGAAGTGTTGACTGATCGTAATCGAAAACTAAAAGTTAATTCTGCTTCCATAGCTTTCTAATGGAGTAGACCAACCAACTTTATCCTAGTATTCTCCTACTATTTCGTAATTTATGAATAATTACATAAATATTCCAATACAGCCTTCCTTAATGCAGCTCATTTCCAAATAAATAACCCCAATATTCCCTAATTTTATTAAAGTACTCGATGTATCAAAATATACTCCTACAGTTTATTTTCTGTTTTTTTATTTTCCCACCACTTATAAAAAATTCACGTCTGCTTTTTGCCTATTTAAGATTCTCACTACTACACTAGTTGCCTAAATTACGGGATATCTATCTCTTCAGGCAAACTTTCTCTATTCCTACCCTTAAAACTTCCTTCCTGAATTGCATAATAAATTACAGAATTAATTTTTGATTTTCAAGTATTTTTTATAGAATAAAATAATCATGTACTTTAGTTAAGAGCTTGTTTAGCTCAGTTTTAAAATCAAATATAAGAATACATATAAAAATTATATATATATGTGTGTGTGTGTGTGTATATATATATATATATATATATGCGTGTGTGTGTGTGTGTAAGCACAGAGATACTCAACAAAACATATGGAGGTATGATGAGTATAACTCATGAACTGATGATGAATAAATTAAATAAGTGTGTGTGTGTGTGTTTAAAAAAAGTGTTTAGAAAAATCAGACATTAAAATATGAAAACCATTATAATTCACATTAAGGATGGTATTAGAAACTCCCCTCCCATGTTATATGGCTTATTAGTATTTAATTATTACAATAGAATAGAACTGAAGAAGTGTCATATCCCAAATAGCAGCTTTAGTTTCAATATAAAGATATCTGCGAACTCTGCTGCCATCCTGCAATTTACTGTGCATTCTCAAACATTTTGGATACTGTTTGTTTTAGGCAAGGAATGAATCTTTTTCAGTCTCTCCAAGGTGTTGAAATTACTGAAGCTCAGTCATCAAGTGAAAAGTCATGCAAGAACGCATCATTTTAATCTTCCAATGTGTGAATTATCCCATCTTTTTTCATGTATCAGAAGAGAATTAATACAGACAAGGTCGGTAAATAATTTCTTTTCACATCTCTTTGTGCAAAATGTAGGAGGATTGACTGGACATAAATTGTATTCTTAAACCGTGGTGTGTGGTTCTAAAAAATTGGCACAATAATTCCAGTTGGTGTGCTAAAGCTTCGGCTTTTCAGCCAAAAGGGGTGATTGAAGGGCACCATACTTAAAGGAAAATGCAAGATCAGCATTTTCACATGATCCTCGTGCAGACCTGAGCAATGGGTATACAATCCTCACCAATTTTTCGGTCGAGCGAGATTGTATTTCCGCTGCGCAGATTTGCATGTGGCTTGTTCAACGAGTTGGACAAATGGGATTGCATCTCCGTCAGGCAGATTGCATGTGGCCCATTTGGCCTGTTGGACGGGATTGTATTTCTGCTGTGCGGAATTACATATGGCTCGTGCCAACTAGTTAAATGGGATTGTATATCTGTCTCGCGGATTTGCATACTGTTTGTTTGACTTGTTGGACAAGATTGTATTTCTGTTCAGCGGATTCGCATTCTGCTCGTTCGGTGAGTTGGGCAGGATTGTATATCCGTCGCACAGATCTGCATGAGAATCGTTTGACAATGCTGACCTTGCATTTTTCCTAAAACTTTGGTGCACATTTTTCTGAAAGAAATGGCACATTTGCAGCCAGCATATAAAAATAGTTTAAAAATACAAAGTTTTGTCAATCCATTTAAAATTGATCCAATTTTAAGGAGGTCAATAAATGAAGATATTTGAAATAGTTGTGTGAAAATGCTGCTGACGGTAAGTAGGTGCTGTATCTGCAATGCATTGATATAAATATGAAAATCTCTTGAAATCTGCCACCGTCCATGAAGACAACACGAGAAGACATCACTGGAATCAGACTCGAAGAAGACATCACAGTCTCTCAGCTACCAGTTAGTGTGGCCTCAAGCCTCTGAAATCAGATCATGCCTCTTTGACGCTGTATCTCAATCGATTGCTGTGGAATCAGATGACTTGAAATTGATCATTGATGGCATCTGTAGTCAGGTAACAGATTACTTACCAAAACCATTTTTTGTGCTAATGAAAGAGTGGATGATCGGTTTTCTCTCAATTTTCTTAAGATCTTCTGGACAAGATTTGCAACAAATTAATTTAATTAATGGGTAATTATTGTTTAGTTGACAAGTTAAATAATGTTTTCTCAAGTGTAATCAGAGGAGTGTAAATTCGGTCATTTTTGTTTTTTGACTGGTGGCTCCACTGCTGTGAAGAATTCTGTCCAACACATTATTCACAATGACTTACATTTGAGGTGCCTGAAGAACGAAGATATACCCAAAATAAAAAGGGTACAGGATCTATTGACTCACAGTGTATTGTTTATTTCATATGTATTGTTTATTTCATATTCAGACTGTTGATGTGGACTGTTTTAATCAACATGTTGTTTCAGCTTTTTAGCGCCCCACCTACAATGAAACTTAGGCTCTGAAGGATTTGACAACTCAATTGCACTGAGAGAAACATGTTGTTTCTCCTGTCAGAATCTTGGTCGGTCCAGAGTCACTTGGTCGGCAAATTTCACCACCTATGCGATATGTTATTCTCTGTTTCCTCATCTGTTTGGCTTAAACAGCACCGCTGTTATACTACAGCCACTGTTCCACAACTTAGTTTATATCAGGCGCTCTTTCACAAGTGAGTTTATATGACGGTGTTTATTCTTGTCGGTTTAGTTCAATCAAATTCATTAATTTTCTGTTGATGCAACTCAGAATCATTTATCATATTATCTGTTTACTTTTGTTAAAATTGTTTTGTTCTGGTAGCTGTATGTATTAATTGCAATTTATCAATAACATCTTAAATGTCTGTGAATGACTTTCAGGTTTTCATGCATTTGATTGGATGATGTATGACATCATTAGGCAGCGGTTTCTATGGGATTTCCTCCTCACCACTGGTGCTTGAAGAAATGTACTGACTATACGAGATTCATTGCCTCTTAAGGAAATGCTCAACATGTGTAAATGGTTATGTCAGATTGTCAGTAATAATTGTGTTACTTGTGATTTCATTTATCTCGTACCTCCCCTCCTCTTATTAGATCTTATTTGAAACCGACGAGGTTTATTGGTTGAGAGGGGCCCGCTGGGGCGGCGCAGAGAGTGGGGAAGTATGGGCGGAAGCATACCTATAATTAGCCTCTGGCGCGTCTCGGCTGCTTTGTACCATGACCTATTAGAAGGCCAACAAAGCAGCTGCTCGACCATAGGAGTTATTTGAGTAGTTTGAATCTGTCAAAGAGTAATAATACTGTGTAACTTCTGTGTTGTGCATAAATATCGAATTTTGAGGGATTTTGCGTCTAAGGCTGAAATATTCACTGGATTTAAACTGCTGCTTGTTGCTGTTTCTTATTCGTTATTCGAACTTAATGTAGAAACTGTTGGCAGAAGATTTATATTGGATTTAGAAGTTGATTCCATTCAGAAACAGACTCCAATGCTGCCGCAGAGAAAGAGACGGTGAGTCATTTTTGTGGTAAAATGTGTCTTTTGTGTGTCTGGTACTGTGATTGTTTAGGCCAGCATATACCAGTAAGGGCCTTTGCTTACAGGTTTATCTATGGTAATATTTCGCTTTAAGCTATCGCATTCGTAGAATTTTGACATCAAGCCCAGTGCCGGATTATCCATTAGGCAGAGTAGGGCAACTGCCTATGGGCCCCGCGACTCCCGCAAGACAGTTACTTACATATTCTTAAGAATAGCGCTATGCGAAAGGCACGTAACGGCGATGATGTCATATGATAATGTTTACACTTCAATGGCGTTCTAGTAGTCTTTAGGGGCTGGGGCTCCAAAAGTTTGACTGCCTATGGGCTTCCGCGGTGCTTAATCCGGCACTGATCAAGCCGAATGCCATGGCTCTTGCAGAGCCTCCTGCAGAGTGAGCCGAAACATATCATCATCATCATCATTGCTTTCTGCCAACCCATTGGTGGCAATAGCTGGGCACAAGACATTTCCAAGAGGCATCGTCACCATCCTGCCCTCTGCCAGCTCTTCAGCGGCAATAGCGAGACACAGAATGTTGATCCGCCTCCTGTTCCCGTCTTGTGTCCTTCCATGACCCTGTTTTCGCCGAGCACTGGTCATGACTTCTCGGTATATCGAGCTGGCCGCAATGCCCCATATACAGTAGTTGGACACGCGCCCTCTGCTGGCACGACAGCGTACGAAGATCTTCCGCCAGTGATGCTGTTCTTCCATGCTCTTCAGTTGAATACATCCACCATCCCTGCCGTTGTCTTCTGGTACAGTTGGTCCACGGCACCTTATTCCGTATTATTCGGTGCAATCCCAGGAGGTTTCCCAGCCCAGGACTTCCCCCCATCCGCCACCCGGGGGACGCGCCTCTACGCCGTTGTACCCCAGCGCGAGGTCCGAAACATATACAGTACTGTATTTAATTGAAAGGCGTTTAAATAGTATGTCCGAGTAAATAAGAATTGTAAATCTTAATATTTATGTTAGAAATATAAAATTCCGTATTGGACTTTCACAGCAAGTTTCACAGAACTAGGCCATTATCTTATGGTTCAGATGGTTTTTTGGCCATCTAGCGAATGGAACTGAACGAGAGGACTTGATTTTAAAATATACGAAAAATATTACTTTCAATTTATTTGAATAATACTGTATTAAGTCAGCGATAGAAATATATATTAAGCAGTAAATCAACCAGTACAGTATATAACAGGACCATGATGCTACCTTTCACAATGATAGGCCATTATATGGTAGTGAGTGATTTTTGGCCATCTAGCGAATGAAACTGAACCAGAGACGGATGTTCTTAGAAAATATAAGAGTTCAAAATATTACTTTAAACTAATATGTATAACATTAATATCCTGAGATATAAATATATATACTAAATTGAAAGGCGTCCAAATAGTAAGGTAAAATAAATAAGAATTTAATATTTATGTTAAAAATTCCAAAATATAACGGCCATGGTTATGCTTTTCACAATGCCAGTAGTTTAGTTCATAATGCATTTTATTTTGTCCGTCTGGCGAATGAAACTGAACCAGAAAAGGACTATATATCGTAAAATAAATACAGTATCAGGAATCAAAATATCACTTGAAAGGGCTGTCCATTAATTATGTCAACAAATTTGGACACTTTGACCCTTCCCTTTGTCAGCAACTGTCAACTTTCTGTGACCCTATGGTTATGTCAAACGTTTTAACCCCCCCCCTAAGATCAGTGATGGATCCCCCTAAAAAGTTTAGGTTATTATTTTTGTGCAGTGATGACCTTTACCATTTTTGCTCATCAAGTGTGAAAATTATTACAGTTTTGCTTGTCAGGCTTTTTCTTCGTTTTTATAAATAGTATTCCACGAAATTTCCAATTTTTTTGATTATTCATAAAAAGTGATATTGTTGATGTCAACTTCTTGACCGCCTCCCTCTGTCAAGTTGTGAACGACTGTCAACCTTTCTCAAACCCCCTCGGCCACTACCCTATTTTGTTGAAGTACCGGTAATTAATGGACAGCCCCAAGGCCCAAACTAGTGTGAGTATGGCTGACATTTCTAATCCAATACATAAATACTTCTTTAAGTTCTCTGCCCGGAAGCAGGTCCTGGTTCCCATTGGCGCCATAAATACATAAATACATAAATTCAAATTGAAAAGCATCAAAAAAGCATGTTCAAATAATAGCAATTTAATTAATGTCTACCTTAACATTTCAAAATATAAGACACCATAGTGTTACCCTGTAAAATAGGTATTCTGTAGGTCCCTTTGTCTAGTACAATATTTGTTTAGACTTACGTGGGTTCGTCTACGGAAAGGTTTCGCTAGACATCTTGCATTCGTAGGACGTCGGGCAGGTATTCGAATAGACAGGGACGTATAGCCAGGCAAGGGGAGAATTTTAGGTTTGGGGTTGCTTAAGCCCAAGATTCACTCGCCTTTCTTTCTTTTGAACCCGCAACGCCATTTGGACTTGAATTCATTTGGGTGGGGGTAGTTTCAGGCTTGGGACTGTACCCCCAAGCCCATTCCTAGCTACGTCCCTGCAAATAGACCAGTGAATATTGAACCTTTAGATGGCATTCATAGGCGGGCCAGGCGGCGCTCTCCTGCTGGACAAGGCCTGGGTACTTTTAAATGTATCCTGGCCCGCCACGGGCCGTTTCGGAGTACTTATTAAGAAGTAAGAACTTTCAAGTTAATTGTTAAAATTTTTAATGTTACATTTACACGAAACCTCCAATTATCGTTTCCTCTGCCACTTCATGAGTAATTGATGTTTATTTGGCCGCACGTTAATTAGTAACATTTTAGTTCTATCTACAATTAGAGTAGACCTGGCCTACTGTCTCCTTACCATTGCTCTGAAATAAAAGTGTTGCAAAATATTATTTCCTTTTTATAAACCACACCTGAAAACGCATGTAAACTAGCCACACTGTAGTTCAGTTAGTTAGGCACCAAGACCCTCAACGCCCCGTTCAGGGCGCTGCCGCTTTAAAGTAGACATGCAGACCGTGATACTTTTTATTGTCCGCCGCTTATGGCAGAATAGCTGTAGTTTAGAAAGGGGAGGGGTGAGCGGGCTGACTTTATAACTCTGGAAACTATTGTTATTATTCCTATTCTCTTTATCTTCCATCATCTATGACAGTGGTCCTTAAACTGGGCTTGATCGAAACTTAGCGGTTCGGTGTGTCAGTCACGGGGGTTCGGGGGAGGGAGATTAAGACAAGCACCCGACATATATATTTATATTATTTTTCTATAAAGAAAGGTTCGGTGAATGTGCATATGAAACTAGTGGGGTTCGGCAGGGTATAGACTCCCTGGGTTAGGTACGTCAAACAAGGTTAAGAACCACTGATCTATGATGATGAGTCTGAAACAAGATGACTCCAGATCTTCCTGTCTCTCGTTTCCTATTATTTTTATGTTCATGTATTATTTGTGCAATTGATAAGCGGTTGCAGAACGCAAGTTGGTTATATCTAGTGGTTTTATAGCGCTTTCGAGAAGTCTCCTAGTACAGTAACTGCTTATTGGAATTTGTGCGTTGGAAAAATAAGAGCGCTAAACGAATGACAGTATAAAACTTGCAATATTTAGATCAATGACTATATGGTATCTATGGTTCAATATGTTTATTTATCAATAAGTGCAGTAATACATCAAAACGTGAGGGAGAAGTAGATTTGATTTTCTGTTTATTTAATATCTGAAATTCTGAAAATTCTGAAAATAAAAGTGAAGACCATTATTTAATCAGTATATTATTTAAAAGCAACACAATAATAAAACATTGTATGTAATGCTGTTTTTCTGATTGGGCAATTGACAATTGACTCAACTAGTTGGCATCAAAGCTGCACACTTTGGTTGGCATTAAGTGCACTTAGTGCAGTAATATATTAAATTTTCTTTAAAAAGATAGAATTGTTTTCTGTACATTTACTTTTTTGACTCATAGAGAATTATAATATAATATAACAAGGTTTAAAGTGGTTCAGTAGGGACTGCCCTGTGTGAGAACCACTGTTAAATTAAATATAAGATTTTTATTTAGCTAATATTCTAAATAAAGGCGTTACAGGAATAACGACTTGCCTTTAATGCCGCTATTATAAGTAGTTACCTGGCGACATGGTATTTTGAATATGCCATCCACTAGCAATCTACGCTTTATAGGTCAAACTCTCTGAGATTTTTGTAGCGCCTCCTTTATTCTACACAATCACTAAAATATTATATAAGCTTGAATCGTTCGTTTTGTAAAATCATGGCCTCTATAGTATAACAACCTAGCCCCACTGTCCTTTGGATATATCGAACATTGCCTGACTGATCATTCGCCTTTTAAGACACTCTAGTTCTCCATGTCTTTCTTGCTCTTAAGTTTTTTTCAAACATTAATGAGTTTCCGACTCAAAATAAACCTTTTGTTTATATAATACTTTTGTAATAGTGCTCTAGTTATCTGCTTGACAAGCCCTGCTAAGGTCAACTCCTGTGCCATAATACTGCCATTTGATATGTGAGTGCCGAAGATTCAGAACCTCTGTATACAAAGGTTGAACCCAGGTTGAGGAGTTGATGAATGAGCTCTTGAGGCATTTGATTTTAAATGTCACTGTATATTGTTTAATTTCTTGTTTTTTATTGTCTCAGAATTCTTGTGGTGTTCAGCCATTCCACAGAGTCTTGGAATTTTTCTTCTCAACTGAACTGCTGGTAGAAGAGCTGTGTGAGTCAGAAAGAGTTATCAATCAAGTCTGCCTCTTTTAAGAAATTCAATGAAAATGAAGGCCTTGTTATACATAGAGATGCTGCACTAAATGCCTATTTATCGTTGTCAAGAGTCCTGACTTTGTCGTTCGATGGGTTTCTGGTATTGTCATCCATGTCCATTTTGTGTCTCTGTCTCTCCACAATCTTCCCTGTCGTGCAACCAATATATTTCAATTTTCATTCTGTCAGATCACTAAGTGGTGGACTTTCCACTCTTGCTCTGTTGAGCACGTCATCGTCAGTTTATCGACATACTTTCCTCATTGTTATCTCTGCAACAATATTGAACATATACGGAGATAAAATGCATGCCTCTCTTTAACTTACACTGTGTTTTTTTACAGGTTGGCAAGCAAAGAGACCAGGCAACTAGGGTGTGCCATGTCCAGCATTATCCACTGCAGTTTCTCATATATCAAAGTGATGAAAGCTGTGGCAGAATCCACGAAACAAAGGTGTAGTGGTTGATTGTTTTCTTTTGCCTTGTGCATTGCCTTGTGCTTCACAGACCTGGTCTACGCAGACGATACAACTCTGTTTTTACCTTCTGCTACCAATGCCTCTGAATACCTCTCTAGTTTCAGCCATGCTTCTGCTCCTCTTGGTATGAAGGTTTCCTGGACTAAAACCAAGTTACAGAACCTAGGATGTGGATCACAGCCCCCCTCTATCATGGTTGATGGGGAGTGTGTTGAGTCAGTAGACAGTTTCACATACCTTGGTAGCGTGCAGTCCTCCAATGGACACTGTCATCAAGATCTGACCAGACGCATCACCCTAGCCTCTACTGCCATGTTCTCCCTGCATAATATCTGGCAGGACAGACGTCTTTCTCTGGCCATCAAGCTCCGTCTGTACCAGACACTTGTTCTGTCTGTCATACTTTACGCGGCCGAGACCTGGACCTTACTCGCCTCGGAAGTAAGGAAGTTGGAAGCCTTCCATATGAGGTGCCAACGTCAGATCCTTGAAGTACGCTGGTATGATTTCATTACCAACGCGGAGATATCCTCGCGGACTGGATTACCATCACTCAATGAACTGAATAGTAGGCGCCGCCTTGCCATTTTCGTTCACGCAGCCCGCCTCGAAGAGACAGTTCCTGTTCATCAAGCCCTCCGCTGCCACGTCGACCTCTCCATCGGTCGTCCACCTGACCGATCATGGAAGCGCTGTCCTGGTCGTCCCAGGAAAAGATGGATCGACCACATCCGTTTCCAGACCAGCGAGATTCCATCTACTCTCTGGAGTCATGCCACCCGGCGGGGTCATGGTCAAGGGGTGACGCAACGGCCCCCGCTGGCCTCGCGCTTCTGATGATGATGATTAAGATGTGAATACTCGTGCTTAGTGATATGGGATGATACTCGTGCTTAGTTCCCTTGTGCCCAGTTGAAAGCACTATTGCTTGTCTGCAAACTCTTTTTCTGCTTTTGACTGAATTCTATAGAGAAATATTTTCATAAGTATTTTTCTGTCATGCGAGACTAATGCAATGGTTCGGTAGTTCTTGCACGTAGTTGAGTCACCATTCATCTGTAATGGGATGAAAGTGGTATGCTTCTATTCCCATGGCCATTCTCCTGTTTCCCTTATACTAGTGCATAGAAGATGCATGCTGTGTGTACAACAATATCTCCTCCCTTTTTAAAACAGCTCTGTGGATACCTCATCTGGCCCTGGTGCTTTCCTGCTTGCTGTAATTACTATGGCTCTGAAAATGCCACTTCTTGTCAATGGTGCTGGTTCTTTCTCTATGACTGGGATTTTCAGTTTGTCGTCTACATCGGCAGGCAGTCTGTTATTTCCTTTGCTCATGATTCCTACCAATGAATTCAACCGAATACCAACTGAAGTGTTGTTATATTTGTGCCGTGGAAGCGAATGATATCATTTCCATTTGTTTTAGGTCTATTTGGGAACCATGACCACAGCCTACAGTTGAGATGTTTCTGCTGCCAAAAACAAGTGACAGATATTGGGAAGAAACACAATTCTGCATATATGAAGTATCAACCTTCTATTTTAAGGCATACCTGTGCATATCATTTGAAATGTTGAAATATTAGAATGTCATTTATCGTTTGATATTTTTAATATTAGAATTACTGCCCATGACGAAGAAATGAATTTATTAGATAAAGCCTCATTGTCATGGCTTTTGAGACGAGGTGCACAGTTGAAATTTTAGGGACGTTTATCGAAGAACATAGAGAGAACTACAAAGGTATATTTGAGTCCAAGGAAAACACAAAGATGCCACTCACCATGTTACAAAACACAATACTTTTGAAGACAGCAGATTGTTTTCAAATGCTGTTGGTTCACTTACCGCGTACTTCATGACCTGTTCTGTCCTGAATACCTCACTATGCAGGTCCAGCGAACAACCATGAATGAGCGGAGATCACGACTCCGGTCGGGCCAACGAACGAGACTGGTCGTCCTCCCGCCATCGAAGACCCCCGTGTTTGGTGATAGCTTTTCCAAAGCTAACCCGATCCTATGGAACGAGTTACCTGATGTCGTGACTGTGGCAGCCTCAGCTGAATTTTTCCGTAAAAACCTAAAAACATATTTATTTAAGATAGGCCGGGTTTGACTCCACGTGTTAAGCACTCTTGTCTTTGACCTTAGTCTTGTCTATTGTGCTGAAGAAATTGTCTGGTAATAATAATAATATATATTGGTCTTCAGGGTTGTATCATCAATGAATAATAATCTGCTGCCTATTATATGATGATTTTTATCTGTTCACAAAATGAATTTTATTTTCAGAATCAACGGACTCTTTGCTCGGAGTTGGCGCACAAAACTGCAGTGGAGATTCACACACGAGGCCACATCTTCTTCAATTCAAGTGTTAACCAAGCAGAATGTTTTACGGTTTTAACTTGGAAGTTTCTGTACATCGTTTGTTTCCTGGGTTCGGATTAATTTTCAAAATTTTCTCTGTAATTATTTGTCCGAAGAGTATGCTTAACTGTGCAACCAAAAGTTCTTAAAGGAATTAAAAGCTGATATGCAACTGATTAAAATGCATCTTTATTTTTGCTAATTTTGTCAAATTCTGAAAATTCTAAGAATTCGGCAGTAGGACAACCATTCCAAACAAATCTGCTCCTTCTAGAACCAGCGAATTATTTCATTCTTTATCTAAATTTGCTTATGAATTGGTGCATTAAGAGGAGAAAATTTTCTGCGGCGACCGGGACTTGAAACACGGGCGTCGGGTTTGGTAGACCGTTTCATCGTGCACTAGGAACTCGTCCATTCGCTAGATGGCGAAATAATGACGCTTCCATACGCTAGATGGCCAATTGAATGCGTATCCAGTCCCAAGCGGTCATAATTGCAACTTCATTCGCCAGAGGGGAAAGATGGCACAGTGGTAAAACGTTGACTCGTACCTGCTGTTACCGCCTGCGCAGGATTAAAGCGATCCATCGTTACCGGACGTGATCAAGTTAGTTCGTGCTCTTGTCCTGGCACGTGTGGAACTGTGGATTATTGTAAGTCTACTACTCGGACAACCAGAGACGTCATTCACTGTTTTTCGGGGGCAAACACTTTCGATCTGACAAGTTTGCGGAAAAGTTGACGGCTTTTTTGCTTGTCAGTCATTTTTGTGAGATTAGTTACTTCAGTTTACTCGACATCAAGCCCTCCTTTAGGGGTTGACCATTTTTGCTTTTCAGTGTTTTTACCAGCCAAATTTACATTTAAAAACTAATTACCACAAACATTGGCGAAAAAATTTTCCTCAAAATCAGGGGGGCAACGCGCCCCCCCCCAAATGACGTCCCTGCGGACAACCTGCTGAACCGTCTTCAATCGGTACTTAACATTTCTGCGCGGCTTATATTTGGAGTCAGGTGGAATGATCATTACTGCGAGATCGCCTTCATTGGCTTCGGATCCCTGAACGGATAACTTTCAAACGTTGTTAATGGCTTACGTTCAGGGCTCTGCACAGTGGCGGCTCCACCGGAGGGCCAGAGGGGGCCCATGCCCCTATTGAGTGCCTGTCCCCCCCAGTTGGGACCCTATACTTAATGCTACATACATTAAACAACAAATGGTTGGCCCCCATGATTAGAAGTTGCCACCCCAACGGCCCCCCACTTGACAAATCCTAGAGCCGCCACTGGCTCTGCACGACCCGTGCTGTCCGCTGTCTCTTTCGAGACTGGTACACCGACCCTCACCAACTGACAGACGCTCGCTGTTTCGCTCTAGACGTCGAGTTCAGCTTGTTATACCCCACCCATCTAAGACTGTTAAATCTAGGGACCAATCCGTTTCGAGGGGGAACCCAATATTGTGGAACCCCCTCCCGGAGGACATAACGAGGGAGCCCACCCCCGACCTATTCTTAGCGAAACTTAAGACGCATCTTTTCAACATTTCATACTATAAAGACTATTGTAAAGTGCTCTAGACTATATGGCCTTCGCCACGCCTATAGCGGTATATAAATTGTCGTTTATAATAATAATAATAATAATAATAATAATAATAATAATAATAATAATAATAATAATAATAATAATAATAATAATAATAAGTTAATAACTAAATAGGACAATACGTAGATTTAAACACTGAACGCTGTTCTCTTTAGCGCCTTCTAACTCTACATTCTCCCTATGTTGTCTAAGCATGGATAATTAGCATTAGACTTGGTCACTTGGAGGAATAATATTATTCCTCCAAGGCATTAGACGTATTAATATATTGTGTTTTAAAATACGGGATACAGTTGTTTAGTTTGCAGCTTTGTCATTAGAAAAAATAATTTTATTAATAATATTTACAATTTATGGCATTTAAATGATTTAATATGCTGAAATATTTCAACGTTGAATTCAATGCCGTTTTCATTTTAGATATGAAAATTGTTTTAACTGTATTTATTACAGTGATATATGTAACAAAATTATACTTTTAAAATTGATTTATATGCTTCTGTAGTAAAGCTTTATTTATATAAATAATTCAAAGCACAGTCATAGAAAAAAAGTTAAATTTGCTTGCTATAACTAGGGAGGCTGTAAGCCGCTATAACGGAAGTAAAAACCTTGCATCTAATGCTTATTTTCTCGTTAACTTCCGTTATTCCGTTAAGCCTATCGCCATAATCTGCCGACTACATCTGGTGCAATAATGTACCGAACTATTCCAATTTTTTACTTTATTGATTGCTTTTGCTTAGAAGATTGATCAATATTTGGCATTGAAACCCTAAAAACATGAATATGATGAGTTGTGAGTTTTATACTACTATTATTCTACCAAATGTTATTTCAGTGTTCGTAGCTCTCCATAGTCTTTTTAAACTTGCGAATTAAATTATTGCTAAATTTGAGATACAGAGTTTATATTTGTTATTAATTCTTTCTCCGAACTCGCGATTATTTTCCCCAAATGGTTTGAGATCTGCTGGATTTTTGAGGTTTTAATGTGAATATTTGTCGTCAATTTCTATAGCGCACGCGTGACTCGATGCCTATGAATTAACGTTGTCTTCATCCCATTCCTTTCTGTCCCGTTCTATGTCTAACCGCCAACCGGTTGCTGCGGTGTTTATGCCAGAAGCGAAACTTCGTGACAGCGGACATGTGACTGCCAGATATTGAGGTCTGGCATTGACCTCGTCTGTAGCGGATAGATTTGAAACATTTTCCATTGCACACTGTGCATTTGAATTAGTGTGCCATCTTACTAGTCCTACTACTGTGTGGAAACCACCATATTTACTCTTAGCATTTAATAGCCCAGTTTCCCAAGATTACTTATGCTTCAACTGTTAACTGCCTTTTTGTCTAAACTGTTCCATTTGTCCACCTGCCCTAACAAATTCTTCTTTCATGGTACCACCTA